>JAOPUD010000055.1:13097154-13134838 GCA_027122715.1 Trisopterus minutus
GTGTGTGTGTGTGTGTGTGTGTGTGTGTGTGTGTGTGTGTGTGTGTGTGTGTGTGTGTGTGTGTGTGTGTGTAAACGTATGTGGAATGTTTTGTGTATTAATTCGATTTTGTATCCAAGCCACTCAATATTCAGATGGTGTATACCTTGACCCTTGCTCCTTGGCATCAATCGATAGATAGCGGCAGGAGGAAGAAAAAGGGCAGTGATCTGGAACAGATTGACTGCACCCCTCCGGAGCACATCCTCCCTGGCAGTAAGGACCGACCCCTGATGCCCCTCCAGCCGCCCAACAAGGACTGGAAGGTAAGAGGCCTCTGGTGTCTTCTCTGGTACAAACACCCGACCTTGATGGAGGCTCCATCATCACAGTGTTAACCTTGAAAATAAAGGTTACAAGGGTGCAATGCAATGAAATGACAACTAACTGTTTACCAATCACACTGATTCACTCTGGAGTTACTCTTGTGCTGTAAATGACCGATGTACATGATAGATTTGTAACATGGGGCCGCCCGCTCTTCCTTAACCTACATTTTTTTTTAAATCCCCCCCCCCCCCAGCCCATGCAGTGCCTGAAGGTGTTGACCATGAGTGGCTGGAACCCTCCACCAGGAAACCGAAAGATGCACGGCGACCTCATGTACCTGTACATGGTGACGGTGGAGGAGAGACACATCAGCATCACTGCCTCCAGCCGCGGGTTCTACCTCAACCAGTCAGTACCCCCGACCACATACCTCGACCAGGCAGTACCCCCAACCTCATACCTCGACCTGGCAGTACCCCCAACCTCATATCTCGACCAGGCAGTACCCCCCGACCTCATACCCCAACCAGGCAGTACCCCCAACCAGGCAGTACCCCCAACCAGGCAGTACCCCCAACCAGGCAGTACCCCCGACCTCATACCCCAACCAGGCAGTACCCCCAACCAGGCAGTACCCTGTACATCATACCTCCACCAGACTGATAACTGTTATGGTGGCACCTTGCTAATCAGAATGTATATTTGGACACCGACCAGAGCTAAGTAGGCTTTGTTCGCTGTGTGGTTGGGTCAGCCTAGGTCAGCCTAATGAGCTTTTATTGGTTGCGGAAGTGTTGCCCAAGATTCCATGGAATTAATCAGGCAGTGTGCCATGTGCCTTGTATGTATAATAACGGCAGTTTAACGAAACATTATCCTGCAGCTACTGCAGAGCTTTATCCTCTTTATCTTTATTTTTTTGCATACAATTCCAGGGTTGACTGCTATAATTCCATTGTGGCTCTGCTTATAATATTCTGTATTCTGGATTGCAGATCTACCACCTACACATTCAACCCCAAGCCAGCCAATCCAAGCTTCCTGAGTCACTCGCTGGTAGAGTTGCTGAGCCAGATCAGTCCGGCCTTCAAAAAAAACTTCAGCACTCTGCAGAAGAAAAGGTAGGACCCTGTCGCACGTGTACATTCATATTTACACTGCACCGAATAAGACTTGGTGGGTTAATAGGCATTAAAATGATTCTGACTGCCATGTCTCGCCGATCAGAGTCCAGAGGCACCCGTTTGAGAGGATAGCCACACCCTTCCAGGTGTACAGCTGGACAGCCCCGCAGGTGGACCACGCCATGGACTGTGTTCGTGCTGAAGATGCCTACACCTCCCGTCTGGGGTACGAGGAGCACATACCCGGACAGGTGGGCAGCGTGTACGCCTCATAAAGAATGGATGATTCCTGTGCGAAACAAAGGGTTGGGTGTGAAGGGTAATATGTTGTTGATGGCTTCCCAGACGAGGGACTGGAACGAGGAGCTCCAGACCACCAGAGAGCTGGCCCGTAAGAACCTGCCAGAACGCCTGCTGAGAGAAAGGGCCATTTTCAAGGTACAGTACCAAACAATGACATCTTTTTCGGCTGCTTGTATATGTATAGATGCTACAAAACTACAAACACAGCCTAGCTAATTAAAGTCACATTGCTTAATGTCTTACCCATTAGAATATGCAAAATTACAAGATGTGGGCCATGTGAAAAAAAACACGCTATAGCACATTTAAATATAAGTGATGGTTGTGAATGAACAGTGTTACTATGTAATGTGCTCAACTGGACGCTGACCCATTTAATTGTCTTTCAAACTCTTCTACCTAGCAACAGGTTAGTAATGTTTGACCGCATTAACAACAACCTGTAATGAACTCTCCCGCAGGTCCACAGTGACTTCGCGGCGGCCGCCACCCGCGGCGCCATGGCCGTCATCGACGGCAACGTGATGGCCATCAACCCCGGCGAGGAGACCCGCATGCAGATGTTCATCTGGAACAACATCTTCTTCAGCCTGGGCTTCGACGTGCGCGACCACTACCGCGAGCTGGGCGGGGACGCGGCGGCCCACGCCGCCCCCACCAACGACCTGAACGGCGTGCGGGCGTACGGCGCGGTGGACGTGGAGGGCCTGTACACCCTGGGCACCGTGGTGGTGGACTATCGGGGCTACCGCGTCACCGCCCAGTCCATCATCCCCGGCATCCTGGAGCGCGAGCAGGAGCAGAGCGTCATCTACGGCTCCATCGACTTCGGCAAGACGGTCGTGTCCCACGCCAAGTACCTGGAGCTGCTGGACAAGACCAGCCGGCCGCTCAAGGTCAGCCGGCGGGGAAAATGAACGGGGAATGCGCACGAGGGCCCCCTCGGTTACAGTATCAATTGCATTCGGGGAGGCACCGCCTCCTTTTGGCCATTCTGACGTGCCAGGTCGTGTGCTTCCCCGCTGCGTCCCCTCCGCAGGTCCAGAGGCACGATGTGCTGAACGAGAAGGACGAGGCGGTGCAGCTGTGCTCCTCCGTGGAGTGCAAGGGCATCATCGGCAACGACGGGCGCCACTACATCCTGGACCTCCTCCGCACCTTCCCACCCGACCTCAACTTCCTGCCCGTGGAGGGGGAGGAGCTTCCCCCAGAGACCCAGAAGCAGGGCTTTCCCCGCCTGCACCGCCACCGCCTGGCCTGCCTGCGCCAGGAGCTCATCGAGGCCTTCGTTGAGCACCGGTGTGTAACATAAACGGTTGGATACACGCTTGGTGTTTATGGATACACAATAGGTGTTTATGGATACACAACAGGTGTGTTACGATTTACAGCTGTGTAATGTCAAAGGCTGTTTAACGATTCACAACACGTTTGTAACTGGTGTGTTGCACATGTTAAATTCCCCTGCAGATATCTCCTCTTCATGAAGATGGCCGCGTTACAGCTCATGCAGCATAAGGCAAACAAAGATTCAAGCAAAGCTGCCGCTGCCGCCGCCGTCGCTGACCAACTGGCGCTGCCCACCACGGAGCCAACAGACGGCTCTTCAGTGGCGCCCGCCCAGCCCCCCACCCCGGAGAGCAACGCCCCTGAAGAGCAGGTCCCCCCCACAGGCGCCCCCCAGGTGGACCAGACCAACGGGACGGAGTCCCCCTCAACGGCCGCAACCACCAAAGACTCCCTCGAGCCCGTGGTCAACGGGGTGTCTGAGCCGGAAGGCACGCAGAACGGGCAGGTGGAGGGCCCGCTGGGGGGTAAGGAGGCTGAGGAGACGATCCCAGGGTTAGCCCAGGCCAAAGAGCTGGCGGAGTCCTTAGTTGCCGAAGACGGATCCGGTATTGGTACGTCCAGCGCTAGTACAGGCATGGCCTGGACAGAATGGGGACAGCTATCTTTGTGGAGGACAGCCTAAAGAAAAATATTCTAATATGTGTACTTTCATATGTTTCTATATTTTCTTATTTTTGTAAGATTAGTATCTGGAGGTGGGTGTTCTGGTGCTGCTTAGTGCTTACATCATGGCATTACGTCATGGTTACAACTGTTTTCACCTGGATAGCTGTCTCTACTCAGTCCTCAGCCTGCATTGGGCTAGAGCATGAGCCCATAACAACGACCCCTACCCCTAATCAGTAGAATACCAGTGTTGGACCCTCTCCTTTTGATTTGTTTTGCCCCTGAATACAAATTGGTTACTTGGATGAAATAATCATGGCAGATATGATTTGCACGTTTTCAACCAATTTTACCCAAATCTATCCTGTTGGTACTAAACTGATTTATGAATGTGATTGTATTGATTATTTAATTCATGGTAATTATTAATAATTTCCTTCATCATCCATGTGATTGTGGCTTTTCTGGATGATGCAATGTCTAAAATTGAGCCTGTCTCAGTCAAATAACAATGTTCTGTCCACTCTAGCTGGCTGTGTGACATGAACTGACTCTGTAGCTCTGCTGTGTGAGTGGGGGCGGGGTTGGGAGTGTCAATAGTAACGAGACCCCTACAGGACATTCGTTTTTCTTTTTTTGTACAATATTTTAGTTGTAGTTGGTTGGGATTTAACATTTTTGAACTCACTAGTCATGGCATTGACTATAGAAATGTCTAGATCATTTGAAGACACAAGCTGGGGGAAATGTCACGGATTACAACATTAACCTTCATTCATTTGTTTTGCCTTTTGTACGATTCTAGACCCCAAAAGCAGGGAGGTGGTCCTGAACGCCTGCAAGGCCGTCGGCTCAATCAGCAACACCTCCTTCGACATCCGCTTCAACCCTGACCTCTTTTCCCCGGGTACCTATCTTCCAGACCATCTTATTTCTGTATTTAAGTAGGAAATATCGCGCCTCTAGGTCACAAGTTCTGTTACCATTGGCTTGGCGAGGGCTGACTCTGTGGTGCTTTGCCAGGCGTCCGGTTCCCTGAGGAGAGCACAGACGACATCCAGAAACAGAAGCAGCTCCTCAAAGATGCCGCCGCGTTCGTGGTGTCCTGCCAGGTTCCCTCGCTGGTATGGGGAAGATATCTGTCTTGTATACGTACACCCAACCGACGCAAGTGAGGGAGTGGTCGTTTTATGGGGAATTGATCATTTGTTGAGTCATCGCCAGTAAGGGTTATTTGCATGCATCTTTTTACATTGCAACACTAGGACTTGTTTCATTGTAGGATTGTCAGCCTCAGTCATTGACAGCTGAAATAATACATGATTATGAGTGAGGGTTAAGAAAGACCAAGAACGTGCAGCTGTTGTATTTGCAAACTGCAACCATACAAAGGCGCATCTTCATCCTTGTTGTATGTTGTATTTCAGGTGAAGGACTGCCTGGACCACAGTGCCCTGCCCATGGACGGAGCGACCCTGACCGAAGCTCTGCACCAGAGGGGCATCAACATCCGTTACCTAGGCACTGTTCTGGAGTTTGTGGAGAAGACCCCGGCGAAAGCCAAGCTGGAGCACTTCTATGTAAGGGATTCCTCTGGCTGTTGATCCCACTTTGACTTGAATTGAATAATAGTGAGACATAGAGGGGTTTGGTATGGTATTATTCATAAGGTTGTTGATGGCATTTCTTCTGATTCCTACCAAGACGCCCTGTAAATGTATTGGATTGTATCTCTACTGTTACAGTACAAAATAACTTTCCAAACACGCTGAATCTCTGACAGTAGCACTAATCGTTTTTCTTCTATTCTCTGTATGTTTAGAGAATAGGAATCTGTGAGCTGATAACCAGGTGTGCGAAGCATTTCTTCAAGACGTATCTTCAGGTTGGTACCGTCAGCCTATTTGACGTCATAAAATAAACCGTCATATTTTTATCAGCCGTTTTACCGTTTTTTATTGCCGCTCAGGTGTAATCGTCTCCCCTCTTCTTCCTCCAGGGTGTGGAGTTGTCTGCTCTCTCGGCTGCCGTCAGCCATTTCCTCAACTGCTTCCTGAGCTCCTTCCCCGACGCGGTGGCGCACCTTCCCCCCGACGAGCTGGTGTCACGACGCAAGAACCGCAAGCGCCGCAATAGGGTGACCGGTGGCGGAGACAACACAGTGTGGGCTAGCCTGACGCCCAGTGAGCTGTGGAAGAACATCGCCACAGAGGCCCAGAGCTACTATAATTTCACATTGCAGTGGTAAGAACTCAGGCTAGTCTAGTGGTTAGACTAAATAATATTGTCATAAGTATTTGGCCTGTGATTAAGGACAAATCTAATTGAATTGATGTAAAGGGGTTCAACTCCCCGAACCACTGCTTCTAGGTTTGAATCGCCATTATTTGCAGCCTATTGCACCCTTGAGACACCCGCAAATAAATTAATGCAACTTACTTATTTCATCCAGATGAAACAAATGTGCATCGATGCCATCCAATGTGTGACTGGTGTGTGAACGTGATGATTTACAGTGAAGGAGTCGATCAGGTGGTGGAGATGCATGGCCTCCAGAAGATCACACTCCTCAGAGAGATCTCCATCAAGACTGGCATACAGGTACCCGTCACTCCCTCGGTCGCAAAGTACACCCCGCTCCCCTCCCGGTCTGCTTCTCCCACTCACCCATTGGTTTTTAATCTCTCTACGTAGATCCTGATCAAGGAGTACAACTTTGACAGCCGCCACAAACCGGCCTTCACAGAGGAGGACATCCTGAACATCTTCCCAGTGGTGAAGCACGTGAACCCCAAAGCCTCCGACGCCTTCCATTTCTTCCAGAGTGGACAGGCCAAGGTGCAGCAAGGTGAGTCCATGATTTCCTCGATTGACGCACTTTGACTCAATCGCTGCAATTGTTTTGCTGTCTGCTTTCCTGAGCAGCCTTTTGTTTGCCTCCCAACGTCTGCTCGGTTGTTAACGACATGGTTTTGCAGGTTTTCTGAAGGAGGGCTGTGAGCTGATTAACGAGGCCCTGAACCTGTTCAACAACGTGTACGGCGCCATGCACGTGGAGATCTGTGCCTGCCTGCGCCTGCTGGCTCGCCTTAACTACATCATGGGAGACCATCAAGAGGTGAGATCAGGACACCTATTTTTGGTCTGCCTATTTGTGACCCTGAATGATTGAGATTCATACGATGGGAGTCTTTAGTCACTTTCAATGTTTTGAACCAACAGGCACTTAGCAACCAGCAGAAGGCAGTTCTGATGAGCGAGCGGGCCCTGGGCATTGAACACCCCAACACCATTCAAGAATATGTACGATATCCTCTTTGGATAACATGCATACAAAATTAAAATTGCTATATTTTTGTAGGCTTCCTACTTATTTATTGTTTTGCCCTCTGTCTCGGTCTTAGATGCACTTGGCACTGTACTGTTTCGCCAACGGCCAGCTGTCCACTGCCCTGAAGCTGCTGTACCGCGCACGTTACCTCATGCTGATGGTGTGTGGGGAGGACCACCCAGAGATGGCCCTGCTTGACGTGAGTGCACCTCAGACGAGGTTTTGTGTCACTCTTTTTGTCATTTGAGCACTTTAAGTCGACATTGTTTGCTCTTATGAGTTGTTTTAATTTTCTGTTAAAATGGTACTTGGTTACTGCAATATTAATACAAATCTGAATTGCATGTTATGAAAACCTTTATGCTGTTGTCGACTCAGGGTTATGTAAATGCTGTTGTGTTATGTAAATTAATATGAATATGCACATTATTAATCTGGTGTGGCTATTAGAATGCTAGTCTCACAAATCATAATTTGGATAATAATCTAAAGTCTGATGGCAGACTAGCTCAAATCTGGGTGTCCAAGGCGTTTCACTTACTTTTGCTTCATGTTTAAACCAATCGTATTGCTGGAGGTGGGGCTCTGAGCAAACAAACGCTAAACTGTTATAAACTGTTAAAACGGTCAGGAGAGGTTTCATATAAACATCATCTAGACTGACCACTGTAGATGACGCCTTGTGAAAGCCTCATCGACGTGCCAGAATTAATTATTTTGTATAATATTGTCAAGCAGGAAACCAGCCTTGTTCATTTAAATGCTGTAGTTCAGCCTTCTCTGTTCCATCTCATATTGCATAAGGAGATTTCCAATTATTTTCAGTTTCATCTTGTTGAGCCCTAAAATCGATTTCAAGTCCTCACTAGCATATAGCTTCGGCAGTAGCTCCTGTTTTGAATGTGATCCTGGATCTCCTCCACAGAGCAACATTGGCCTGGTGTTGCACGGGGTAATGGAATACGAGCTGTCCCTGAGGTTCCTGGAGAACGCCTTGACCATCAACACAAAGTACCATGGTTCTCGCTCCCTCAAAGTCGCCCTCAGGTAGGCATGACGGTCAGAGATGTCGGGTTTTTATTTACGGATACTGCAGTTCTAAAAATAATTCTAAACACGTGCTCCTTCTCGTCCTCCAGCAATCACCTGGTTGCAAGGGTTTACGAGAGCAAGGCGGAGTTCCGCTCTGCACTCCAGCACGAAAAGGAGGGCTACACCATTTACAAGAACCAGGTAACCCAGAGAACCTCACAACATGGGCTGTGTCACGCCCCCTTCCCTATCGGACGAATCCTGAACCACAGCATTGTTGTATCGTTTCTCTCAGGTGGGCGAAGCGCACGAGAAGACCAAGGAGAGCTCAGAGTACCTCAAGTATCTCACCCAGCAGGCTGTGGCTCTGCAGAGGACCATGAACGAGATCTACAAGAATGGCTCAAACGCCAGCATCACGCCTCTCAAGGTGAACCAATTAAGAACTGTGCTGTGCTGCACTACGCATCAGAGCTGTTGCGACATCGTGATTTCAGGGAGGGTGGCGAGGCAGGTGTCTGTGAGGCTAATTAGGCAGGGTCTAATTTTATTTTTGTGCTGTTGTCGTTTCTCGTTTTCCAGTTCACCGCTCCCAGCATGGCCAGTGTTCTGGAACAGCTTAATATCATCAACGGCATCATCTTCATACCCCTCAGGTATGTTGAGAGAAGACTTTAATCTACTTTGGTTTCTAGAAATCATTTGCTTGATTACCTTTTTGATTCCACTATTATGTTCGCATATCTACCAGCCCTTGATAAAATGCCGCAATGCTCTGTGTAATTCACCCTCCAGCCAAAAGGACCTGGAGACCCTGAAGGCGGAGGTCCAGAGACGGCAGCAGCTGCAGGATTCAGGGAAGTTGGAGGAGCAAACGGCAGACAGCCTCCTGGAGCTGGATGACAAGATTCCTATTGATTAATGTTGGAAAGCCCAAAGCAAAGCTGCTTTCTGCTGGTTTGGGAGGCTGTAATGCCACAGAAATGTAATTGAGCCTGAGGACCTGAGAACTGAGCAGTCCAAATCAATAATGAAAATAAATGGGAGGAGGGGGAGGGTGGATTGTTGTCTGGGGCAGTGGACAAATCTGTATAAACTGTGTAAAGTTTAAGGTTGGGCAATACAGACAATACACTTCCTACAAGGTAGGAAGGAATGGGAAATTAAATAGAAAATAATTGTGTAGAATTTATGTAATAATGTGCAATCTGAATACTCTCCTTGGCCCATAAAAAGGTGATGAATCCTCAGAACAAAGGTCATTCAACTATCTGCTGCTTGCTGTGTTTCTGTATGTGTGCGCGTGTGCGCATGTATATGTGCGTGCGGCAAAGAGTATGTGGCCAGAGAAGGAGACCAAGAATGACCATGACATTGTATACCAGAGCCTTATCCACTGTACCATACCCCCAAAATACTCCTCCATTTTGGCTCTTGTCGCTCCCCGTGACCCTCAAAACCCAAGAACACTCTTGGAACAGCCGTTCATTCTCAATCTGCTCAAAACACTGTGGCCATCCCCAATGGTGCTGCAGAACACACAGCACCAGAGCCGTCCTTAGAACTCAGGGGTAAATTCTACTGTGCACTAAGACCAGAACAAGGTTGATACATTTTAGATTTATCTTGAGGGACTTTGGAACGTAAACTCCCTCCTGCTGTTGGTCTCCTGACGATTTTCCCTCCGTCATTTAGTCCTTGTGAACTTTATTGGTTTTGTAGTTCTGTCATTTCTCATTGCTACATACTTCGTCACTTAGCTTTTCTGTCTTTTCATCACAGCTAGTTTGGTGTCTTATGGTCCCTTTTTCTCGGCAGACGCACGGTGCAGGTTTAATTGTTCTAATTATGAATTTGCTCACTAGGTTAATTTGTTTCTTTTCTTTCTTTCTTTTTTTTTTTACTAAAAGGGGAGAAACCCTTTAAGGTTGAGTATTGGTTAATTTGTTACCAAGGCCGTTTTCGAAATAATACCAGTCGAACATGTGTAAGTCTTTAGTGGATTTAAAACATTTAAACTGTCAACAGCAACTCGAATTTGAAAACGTCCAGTGTAGGCCAGAACAGTATATATCTTGTCCTAGCTATATTCAATCATATTTTTCCACCTTGATAATTTGTGCATGTATGTTTGTGTGTGACTTTGTTTGTTTGGTCCAATTTCTTGGTCATGAGGTTGTGATCTTTGCTGCTGAATAGCTTGGATAAGCATCAAGTGAGCCATGACTATCCAAACATTTTATTTTTTATACCACTGATGGAAAAATGTAAATGGAAGTCTTAGCTGTGCATATGAAAACAATTGGCTATGGCATTTAAACAAACCGCTACCCAACTCACAACAGATTGCAATATGACGCATGCCAGCGTCTTATTAATATGCAGCATCTTGCTCACCATTTTGTGATGTTTGAATATGATCAATGCACAACGCCACAGAAAGTGAGTTAAGAAGGGCTGCATTAATGTAATGTACCAAAAGATGGATAGTTTTGTGTGCGCTTGTATACATGCAATGTGATCTCCCCTGCTGTGTATTTTTGTTCTACACCCTGGTGTCTACATGTGTGATTAAAGCAATAGAGATGGTGCTGAACATTATTGTTTTAGAGGTGCAACTTTTAATTCTTTGCTCTACAATGTGAACTGATGTACTAGTTGGATTTTCGTTCTAGCTTATTTGTTTGGGGAGTGAAGTTACTGCAGTAATCTCCTAGATAATTATGCTTCTGAAACATAATTTGTGCATCAATAACAACTCTATACAAATTGTGCCTATGTATGCTTCAGAAGGAAACCTGTTTGGTAACTGGTGGAACCATTAGCCATTTTAATGGTGGGAGTGCTTTTTTTCTTTTCATGGTTTGATGTCCCTTTGTGGTTTCACTATAATTTTTGTTTACCCCTTACTCTTCAAAAATTATCGCGAAGTATAGTTTGTATGATTTATGTGTCATACATTACATTTACTTTCTCTCCCAAGATTGTATGTTTCGATGTGCACGGCCACCGTATCAATAATGGCCGTTGGGTGTCGCACTTGAGCTACGCCTCTTTGAGTGTGGAAGGTGGCTGTCACAGTACAAACTGATGCACATTTTCCTAATGTAGGGATTTTTTTAAATAATCCTACATTCCAAAGACTGCTACCTGTTGAACATGATTTCAGCTGAGCCGAAACAGTCACGGTAGAGTAATGTGGGGAATGTGGCTAATTATCATTGAATTACGACTTTTACGGTGATTTTTGGGTACGAAGTGGAGACAAAGTTGCACAGCTGAGTTCTTTGTTGAAATTGTATCAACCTATTTCCTAAACAGATTACCTTTTAAAATATAGCATAATAATTACTCATGTTTACGGTAGAGTAAAAAGTTAAATTTATGTTTGTTTTAATATTTGCATTGTTAAAACGTTTAATGTCCAAAAACAATGAGGGGAAATGTTGGGATTTTGCTAATTGTAAAGTAATTACATTTACTATTCAAAGCAATTTGAGCTTAATATTTGGTGTCTTCAAGGCTCACACAATCTTTCGGACTTATCGTCCTCGATAGCCTATATGGGGTGGCCCCTTTGGAATAATGTGATCTATTGGCGAGATATCTCCAGTTCAGCAACCACTCGTGTTGTGGCTGAACTGGAGAGAGCAACGCTTTCTTAAATGATTTCTCAATTGTTGAGACTATTTGAATACATCCATGAGACTTCGACACAGCCATCATAAGCAAAGTGTAAACCCTGCTTCCCCTGTAACATATTTGTCTGCTTTTCACTAAATAACAATTATTTTTCATCTGGGTATTCTTTTATATTAAAACGAAATAATAAATTGTAGTTCATGACATTTTACCCCGTTTATCACATTGTCGTCATTTGATTAATGTAATTTAACCACAAAGTGGACACCGAAAGATATTTCTTCTCCTTGAAGACATCTCGAGTTAATATTTGTGAAAGAAACCTCTTGAATTTGTAATTAGATGACGGTTTTCACAATTTAACACTGAATATATTGCACAGGAAATTACAAAGTAGCCGCTATCAAGGGCGTGCGCGCCCCCGTCGGTTTGTGCACACGAGCTGGTGCATGCGCCCGACTGTTTGTGAACGCGGGCTGTGCTCGTGCCCGAGAGTGAGGCGACTGCGGGAGGAAAACAAGCTAGAGACGATCGAGACGCATCCTGACCTGCAGAGACACTCACTGAGACGTGTTGACGCCCTGTAGGGTTATGTTCACACCGGAGGCAGCTCAGGACACCGAGGAAGAGTCATAGGGTGAGTAGCTGTTATAACTCCTCTCTCAGGCCCATCGACAGGGTCCGGGTTAGTCTAGGAGAGTACAGGACGAGGAGGTTTAGTTTCTGCACCGCCTTTTATGTCTCAAAATGGCGGACAGGCCGATAGGAGCAGCAGGTCGCTGTCTGAAGTTATCTCTGTAAGAAACAACACATACAACCCACTGTGGGGGGTCCAAACACACAGACAGTGTTGTGAAGGTGTGCTCCACCTCGAGCATAATCTAAGCGTTAATCATGTGGGACCACATCGTAGTCCTCATCACTTGTGTGTCATGTTGCGGGACTCCGGCTGGTAGCGGGCTGATGTTACTTCACCGTTAGCCTGCTAATGTTAGCGGCTAGTGTTAGCCTGCTAATGTTAGCTGGGCTGAGCCGACGATACGTCCATGGAGACTACTGTTAAAACTAACTGCACAACAACCCGTCCAGAACACCCACCTAAAACCGTGTGTGTTGCACTGCGGGGAACGTAAACGTGTGTTTGTCGTGTCAATGTTGTAGATTATTGTTAGTTAGACGTATAGGTGATGTTCCTATTCGGCTATTAGTTAAATGGACGTACATCATCTTTAATGGCTTTTTTTTAAATAGTTGTAGTAAACTATTATTGCTGCCCTCTGCCAATGTGTTGTCATTGACTAGCGTCCCGATGGCATCCAATGCTGGCAGTAACGTGACTTGGACAATGCTCCTATGAGCTGTTCATCAGTCGTCGGGTAGGACGCTCTCCTTGTATGTTCAGCCATGTCAAGTAATGCCCATTATGTACCGTTGTCGATCGTTGACGGGTGTCAGTTTATTAAATACTAATTCCTAGGTCGTGAACATAATATTTAGGGTGTTCATGTAGCTTACCTAGTACCCTTAGCCGGGACAGAAGCATTGTCATCACGACTGCAACTTGGTGGATGTTGATCCGCATATGATCTGGGTGGAGTAGCTGATATATTGGAGTCCATTACTCGAAAGTGATTGTGTAAAACCAACACGAAGAAGTACTCTACATTAAAGTGGTGACTTCACGGTACGATACGTAAACCCCAGTGATTTGTGTTAATTTATTTAGAGAGATAAACTAAGCCATTCTCCTCGTGCTTATTGAGAACACGATGAGAAAGTAGATATTATTCTGAGATGTTTTCAGTTTTGTCTATATGATCGGTTGTCTATTAGCCTTTTTTGACGGATTATATTTTTATACCGGTATTCAGTTGAACCTCAGTCAATTACCCCGTCAACGCCTACTTTAAGAATGTATTATGTTGCTTTTTGTATGAGGGTTCTAAATGTTTGTATAGCGCATATGCTGAAAATGCATGCATGTAAATAAAAGAAGCAGAATAATATCGTACATACTGATGATTAATTTGTAGCAGATAAATAAAATTTTCTATCATGTGATTAATAATAACCAATGTATGTGCTGAAAGGATGGTCAAAAGTCTCCTTCAGGACATAAAATGTCTAAAATTGAGTTTCAGTTCTGTAGTGATCGTTTTTTGTACGGTTTCCCATCATACAAAGCATCTACATAGCACCTTCATTCATTTTGAATGACTCCAAGTTAAAGAACTTATTACCAGGAATGGTCCATTTTCTCTGGGTATATGACCAGATGACGTGTACACAACGCTTCAGTAAACCAATCCAGACTAGCTGAAGAGGCCTCAAATGCAGCAACTATTGTGAAACGTCAGCGGCTGACATGACATTCCCCAGGTATTTGAAACATAGTGACTCTATTTGACCCAAATTCCACGTGAGTTGAACCATATTGAGATGGGAGACCCACAACTTGCTGCTCTATATAGGGTTCCTATGAATAAATAATGAGACTTATAATGAGATAGAAGATTCTTGTAATACTAAGAATCCTGAATAATCTTATAATGCAAATGTACATCCTTTATAAGAGGTTGTATTATGAAATATAGGCTATATATATATATATATACGTGTAGATATATATAAATAAAATGATATTATAGTTGGATAAACAAGTGTAACAAAAACCCAAAAATGTATTGACTATTGATCAGTCATTAATTCTACTAACTTATACTCTTTAGCTTTGCACATAGAACAGCAACAAGAGTGTCAGCGAGGATCATATCTTTTGACGAACAATGGTCACATCCTTACTTTGAGACAATAGCGATTTTCTTCAAGACAACACTGCAGGGATTGCAGCTGCCTAGAGCAATTTATCGAGACAGAAATATGGTAGACGATCTGAATGTATGCCCATTTCCGTTGGGGAATGCTTGGTGGTCATTTCAATAGAAGCACTCTAGACACTTAAAAAAAAAAAAATCCTGCTAGTTATTCTAGTCTATTGACTTATTTGAAACCATCACATCATTGCTAGGTAGAATGATATGATCAATCAATACATATACCATCTATCAATATTAACCAATATATACCAATCATTGTGATCCCCAATTATATCACCCAATCCTGAACTAGTATGACACATGGGCTGTTCTTCAGTCATGAGGGCCAGGGACTCTTGCGCCATCGTCCAGGTTGGCATTGGACTGTCTTTAGCAACAGTACCAGATAATGACGACAGTGTACAGTGGCCAGCTTGTTTCCAGGGAGACTGATGTCAGGTGTTCTCCTGCTACATCCTAGTAGTGTCAAGTCCACTGTTGATAAGCAAATACTGCTAGCTACTTGCTTTACTTATTCCTACAGGCTGCTCACTCAGTGTCACTCGCTGTCAACGTGAGATCAAGTTTAATCAGACTATTTGAATGAATACAAAGACCAACATAATGCATGGGACAGATCTTTCATATTGTTTTTGCATGCAGAAGTCAAATAAATTAAATGAAATGTATTCCATCTGCCATTATTCTGTGTTCCCTGTGTGTGCGCCTAGCTGACTCAAGCAATTCAGTGAGTGTTTCCTGGGTGTTTACGCCCATGTTTGAGACTTGCTTTAGAGACCTGACAGTGTTTTCATGTCAACTGCAACACTCTTGTTTTACTTGCTTCTATGCTTGGCTGATGATTAAGTGTTCTTTGACATGAGATATGATGTATCATCATGAAACAAAGATAATGAAAATGCTTTGTGAGTCTCTTTATGGTTTATAGCCTGTCTAAAACATGATCGTATCATATACAAAGGTACACTTGGTTTTATTCTGATATAATAATGACCCATGTAATGTGATGACACTCACTTACTGAGAAATCATAAACATGGGCTGAAATTGGTATTGTGCCCAATACCTACAATGTCAAAACGTCATTTTATGTCAGTTCATCAGATCATTACAGACCATGGGAAAATATTAGGGATCAACTGCAATGAATGATACGCCGATACCGATTTTCTTGAGCTGATATTTGGAGACAATACTGATTTTGCTTCCTCAATTTACATCATAAAAATGACACAATGATAACAAATGTTACAAGTCTCAATTTAAAAAAGGAACGTTTTTAAATTGAACTGTCTGTTAATCATGCTGGGAAAAAATAACTAACTAATTGGCTGATGCGATACACGTAAAAAAACGCAGATAGCGGCTGATATATCTGTTGAACGCTAGAAATGATATATTTGATTACGATATAATTATGGCCAGGCACTGTTCTGATTTGATAAAATGTATTTATTTTAATGTGTACATTTAAATTAAGACAATAGTTGTTGTTTTTTTTCATTTGAAAAAAACATTAAGTAGTATACTTTTGCTATAGATGAGTTTGTATTTCATTATTGTCCAAAATAACATTTGGCTATAATAGCTATACTAATGTTGTAGAAAAAATGTAACATTGACTGGCTTAGGACCAATTGTAAACATGTTTCACATAATTTAACTAGTGATCGTATATCATTAAACTCCCTTTACATTCACAGCTGTTTTTTGATTTTCTGATTTCAGATTTTCTCTTAGAATCACACAAAGCAAGCGCACACACCGTATCTTTCAACTGGTTTCCCTTTCTGAGTGAAAGTCTAATGAGTTTGAAAACCCTCAATTGATGGGAGTCCCTTCTTTGCTCGATTTGATGTTGTTCTGTGTAGCTGGACTTAGTGGACCAGTGTATAGCTCAACTGACTTGTCTTCTCCTCTTTTCTCTCCTTAGATGCACTGTCGACCCAGCTAGTGACTGGTCTGCAGGCTCTCCGTTCGTCTTGTCCCTTACACCACCAGGTTGGGAGGCAGTTTCCCAGACCCCTCTTGGACGCTAAACGTTTTAACTGGACCTAAACAACGGGCTGCTTAAGGAGTGCAAGAGCACCTCTTCACGTGTGTCGTTCGGACAAGGCATCTCCCGACAGAGGAGGTCGGAGCAACTGTACCCCTGCCCACCCATCTAGTACCCTCGCCCCCTGTCCATAACAACCTGCCACACCATGGTGCTCTCGCAAAGGCAACGCGATGAATTGTAAGTCTCTAAACTGATACATCAACACTTAAGGCCTCAAAAAATATCAAACGTTTCTGCTGAGCTTTAGGTTTTAGTATTTGTGCCAGCATACATTTCATAGTGTTACAGATTTGTGCTTGAGTCTTCTAACCTGGTAAAATGCTATGCTTATTTTGTGTTACATGTTCAAGCCATGGGCAAGTGCTAGTGTTGACAGCTGTCAACGTTCTCTTTCCATGGCATTTGACTGTTTCTTTGGACTTGAATGCTGTAGTAGCCTACATTTGACATTTTGGAATAGTGTTGACGCTGATTTGTCATTTTTTAACTATGAAGGCCATGAATCGCGTTAATGATGGAATTGTTAATCATGTTTCACATTTTTACTAAGTTAGTGTGGGATATGTGGGAAATTAACTATTTTCTACTGTTAGGGGTCCTAACAGTAGCACCACTAAAAAGTGAAGCTTTAAGTCTAACAGCATATCTCAGTATTTCGTTTTTAATAAATAATTGAATAATTGAGTGACAGCCATGAGTCAGCATCATCAAGGAGAATGCACATTTTTTTTGCAATGCTAATTTCTCTGCAAGTTCCTTACTTACATATACAGAGCAATTTGTACTGCAAACAAATACCCAGCTTTGAGTAGGACTTAGAAAGTATTAAGGAATTTCAGGATTACTGGTAAATGACACCAAGCATTGTTTTGTGCATATTTAGTTGTGGGTTACGTATTTTTCAGGACCTCAATTTCATGTATTGAAGGTATGGTTTTTCAGTAGCTAGGTTAGGGAGCATATAGATGTTTGGCTTGCTACATGAAGTACATGTCCACGAGTATTCCCTGTCCCTGGTGTTTCTAATATTGGTAACGTCTCCATAGGCAGTAGTCATTCTGACAAAGCATGGTCCGCCTATGCTTCCTATTGAGCAGGGGAAAAACACAAGCTGGACTAGAAATCAGCCCTGCCTAATCTCCTAACTATGTAATTAACTCCTGAGGCTAGGATTAAATGTTTACCTACCTCCTGCCAGACGGTAGGAGAATGAGAAAGGTGTAGGTCTCTGAGCTCTAGACCTTAAGAGCTTCAATCTCTTTCCAGGTTAAACATTGTGTCTGTGAGGACACAATGTATAGATGCAATCTATAGAGGTTGTTGATGTATAGATTTAGTGAAATAGAATTCACTGTGGAGCATTTCCAACATGTTTTAATATTTGATTTGACTCCCTGTTTTGCGCTCGCTAATGTCATTGAGAAGTGCAGTTTCGTCGACATGACATGGCACTTCTCCTCAACAATGTCTTTCTCCGATGTGTTTCTTGGATTCCGGCTGTCGGAATGGCAAGTTCTGTTGGAATGCTGATGCCTGTGTGCTCCCTGTCAAACAAGCTTCTCGTTTCTTTGTTGCATAATGCTCTTGCCCCATGGTGTACAGGAACATAGTGTAAGACCAGCACACCATGTGAGCCATGATCAGGAATTCATTGCATTCCATTTGTTGGGGCTGCCTATTAGTGCTGCCACCATCTACCTCTGTGGTCCCAGATACGGCAATAAACTGAATCTAGGGGTTTTTCAGGGCAGTTTTGCTTCCGATATCTATTTTGTACCCAACTACAAAAGCCTAATCTTTAGTCTTCCCAGTATGCTCCTCATGGAGTATAGTGGATAATAAGAGGAATATTTTTTACATTATGCATGAAGTTTAATAATATTTCTAATATTATACAACACACGCAAGGAACAGATGGTTGAGATGTCAACACCTATGTTCTCAAGTCACCAAACACTGTTCTGCACACATATGAGCTGCATCTCAAGTGTGAAGGCCACCATTTCTTGAATTTGGTGAATTAAATTGATGCAAATTTCACAAATTCTAAGTAAGAAGTAGGGATCAGGGGCTCAGGGGCTCAGCGGGTAGATAGCATACCATTAAGGGTCAGTCCTTAGGGCATTGACCCGGGTTCGATTCTAACCCGTGGTCATTTGCTGCTTCTCTCTCTCCCATACTGTCTACCTCTCACTGTATCTGTTAGGATTCAAGCATAAACATGCAAAAATAAATCTTAAAAAACTCGGGATCAACATATTTGTTATTTTGGTTGCGAACAGTCTCTTCATACATTTAAAGGCACTTATGAAATTGAACTTAATATTTGGAGCAGGATTGGCATTGTAATCGTCTCTCACAAGTAGAACCTTGTTAGATAAACTTGCTGTTCCAAACAGAGCAGTCTTGTCTCTTTTACTGGCCCCATCAGCACTGTAGTCAGATGCTGTGATTGCGCAGCATCTTCAAAACAAGCCTTACTTTTCTGAGCACATCTAATGAAAAGCACATCTCTGTTCCTTTTCAGGGTCAGGGGATGCTTCTTCTCTGCAGGCATTTGACAAAAATAGACCCAGAACACAAACCATCCTCTGCCTGTGGACACCCATGTGCAGTTGGCCTTTGCTGTAGACATTTTCTATGTCTTCAGATATAGGGCCATGTAACTTTGTCTGCTTTCATGGTCCTCTGGCTGTGAATGTCACGACAAACACAATGAATGCCAGACCATGTGGTAGTGGTGGTCAGTAGTGATTGAGTTGGCCAGTAGTTGCATTATAGTATTATAGACAAACTGGATTGGCAGAGCAAGCAAAGCTTCCATTCCATGTCCCAGACAATGGAATTTGTCATACTCCTTTTTTATCTAACTGTATTATGCTTATTTAATTATAATTTTTTGATTTTGTTTTATTTCCTTGTATATTTTTTCTTAATTTAGTCATATTTGAAGCTCCTATGAGTGTTAATTAATGACTTTAGCCTCAATGAATAGGAAAGTAACCCTAGCTTGGACTGAGAGTGGTGCATGGGCGTGGCTGGGCTTGAATTGAGAGAATGGTTTCCAGGCAGATGGAGATGTATAGAGTGTGTGTCAGTGGCACCATAGCTACAGTGTGTATAGAAGGCACCAGTATGTATCAGCAGGGGGTCCAATCAGCAGGATGTCTCAAATCTTGCCTCCTGCGTGACAGACGGATGGAAGCACATGGTTTCATTGTCTGTCCTGGGACTCAGGGTTTCTTCAAAATAATTCCCAGTACACATACAATGAATTGATTTTTAGTAATTCTGTATTTGTATATGATTGTTCTTTCATATTTCTGTCTAGTACCCCCCCCGAGTAATTTGCACTTGTGTGTTCTACAGGCACTCTATGCAGTATTCGCCTATATTAAACCAACAGACAAAGCTGTGCATTGAATAAGGCCTAAATAGACACATCTATTCATGCTGCTTTACAATATGGTTGAGACATCAAAGAGACCATCAATAATGTCTTGACCATTCACGATTCAAATTGTTTTGGTATCCAAACCCTAGAAATATATAAAATTCAAATAAATCACACTGGTGTAACGTTTCTCGTAATCCAGACAGCATTTGTGACTCCAGTGATGTGCCATCATAGAGGCACTGCCAGAAGCACCTCATTGTAACCACCATTTGGCTCCAACAGTCAGGTCCATTGCTGCTTTCTCAAACCCAATTCAGACGTGGAACTTGGGAGGCTTTTTAGGAAATAATCACTTTTCAGTTTGTCATACAGAGGTATTTAAATTCCCTCTGCATTTCCTTTCCTTGGTAAAAAAGGATGTAACATGCCAGGGTGTGAAATAACTACAGGCACAGTCTGAGCGACATTTAGATCCACATAAGACTCGTTCAGATATATCGGAGCTGGATTCCTTGCTCCAAAGGGTCTTACAATACCATGCATACGTTCTTGGCATGGGTTGTGGAAATGCTGATCTGTCTGTGTTAACACCACACTCTACCAATTAAGCTACAGAGCTACATAGAGTTATGTGCTGTACGTGTGCATAACATTTTTTTCTCACAGTCCAATCCAGTTTTTGATTGACTGTAGTGCTCTTAGTTTAATTTGTGCAGGGTTCTGGCGGGTATCCCGGAACCAAACAAGATAAATATATATAGGTAGGCCTGTTGCTCTAAGTTGATCACATGGCTATCCTTTTCTACTGGTATACCCAGATGAGTGTTGACAGGTATCTTGAACATTTGCGTTTTAGATCTGCAGTAGATACAGTTTATCTTTAATAATGACTTTGTACTTTGAGCTGTACATTATCTAATTCCTTAATCTGGTTGCATGCTAAACATCGCTTTCCCTTTTGCGGTTTAAAGTCTAAGTGTGTGTGTGTGAGAAGTGATGTCAGTGTTGGCTAGTGCACTAGTTCTTCATTTGTCACTCTCCTTAACGGATGAGCTCACTCTCTCCTCCCTTTACTTCCCTTTTCCTCAGTGTTTGTCATCCATGAGACAGTGGCTCTCCATTTTGAAGTTGCTGGACAGCACTATTCTGCAGTGTGGGGAGTAGGGTTTGAAACCTGCTGGCTATAACATTGGGCATTAAATACATTAGATTATCCAGGGTTATATTGCAGCAGGTAATACGTTTTCTTATTGCAAAGTTATCTTCCTTCTTGCACAATGTTTCCTTTTGAACACAGTAAGGCTGGTCAGGTTTAATACCACTGTATATGTTCTGAGTTATGCAGTCTCTGGCTGCTTCTATGCTGCCCCTCCTCAATGCCACACCTCTCCCATCTCCCAATCACGTCCTCTAGCTGTGGGCTCCCTGTCGCCATGGATACCGCTGGGCCCACTCTTTCTGCACCTTCATTTACCATTTACCTTCTATTTGGAAACTCTTGATATACATCATGAACATGATGGCCTGAATTGTTTTTATTTGCCTCATTTCTCTTTTAATTTGAAAACAATTATGTCATGTGTCTTGAGTTGAGATTAATGTTAAGGAAATGACAATTGTTTAATTCACATTTTTTTCCATATATATTTTTTCTTAAAATAAATATATGAAATGGTCTGCTGTGATTCTCCTAGAAAAATTTACTTATCTGCTGCTTAGCCTTCAACATGTAACCTCAGCAAAACGTATTTTCCAGAACGCATTTTTGAATCCCATTTTTCCCAACTGGTATAAGTAAATGCAAAACAAGTTGGCTTGCTAGTAGTCAAGGATTTGGGTGACTGTAAATAGATCCTTCCTTTTTAAATGTCTCATATTGAATGTGTATGCTTTCTAACTGAGGAAGCTAAAAAGTTGTCACACATTTTGAGCCCCAAACATTGACATTTGTGTTTGTTTGGCTGGGTAGAAGACTTTTGTTGCGTACATGTGTGTCTAATTTGAGGTTTTTGACAGTTGGGATAGGTGTAGCATCGCACTCAGCCATCGTCTTGTCTGGCCTAGCCTACAGATTGGCACACTATCTTGGCTGTCATCTCACACTGTGGAAGGACACAAACCTCAGCACTTCACAAAGCTTTCCTCTCTCCCCACATTTCTACCTCATTATTACACACTTCCATAAATAGTACTCACCTCACACATCGCTGTTTGCTTTTCTCCTCTTCTCCCCCCCGACCCGCGACAGACAGGCTGTCACAGACCCGATAACCTCCCGCTAACCTTGAGCTGTAATCGGGCTGCTCCTGTCATGAGGGGCCTTCAGGAAGGGGAGAGAATAGAGAGCAAAGGGCTTCACACCTTCATCTGTATTCTCTTGCAAATCTTTTTATTTCATCATTCCTTATTTCCTATTCACGGTCTTGGCCGTGAATGATCCTTTTATTTTTGGAGAGGCCAGATGTTACAGGGTTACCCCGTCACTTCAACATGGAATGAAACCTGACACAAGCAACGAGGCTGTGGTCGTAAACAAGCCAGCAGCAGACAAAGCCAGGAAAAGGCAGGATGGGCTCTCCTCTTCTTGCTCGACTAGCCCTTTGTGCTCTCTATCTGGATATCTCTCTCCTCGTATTCTCAATGCCACCTCAGTGTTCAGCCACTGGTGTGCTTTTGTCCCTATCTCATCAGTTTCTCTCGGTTTAAACACAGTCACCATGTTAAAACCTCATGGAATGGCTAGCCTCCGGTGACTGCTGATCCCCCTTCAAGGTGTGTGCTCTGTGAAGACGTGCAGGGAGATTATCACGTGATCCCAGGCTTCTCTTCTCAGGCTCGGCAGCACACTTTCCTCAGTCACACACACACACACACCGTCGCTTTACAATAGCGATGCAATTGGAACTGTGTTGATTGACATATTCAATTTAATCCGTTTTAATGCTCATTTGGATTAGGCCTTTATTTATGTTTTGTCCAAAAAATAGAAACTAGCACCAAAAAAAAAATCATTTCAATATTGTGCTTCTTTCAATTATACACTTGATGTGATGATATATGATCATATCTTTTTGTGGGAGGCTTGCTAAAAATATTCTTCTGAGGCAAAATGTGTGAATGCTAGTTTTGGTGTTCTCAACAAGCCCAAACATCTCTGGAAATGACCATATGCACAAATGGCTTTCACCTCAGCCATCATATAGAAAAAAAAAAAAACAGCATGCTTATTTGGCTGTTGCCTCACATGCTGTGTTCTTGGTAGAGCAGCTAATGTTAACGGGGTAGACTTACCACCATTTTTCTTTGTCAGTCTTTATTTGTGGAATTAAGACTGCCTGGGCTTTGCCCTGCCTATCAGTATCCCAATATCTCCACCACAGGGAGTCATCCATTTCCATTATTTGCCCACAGCCATGTTATCTCATTATAGAGCTCAGACAGATGTGCGCTCTATCTGTGTCAAATGTGAAGAGGTGTGTGGGAGGGTGTGTGCAGGGGGGAAATGTAAGAGGCACACTGTGAACTGCAGTCTCGTATTGTGTCTGAGACTAACTGTGTGGGGGGGATGTGATTATTCCATCTGAATGTGTAGCAAAAGTTGAATCATTTAATTCTCTTTGTCTGACACATTTCCATGCATGCTCATTTTCTGTCTTTTGTTTCACTGCGTAAGCAGATTGCTTGTCATTGTGCTTAACATATCTTGTCTGCTAATCAGCCAGACTAATTGTTATCGTTTTCTAACATTTCCAGAAATCGTGCAATAGCTGACTACCTGCGTTCCAATGGTTATGAAGAAGCATATTCCACCTTCAAGAAGGAGGCTGAACTAGATATGGTAAGTAGACGAGGGACTCATTCATCTAGATATTGTGCATTGATGTGCACTTTATTTTGCCTTTTTTAATTAACCCATCTATACGGAAACTTGTAAGCTTAACGAAGGTGTTCTATTTGACAAGATGTCTATCAAAGACGCTATTAAATGGTGTTTAATATTAATTAAAAACATTGCTTCATAGGTAACATTTCAGGGAGCTGGCTGTGGAATTGAATGTTACATTTCCTCTTGGCTAAAATATACTGTAGATTATATAAAGTGGCTTATTCTGTAGCATCCCTTGGAAATCAACTGAATAATTCATGACCAAAAGTGCCACGTGTGTCCTACTGCCCACCTAAGCAGTAGCATGCTAAAAGCCCACCACCTTTTATACCCATTCATTAAGGACCTTTTTATTGTGGCAATGCTTAGCACCCTGTCACATTATCGTGGAGGGGTGCTCTGCCGAGGGTAGGTCTGGCCCTTGTGTATGGGTTTCGGCCCTCTTGTATGGGTTTTAGGCAATTGGTACCAAGCAGCACTTTGCTACCAGATTTTTGAAGATAAGAGAATAATGGTTTTGAGGTATCATAGTCTTGTCCTGCTATAGTGCAGCAAAAGCAGACACATTTGCAACATAATTCTGTTTGTACGTGCGCTGCACAGACCGGATCTGTTGACCTAATGGGCAGAGAGGCCACGCAGATGGCAGAGTTGCACCATGACTGCACCACTGCCTGTTCTGTCCTACATTCCTTTTTCGGCTATCTTACAATGTGAGGGCCATGGTGTGGGTGACTATTATGAACGCCTACAATCCGGCCTTTTGTATGCTTTGTTAATTTACATTTTATATGCTAAATGCCATTTAAGATTTGAATAAACAAGTCCATACACCATGCCCAGAAGAAATTGGCATGTCCCAAAGTAAAAAAAATAATAATAATTACTCATTCTCACCTCCCATGATGGCAACACGCCAAGCTATTTCTGGCAATCTGTTGGTTAGGTTTCTGTAGGGAGTAGCAGAGAATAGATTGGATCAAAGGCCACAGAAGATTTTTTGCTGTATCTTACGAATGAGCCACAAAAAATACTGTGGTCTGGAAAGTGAAAACTTGTGGCATTGGACTGACATGCTTTCATTTTGATAGCTGAGACTGTTATAGAAATATAACCATCATTTATAAATTTACATAAATTCTACATACATTTACATCCATTACAAAATTAGGAAATATTTACTGTAATTATAAAAAATCTTGTTTTTTATAATTGTGATATATAAAAAAAAGTTTTGTTCTGGCCCTAGTTTCCCCCAATTCTGGTTAGGTGACCATAAACCGCTTAGACCTTCCATGTTTGTAGGAGATTATCTTGCATGACAGGGATTAAGAATAGGAGTGTGTGCGTGTAGCTGAAGGTTGTTAGGTCCTTCTAGCAATCATGGTTGACCAGGTTAATTATGAGTCTAGCCAAAGACTCTGCATGGAGCCCGGCCCCCCGGCCCCCGCCTCAGCTCGGCTAAACCCAGTGATGTGATTGGCTTTCCTTGCCTGTCTGTCCTGACTCTGTGCCCTCCACTCTCCACAGAACGAAGAATTGGATAAAAAGTATGCAGGCCTATTGGAAAAGAAATGGACCTCAGTCATCAGATTACAGAAGAAGGTTTGTACCCTTCCTCTCCCTCCTGTGCTAATGGTGACATTAACCATCTGGGACTGTTACAAATACAGTGCTTCAGTACGTACAATTGAAGGGGTGTAGTATGAAGAACCATCTGGGACTGTTACGAATACAGTACTTCAGTACGTACAGTTGGAGGGGTGTAGTATGAATAACCATCTGGGACTCTTGCAACATATTAACATGTCTTATCACTTAACACTAACATGGCCCTGCCAGTAGCATAAAATGGACAGCTTTAAGCCTGTTTAGAACAATGAAAGTGGAGAAGGCTCTTTGCGGTGTGTGTGCGTTGCACCTAGTTGAATCAAAGCTACCCAGCGGTGTCTCTGTGCTGACGTGTGTGCGGCCGCAGGTGATGGAGCTGGAGTCCAAGCTGAACGAGGCCAAGGAGGAGATCACCCTGGGCGGTCCGGTCACTCAGAAACGGGACCCCAAAGAGTGGATCCCTCGCCCGCCAGAGAAGTACGCCCTCAGCGGCCACCGCAGCCCCGTCACCAGGGTCATCTTCCACCCTGTGTTCAGCGTCATGGTGTCCGCCTCTGAAGATGCCACAATAAAGGTGAGGTCTTGGTTGCCTTAACATTGTCACTTTTTTTTAATACACTTTGTTTTTGGATGGACGGCTTCCATCTTGATCTATCCCTATACCCTGCTGCCTCAACACCTCTGCTCAACCTCTTGGAGGTGGACTTTGATTATTATGTCCGGTCAAAGGTTCATCCCATCACTGGATCTCCTGCTTGCTGTGGCTGCAAAATCTCTAACTGAGATTTTGCATAGTCGGATATGATTTGCCACACCAGAACCATGAGCATCATGTTACTATACATATGCAGCTCAATGATGCATACATTGTGAGGACTGTTGGGGGGTTCAAGCACAGGGCCGCCACTAAAGGACCGCCTAGACAAACAAATTAAGTTTTGAAATGCTTCCAATTTTGAGAAGTTTTCTTCCTGACAGTGTGTATCCTTCGAGACTACTGGTCTTTTGGATGCAATCTTCTTGAAAAAAACACAGATTGATGACTTCCATTACACAAAAGGGTTACCAAGCAACAGAGCTTTTTTGGAAAGAAAAACCGCAATACCACAAAATGCAGGCAAACCCCCACAAATGTATTCCATGAAATCTTTGGTGTAATTGTCAACTATCATGTAGACTAGCTGTCTATCTGTCGGACAATTAGAAGCGTCGAAGAATCGAGGTCACACCTTCATTCTGGTGAACATATTTCATCTTGACATTTGTGCATGCGTCTCTTCTTTGATGGAGCTGCACAACCACATTCCCACCCAGTCACATTACGTCTGGGTTCTGAACATCTGCTACGAGTACTTGGCACTTTGCGTCAGAACTAATTGTTATTCGTTGAGAATTATTTATTAAGCTCTATAGCAGTTCAAGAATATTGAACAATGAGCATTTTGATTTAAATCCATCATCTTGCCACTCTGTGCCCTCTTTTATTATTATTTTTTTTTCCTCGTCAATTCTGTAAATGTGAGCCGAGGTATTTGAAAGACTGGAGCTGCTGTCATTTTGTCAATGAAAAAATGTGAAACATCCATTACTGCTCTGGACATCCTATACTGTCATAACGTGTGTTTGGTAGCTCACTGCCACTATATCAAGACTAGGAGTTGGCAGGAATCCCCCAATGAGATGCAAATCCAAAAGGAGTGGGGCTTGGTAGCAAGGAAATCCCCATTCAGATGGTAGGATCCTTGGTGTCTCCGATCACAGCTTGTCTAAATACCCCCACCCCAGCATAGACCACAAAGGGCTTAATCCTGCACGGCAAGCCGTCTGTCCGCCTGAAAGCCATGCGAACATTAACATCAGGTGGCTCCTTACTATTACAGTCTATCACATTCAGATTGCAATTACTGTAAACCCTATATTTAATTCTCATGTCTTTCAAAACCCCAGTGTTCTTCATTAACAGAAATGTTTGACCATTATTATGTTGAAATGTTTTTATTTATTTTTTCAAGGCAGGGCATTTTTTATTTCCCTGCCTTGTTTCTCTACACCAGGAAATAATGCATGTCACAGATGGTAAAATATCCCTATACATCACATAATCTGTGACTGTGTACACGCATGCATGTGTACACAGTCACAGATGATGTGATATTTAAATGCGCTTGTGTGTGCTTATTCTTCATACCATACGGAACAACAAATATTGTACTTCTGCTTTTTCCCCCCTTAATTGGAGTGGGAGTATATATCTTGGACCCTTTTCTAACAGTCTGGTGTCCTCCACTAGGTCTGGGACTACGAGACCGGTGACTTTGAACGCACACTCAAGGGGCACACAGACTCTGTGCAGGACATCTCCTTCGACCAGACTGGCAAACTTCTAGCATCCTGTTCTGCGGACATGACCATAAAGTTGTGGGACTTCCAAGGCTTTGAGTGCATCAGGACCATGCATGGTAAGAGCCTAATGGGTTCTCTTGAAGATCCATCTCTTCTGTGAATTATGTCTGCTGTACTGCAGACGTTATTCATTATTGTTCATTGCATACAGTTTTGGAGGAAAAAAACATGATGTTCAAAAACCTCTAGCCTTGTACATTTTTGTTGGAAAGATGGCTATATTGCTTTGCATTTTTTGGTAATATTGTACACGCAAGAGTAGATTCGATTTTAAAATTCTCTCACTAAATGTTATTAGACATGCCATGGTAATTTTTCGAGTTTCTAAGTTGGAATTATTGGTTGTTGGGTCTCAGTGTGTCACTGTTTATTATCACGTTGTTATCCCACGATGATCAACAAGAACAACAACAACAAGGGAACCAGTTGATTCCGCAAGCTCATGCTGTATTTACTCACATGCACATGCGTCCAGCCCCCTTCACGTTCAGATAGTTTTCGGAGCGCCGTTGTTGCATTTTCATAAACCACCAAGGTGGCTTCCACTGATTCCACTGAACATTGTATTGTTCCTCTGATTGGTTGTAGGGCTAACCAATTGCATCTAGAGTCATTTTATATGTGCCCATTGATAATGTCCCTTGCCAATCTAAAATGTACTGACAGGTTCCAGACTAATACATTTGCCAATTGATCTGGGGATGCCAGGCTACAAAAATCGGAAAGGTCTCCAAATCAAGACAGCCCCAACTGTCAGCGTGTGTTTCTCCTGCTCTGAAATACCTCACCCATTTACAGAAACCTCTCTTTGGGATATCCTAATGTGCCATATTAAATGTTAAGTGGACAAGAGAGAATTTTTTTATGTAGCTTATCTCAATCTTCCTCAGCTGAGACTATAGTGTGCCATGTCCTCCCCAATCTTCCTTTCAACCCTAATTGCAATGTAAATTACAACTGTACTGATTGTAGACGTTACCCCGGGCTGTACTGATAGGGAAAGCCTCCTCGGAGTGATATTTCTGTCTAAGCTGTCTAGAGAAATCCCCACTTCCCCTTCAGCATGTGTGGTACAGCATGTTTGATACGGAATGTGTGGTACAGCATGTCCTCCAATCCCATTATTCAGACACTCAATGAAACGGGCTAGATCTAAAATCTGCATAGGAGTTGTTAACCCTGACGTTTGTATTAAGGTGTGAGTGTGTATGTGGCTAGTGTATTATGCTGACGGTTTTGGGCAAGTGGTTGAGCTTATTTCCTTGTTTCTATCCCATCCTAATAGATTCCCTTTTTTCCATTCTTCTATTTTCTCCATGCATACCCAGCCATTTTAATATCTCGTGTTTCACACACTCCCTGTGCTTACCAGGATAACTGATTCCATGTAGAAGATTAGTACAGACTTGGAGAGCAGTTTAATTATCCTCTTCAGCACCACATAATTTTTTCTGTTATAGCTGCCAGACTTTATTGCAGCCCAGTAGAACCCCTCCATAAAGCACACATGCAAAAACACACACACACGCACACACACACTCACAGTATTGACCTTTTCCTCAGAGACTCTCTTTACCATTGGCCTTACTGTGCTTAGCAGCTCAAACACTTCCTGATTCTAGGTAATTAGCCTTCTCTTCTTCCCTTCAGTATCGAGTTACCCCCAGCAACGTGGCTCTTTATTAATTGGTTCGAAATTCTAGACAATAATACCATACAGTTGAAATCACTTTTGGGTGGAATTTATAATATACTTGAACCAAATTGTAGTTAGTTTCATTGGTGATCCTCTATTCTTACATACTCAAAGTTGAAGTTAAATACGTACAGCATCACTTAAACTCATGGTTGGTCGTTTAGGGCTTGTTCATTTTAGTGTTTGGGAATTATTTGTGAAATTATGTTTCATCATTGTTGTGTATGACACTGCTGCAGCGCTTCTCATGCGAGGCATGGCAAAGTTTTGATTAGCCACAGTTGCCGTATGTTGATTTTAGGATTTGACACTACCACAACTCTCTCGAGTCATGACAAATCGGCCATATCACCGCATCACATATCACCGGTATCACCAAAACAAATTCCCATGATCCATCCTGATGCATGCGCTTTATACCGATGATGGTCAATGTTCTTTTTGTCCCCGTCTAATATTTGCAGGACACGACCACAACGTTTCATCTGTAACCATCATGCCCAATGGAGATCACATAGTGTCCGCCTCGAGGGACAAAACCATCAAAATGTGGGAGGTCGCAACTGGGTACGTGGCTGGTGAAACTACCCTTACCACGAGCGCCAAATCGATACCAGTGTCCTCGTAGTGTTCGTTAAGCGTGTGCTGACGAACGTTCATGTACCCCCCCCCAAATCAGGTACTGTGTGAAGACCTTCACCGGCCACAGGGAGTGGGTGCGCATGGTGCGGCCCAACCCGGACGGCACGCTGATCGCCAGCTGCTCCAACGACCAGACCGTGCGTGTGTGGGTCGTGGCGTCCAAAGAGTGCAAGGCCGAGCTGAGGGAGCATGAGCATGTGGTGGAGTGCATCTCCTGGGCCCCCGAGAGCGCCTACCCCAGCATCATGGAGGCCACCGGCTCCGAGGTACGGCTGGTTCACTGTCACACTCCCGTTACCAGACTCCCCCACACGGTCTCTCTTTGTACTAGACGGGGGATTGGAGATCGTGTTGTTTATTACCAGACTCCCAACACAGTCTCTCTTTATACTAGACGGGGGATTGGAAATTGTGTTGTTCATTACCAGACTCCCCCTCTCTATACAAGACAGCGGTTTGGGTCCATTTTTAACCAAATCTATTTTGTGAAGCAGGAATGAAAATGGGCTCGGTGGGCCCAAGTCAGATGTTACTAAAGTCATGCACTGTAGAATTTCACTTTACACTTAAGATATCTACTTTTATGTAAAGATATGCTAAAACCCCAGGCTACATATCTGGCTGGTACACTGAAAGAGCAGGACTTATGGACGTATGCATAATCTTGATAATATCACAGAATACTAAACATGGGGCCATTTGCACTATTGGTTCATTATGTGACCCGTGCTGTCCGCGGTAATCTCTAGGTGATCAAGAGCATTCCTTTTCCGCTTGGCTAGTCAGGCTAGTGTGGAGCTCTCACACTGAAACCACGAGTCGGACCTATAAAAGACCACTGCGTATTGTTATAAGAGCTTGAAAATCACTCAGTCACTAACATGCATGCGGAAACACACACACACACACACACACACACACACGCCCGCAAACACTGACACGCACACTAACTGCAATGGCCTAGGGTCAGCCCCGGCACACTGGCCTCTCTGCCTTGTGATCCCCCGTGTCTAATGCTGGTTTCGTCTAATTAAAGCGTTTGTCCTCACAGCAAGAGACTCACCTCCAAGTGCAATGAAAACACAATGTCCCGCTTTCACAACTGTGTTTTTGATCTGTTCTATTGGTTCATGATGGTCCTCAGTTCAATTAAAATGATTGAAGTAGGTCGATTTTGCCTGCCCATTTCAGATATATGTGCCTGTTAGCAGTGGTAGAATTTAGACTAGAATTTGTGGATTAACTGGCAGAGAAACCATTTTGAGACATTGTAATCACACACACGAGCCAAATAACTAATTATAACTAATTAACTATCTAATGTTACCCCGTCTACTCCTTTTTTGATTGTGCTGCTGTTCTTACTGATTAAAATAGTCCCTCCCCTAAGCAGTTAAAGCTGTTGGGCATGTAATGACTTTTGGTTCCACTGTACCTCGTGTATGAATGTGTACAGTGGCAACTCCTTCTTTGTTTGGTTAGCAACAAAGGAAAGTAGTACTCTGGACAAAGCAGCGCTCAATGTATTATGGTTTTCCTCTAGCCATAGAGGAACTATGTGAAAGGGCTGTATATTCGGTAAAGATATAGGATTTTGAGACCAATTATGTTTTTTTCCATTTTTAATATTGCCATAGATATTGTCGCAGACCAGGGTATAGTCCTTTTAAATATCCTAGAACACCTTAACAGGTGCTTAACTTCATACAAGCTAATTAGAAGACTTACAAAGTGTGCTTGGTACTAATTTTATTTTATGCATATTGTGTTGAAAACATCGCCCTTGAATAGCTAAAGTGTAACCTGTGGTTTGATGTGGAAATTACATTGCTAAAAGTATGTTTCATAATGTCCAATTTGTTTTATTTGTAATGTACATGATACGCTGATACGTGATACGCTCCTGTGCTGGTGCTCTGCCCTGTGCTCCTCTACCATCCATTTGTGTAGTTGACACGTTGTACAACGTCGTCACGCCTTTCTTCCCACTCAAACCAGTGAGTAATGCTGAGTGTTGGTGAGCGGGCCGTTGTTCGATCAGTGAAGTTTAGGTCATGATATCCTGTTCTCCTCGCCCACCAGGTCAAGAAGAGTGGAAAGCCTGGGCCCTTCCTGCTGTCCGGCTCCAGAGACAAAACCATCAAGATGTGGGATGTCAGCATTGGCATGTGCCTTATGACACTGGTGAGGACCCGTCCATAACCAGTCAACATAATCCAATGGTTTCTCTTGAATTCTCAATGAAACAGAGGCTTTGGCTAATAAAAATCTGGTATTTGCAGGTCGGTCATGACAACTGGGTGCGTGGGATGCTTGTCCACCCCGGAGGCAAGTTCATAGTGTCCTGTGCGGACGACAAGACCCTAAGGATCTGGGACTACAAGAACAAGCGCTGCATGAAGACCCTGTATGCCCACGAACATTTTGTAACCTCTCTTGGTAAGCAGCCCCACTACCCTTGTTTCATACCGTCCCTGGGTCTCCATCAGAGACTCGCACCGCTTCCCCCTCAGGTGGCTCCTATGAACTCCTCTCGTTGGAGCTACAGGAAGCTGCTTTAGGAAAATGCTTTGCAGTAGAAACAACACGTCTTCCCCCACAGTATGTTTGTTTGACGTCCTCAGGATTGTATTGAGCTGGGTAAACAATTGCCCCAGGACCACTCCAACCAACCCCCCCTCCCCCCCCCATCCTCCCTCCCTCCCTCCAAGCTGAGTTTTCCCTAGATCAAGGCTGGGAATGCTCCTTAGAGGCCTTCCTGGCCTGAGATCTGCTTTTCTGGGCAAGCTGTTTGAAGCCCAGTCCCCTTGAGCTGTTGATGGTCTCCCCAGAGGGAGGATACTGCTAGAGAAAATGAATTGAAAGTTCGAGGGCTGGTTTAAAAAAAAAAGTATTTATTTTTTACGTTATATATAAGGTTTTGTTTTTACCAAAAGGAAATATCCTACAATATGATATTGGCACCTTTTTGATAAATTCATAGTATTTTGTCCATAGCCTTTCATCCAGAACCTCTTAAGATGTCCAGGTGGTGGATATTTTCTCTGCCTTGCGTTGTTTACATACTCTCATTTCTTCCTCCCCAGATTTCCACAAGGCTGCTCCCTACGTCGTCACCGGGAGTGTAGATCAAACAGTCAAAGTGTGGGAGTGTCGCTGATTTGTGCCCTAGAAGATTGGACGGACAACTACCCCTGCCATCTAATCGCCCCCTTCAGATCCGAATAAACCTCCAGCCCCTTCCCCGCCTTCCTCCCCCATCCCACCCTCACCTCCCCCCTTCATTCCACCTCCACCAGAACCCACCGACCAGCCCCCTGTCCTCCGACCGCCCACCGTGGGTATTTACCTAGTGTGCTCTCTGGTTCAGTAACTACTGTCCTTCTATGTAAATTATTCCTGGATGTAGATTGAGCTATTAAATGTTACACACAAAAAAGTATTCTTGCATGGTAATCCAAAATTGTATACTATAAATTAACATTACATTGTCTAGAAGTACCATAGGTTTAACACAAGGCTGACCATATGTCAAGCAGCCTTACCGACCGAAGGCAGATCTTTTGTTCTTTTGACTGGGTGTAAAAATGTAGGGCACTAAAAAAAACACACGATAATTTAAGAAATGACAGTGGCGTTCTTTGTGTACGATTTATTTTGTGTATTTTTATTTCTCTTCATTCACTGTCTTAGTCTGTTGGTGCCTAGCTTGGTGAGGTGTTCAGAGGAGAAAGGCAAGAAAAAGGAACAATATAATCCCTTAATGGTGATATAATTGTGGGGCTTTGTAATTGGAATAATCTGTAGCGTTGTAACCTCATTTCTCGACTGTGCATACCATTTTTCTTCATGTGGAACTAGACGATATTTTAATGGCTGCATATAAGAATGTTTCTTTGGACCTTGGGGGGGGTGGGCAGGGGGTACTCTTGTCAAGTTGGTGGATCCCAGATGGGCAGAGAAACCACTGATAAGCTTAAGAAATTCTGCTTTGCATTCAGGAATCCAATATGATCATCAATGGCTTTGTGCATAGGGCTGCTAGGATGTGGCGCAGATGTCCACTTCTTTGTGAGCATGTAGGACTAAATTTGACGTGGTTCAAGTGTGAGGATCCCCTACCTCAAACACCCATAGCCTGTTTGTTTGGCCGTCACTGTCAAAAAGTGCCCTGGCTTGTGGAACCCAGGCTCCGGCAGACTTCAGGGAGTAAATCTTCTAATCTCTAGCACTTGATTAATGACAGGAGCTGTGTCTTCATTCATTTGAAGTTGCACTGTAACGTCATATGGTCTGGCTCACGTTCGTTCAGCTGAGTCCTTATCGGTAGTAGTTGTTGTCCCGTGGTGCCACTGCAGCCTAAATCACAAGGGTAGGGATGTCATTTGCCAGTCAAATGGAGAGACAAAGGCAGGACACAACGTTAAAGTGGCCCCTGGGTTTGGTTTCTGGTTGTCCCAAGATTTCTCAAAGGGGGAAATAAAAAATCTGTATAATAAAGTATTGCCGAGTAAAAAGCAGATTCTGTAAATATATAAAATGTAAAATTAGCCTTTTGGGGAGAGATTCAGCAAATCTGTATTGCCCACAAGGAAATGCAGCATGAGGATTCAGGAGAACTTAGGAAAATCTAGCAGCAGACATACTAAATAAATATGTATGTGGGCTGTTTAACTAATGGTTTATGGTGACGTTTGCTGCTACGGTTAAGAGCTCCACTGTGTAAGGCAGTGTATTTCCCTAGATGAGCCATGATTTTGGTTTTTCATCTAAAGGGCAAACAAGAAAGCTAAAGCCTAAGATGGGAGGAGCTCAAAGTGCAAACCTCACAAACCAATTAAAATATGTACAAATGTCCACTTGAGTGGCTTTTCCTCTTCCTATTTTTCGTTTTTGATTTTGGTGCAACAATAATCTACAAAGAGCAGGAAGACGTTCACAAGTAATCGTTATTGAGTGTGTTAGAGAGAAACCATTCCGTTCCAATGGAGGTAGAATATATAGAGTATCTTGCATCTAACTCTGTAGCTGACCAAGGAAATTAATTTAACTTCCCTGCACATCCATGCTTTTTAAGATCTTTGGCAATGTTTAGTGATCAAAGACATGACAAAGATTTAAAGACATATTAATAAATGCATAATGATATCATTTGATTAGCCTTTCATTCCAATGCAGTTCTTTGTTAATAAAGAATTCAACTGCTTAACTGATCTTATCTAGCCTCTTTGCCATGTTTTTCCTGTTCCTGTACTGGATGTGGCTACCTGCTGCACAACCCCCTGCTAGTGGCTTGTGTGTACTGGACGTGGCTACCTGCTGCTAGTGGCTAGTGTGTACTGGATGTGGCTACCTGCTGCACAACCTGCTACTAGTGTGTACTGGACGTGGCTACCTGCTGCACAGCCTACTGCTACTGTGTGCTGGACGTGGCTACCTGCTGCACAGCCTCCTGCTTGTGTGTACGGGATCTGACTACCTACTGCACAACCTCTGGCTCCTGCTAGTGGCCGACGTGGCTGGCTGGTGCACAACCTCCTGCTATTGGCTGGTGTGTATTGAATGTGGCTACCTGGTGCACAACCTCCTGCTATTGGCAGGTGTGTACTGAATGTGGCTACATGCTTCACACCCTACTGCTAGGGGCTAGAATGTACTGGAAGTGGATACCTGATGCACACCCTCCTGCTAGTGTGTACTTGATGTGGCTACATGCTGCACACCCTCCTTATATTGACTAGTGTGAGCCTCATGTGACCTGTTTATATAGAACTGCATGACATAATGGACTAGAGGCAGAGCTGTCTGGGTTGGCCAGCTGGTTTCGAGTGCAGCATTCTCAATGCTCAACAAGCGAGCTATTACTGACGTCACTATGATAATGCTAATTGGCCGGTGAATTGGCCCAAAGATCATCCATTTCTGACCGTGTGTACAGGCAATGTAATGAACACTAAGCTTACAGCGTTTGTTTATAACGGACAGAACAGCAAGATTCCCTACCAAACAGTTCAGCTGGCTGGGTGACTAAAGGCAGCTGTTATGTGGCTAGAAAGACTGATCATGTTTGTGTGTGAAGCTATACAAAAGGAGGCCAAAGCTAAGTTAGCTGCCTCCTTTGTGTCAATTTGAGTTGATTGCTGCAGACTGAGATATGTTCTGAAGGAGAATCCCTGTCACCCTATTCAAGGGAAGGCCACTCATGTCTACTGTTATTGGTCCCATACAATAGGTTATTCTTTCCTACATTAATCCTGTGATTCCTTGCTGACTTGGTTGAGGAGCGATATTGATTTTGTCATTCCCTTTGTCAGCTCTTTGTGTTCTCAACTGTTCATTGTTATACAGATGCAGTGGCGATACATATGTTTAGCTCAAGCCAAAAGATAAGAGTTATTGGTACAATCTGATTTTGAATATTCTGAATGCAGTCTTTCCATTTATTTTTCTTATTTATTTTTCTTTGGTACAGGACTAAGTACCAACAAAAAAAATCCTATTCCCTCTTTCCAATCGCTTGACTTCAGACAATGTGACATTCAACAAACAAAACTAGGCAGGTGAATTTGATTAAACATGACAAAACCTTCCTTCCTTGCTAGTGGAACATTTCTGGTATTGGACAAGGAAGGTGGATTGTGCAACAGCCAATGCGGCGGGGCTGTGAGAGTGAATGAGCTACAACCCAGCCTTCTTCTCCTAAGGAATTCTGCTTGAGATGTGCAGGTCCCAAGCAGTCCTCATGGTGCACTGATGTTGTGTTTTGAAGGGAAAAGCTTCACTGTGGGCACTTTCTGTAGCCTTGAGTCCACTATCTGTATCGTGCCCTTTGACTACATCAAGGGTTTCAGACTTCACAAGCTTGACCAAGGGTTATTTTTGCTTCCATGGTCTTCACCCATCACAAAGCAAATTGTTAACAATATATCTGGATGTCATTGTTTGCAACATAATAAAAGAAAGAAGAAAAAGACGGGTCTTGTGCCGGTCGATATTTAGGACCCGTGATATTAACTGGTTTTGTTGTGCTTTTGTACAATTTTTTTTTTCCGAGAAATATTTTCGAGAAAGGCGGATATGTTTATATATGCGATCAAGATGTCACGGTGAAAAAAATGATCAGCCTGCAGTGTATCGGGGAAAAACGATATGGAGAGAAGAATCTGTGCATTGGTCCATCAGTGCTGGTAGATAAAGGAGCAGTAGTGGAAGTAGTGGAGATACTTTCATATCATATCCTTATAGTAACTTTACCCGTCAGGGGAAAGGACCGCCGGGGTCACTGAGGGTAGCAGACATGGCTGCTAGTTCACCAGGAGGACAGCAGAGTGGCCGGGCGGCGGTGACAGGAGGACAGCAGAGTGGCCGGGCGGCGGTGACAGGAGGACAGCAGAGTGGCCGGGCGGCGGTGACAGGAGGACAGCAGAGTGGCCGGGCGGCGGTGACAGGAGGACAG
>JAOPUD010000055.1:13173272-13186016 GCA_027122715.1 Trisopterus minutus
TGTGTGTGTGTGTGTGTGTGTGTGTGTGTGTGTGTGTGTGTGTGTGCGTGTGTGTGTGTGTGTGTGTGTGTGTGTTTACTACAATGAGCTGGAATGTGTCATACTCTCTGCGTCTCCTCACCTGGTCCCTGATATGCAGATGCAATGAGTGGAGGATGGAAGGAAACGGGAGACAGCTGAACGGAAAACAAAGGACAGATGTCCCTTGTCCCTGAATGTGGAGTTGAGAAGGTCTTCTCTCCCGAACGTCGTTGGATGGGAGACACAGATGACTGGAGCTTCAAGTGGTCCTGGTTAGCATGCGTCTCTCTGCGTGTGCATCTGCTCCTGTATCTTGGTCAGCATCTCCTGCATCCGCCGCAGCTAGAGAGAAACACACACAAGAACGCTCAGTTCAATCTCCGGCCTCCAGCGGTGTAGCGAAACAACCACCGCCCTCTTATTGATGTAAAATACCCCCACTTTCCCAGCGGGTTGGATGGTAATAAGCTATAACAACTTTTTTTGGGGGTTAGGGTTAGTACACTGAACACTGATGGTGATGTCAACCATGGATCAATCAACCAGTTGGTATTGTCCATTGCGTAGGCTGGTAGGGAAGTATATCATACATCTGTGAAGGAGGCTCAATACTAAACATGTTTTTAACATAGGGGCCCCTTAAATGTTGAAATATAAGTTTGTTATACATTATATGAGGCCTTGGGATGTCAATTGGACAGCAACCAATGGTATAAAAAACAAAACGCGAAACCACACAGACAGCTCTGTCATTGCAAATCTGCCCCTTGGTGAAGTGTTCGGAGAATGGCTGATCAATACTACTCAGCAAACTGGTAGGGGTCACCTGACCCAGTTTTTTCCAGCTGTGGGCTTGGCAACTTCCCGGAAGTGCTTCGTTACTATTATTGATCGTATTGTTGTAACAGCAAAACAACGAGTCGAACTAACAGGAAAAAACAGCGAGGTTTTAATAGTAATCCAAATCCTTGTCTATGAATTGGTTAGTTTAATTCTGGTTGGTTTTCTAGGGTACGTAGATCAATGTTTACTATGCTTTTTCTAAATATAATTTTCATATTTATTACAACTTATAAAAAGGCAAACACAAAATAGTTTATTTAAGCAAATAAATAATAAATATATTCAAAATAAATATAGATTTTCACAGTTATGACATTCTACGTGAAACACAGATGGGTAAATATATTGCGGGAAGGACGGGGGTGTCATATCCTGATTGTTACAACCCATTGGCGATTATTTTGCAGTACCTTTGTTGTGTAGGAGTGTTATAATGAGAGATGTTGCCTGCCAATAGCAATCACCTGCTGGCTATACAGAGCCCCACACATCAAAACACACCATGGTGTTTTTTGTGTGTTTGAGACTCTTAACCCTTTCAGACGTCCCTCATATAGACTAGTTTATGCTCGGTCCTTTCACTAAAAATATCCAATGTCTTTCAAATATATCTCAATGAGAGGATTAATTCATAATGGACTTTCACACACACTTGTTGAATAGTGTAAAATAGTGTAGCGAAGCGCAGTGTGCGGGTGAGGGGGATACTGATAAGTGTGTCTTCATTCTTGAATAAACCTTAAGAAATACTGGCCAGCACAGCCCCCCAGTCATTGGAAAGGGAGGAATAAGGGGGTTGGTTGCAATCTGCCCCCTCACAGTCACTGCGGGTTGCTTCTAAATACTAAACTTTGGACCTTTAAAGTTCACAATACTATAAATAATTACATTAACATTAACATTTATTATCCCAGACTCCTATTTTTCATTCTACACTCTTTGGTTTCTCCCTGCTAATGTACAAAATATTATCAGCTCGGGCAAGGTTTAAAGCTACAAAGTGGTACGAAATTGATTAGAGCATTTTTCAGGACCAAACATGAAATGCATGGGCCAGTTTGTTATCAAGTGGCACATCATCAGTACCGCACAATATACCATGTCACACTAATTCACCCTATCACGGTCCAATATGCAAATATACTTAAATGATTAGACGGGATTAGGGTTAGCATCGGGTTGGGGGGGCTGGGGGTGTGGTAAAAGAGCATAGAGTTTCCATCATTTACTTCAGACTATGTGTAAAAGCACATAATAAACAACTTAATATTCACTTTTAAACCTTAAGGCTTCGAAATAGGCATGCTGTGACTTTTGAAGAGAGGGGGGGACAGACGAAGGGGGAAGACGTGAATCTATTCATGTCATTGTTAAGTAGGCTGCTAGAATCCCTCCATGTCAGAGAGCGATGTCGTTCTCAGTCTGCCGCGGGTTCGAACCCTGGTCGGGCCGAGCCTCCAGGGGCTCGCGTTGGTCGCTAGGGCATTGGACCTGAGGCTCGGACTGGTGGTGCTGCTGTGAGTCCATTTGGGGGGCCTTGTTCTGTACCTCCTCGTCTTTCTCTCTGATGAGCTTCTCCGTCTCGCCATCAACCCCCCCTCCCGCTGGTGGGATGGGGAAGTCCGTGCCGCTCTCCCTGGTCAGCTTGCTGCAAGACACACAGAATGAGCTTCAAACGACACACCCGGTGCCCAGAGAGACTAACATCACATTAACTATAACGCATGTGACTATGAGCTTCAAACGACACACCTGGGGCCCAGAGCGACTAACATCACATTAACTATCACATATGTTACTGGGAGCTTTTAAACTACAGTCCAGAGCGACTAACATCACACTCACTATTCCAGAAACACATGAAGACGATCTATAAATAATTCAAATTAAAGGAGTTCCATGGAACAGTGTACGATTTAGCTGTTTTGCTTTTAATGCTCATTGTGTATTATTTGCATACAAAATGTACACAAATATGTGTGAGCCTGTCCTGCCCGGCGTCCGTCCTGTGCTGACCGACGGGCCAGCAGGGGCCGTAGAGGGGGGTGGAGGGGGGCGTACTTGCGGTTGCGCTCCTTCACTACCATGCGGGTCATGCTCTGGATGCAGTGGGCCCGGTAGTTCTCGTAGTGGGTCTCCCGTGTCACGTCCTTCAGGTCCTGCATGTGTGTGCGCACCAGCATGTTGCGCAGCTTGATGAAGTCACAGTGGGACTGGTTCTCCACTGCCAGAACAAGGAGCCAGGGAGAGAGAGGGGGAGAGGGGGAGAGCCACGCATTTACACCTTCACCATTACAGGACAAGGGTGGCTGCTTGATTTTGATTGGGTTTTGCCCCTTGGCCATCTTAATTAAAACAGGCCTTTGGGAAATCCTACACGAGCACTGTGAGTGAGGGAGCACAAGGAACCACTGCCTACACTGCTGGATTAGATAGATCGATTCCAAAATGTCTTCAACAAGATTGAAAAAGCAACAAGGCCAACGTGAAACAACATATTCAACATATTGAGACCGTCAGGATGGAGCAAAAAAGAATTTTTCCCCACAGGGTTCATCGTTTCCTCACCTTCAACGATACCCCACGGGTACAGGCGCCCACGCACCCTCTTGCCCTTGGCCTCCACCACCGTGTTGCTGCCGATCACAGCAAACGGAATGCTGTCCTGGGGGACGAGGGGGGGACGATGGTTATTCACCATTAAGTCATGAACAGTGGACTCTAACGGCCTGTGGCCTGCTGCCTGGTATATATGAGAGTATTTTTTCTTAATTAAATTTTAAATATTGCTGCTATTCTATTATTATTACATTTATATTTGCGTGTTCTAAAGAAGATTTGTTTGCTGCTGCTAGGCAGAGGAGCCAGAACCAAAGAATTGTACTCCCTTATACTTGTTTATGACATGTGACTATAAATTATCTTGAGTCTTGAATCTCACAGACGCTTTAATCCAGATCACCTACAGGCAGGTCCCTGTGGACAAGGGAATCAAACCTGTACCTTTTTGCTGATATTCAACCCACCAGACTAGCCCTCCCCCCCCCCCTGTGTACTGTGATGATGTTGGTGTGATTACGATGCGGTACAGAGTGCAGTGTAACACTGCAGCAGCCCCATTCAGCCTCACTCACTTTCAGCTCCTGGTCCTGCTGCTTGAAGTCTTCGTCCTCATCAGAGTCACAGTCGGGGAACTGGTAGATCTTGATGCCGTACTGCTCAATCTCCTCTCGGATCTGCCCGCAACGACCCCGCCACACGGAGGGTTGGGATTAGGGAAGCGTGTACATGGGGATGATAATGTGATTTTTCTGTAGAAGGGAGATAAAGCCTTGCCTTGATTTTCTTTCTCCGGACCTCCATCGGGGTGAGCGTGTCGGCTTTGGCCAAGACGGGGACGATGTTGACCTTTTCATGGAGAGCTTTCATGAACTCCACATCCAGAGGACGCAAACTAAAAATAAACACAGCACAATCATTGGTTGAGTCCAAGCGAATATCCCTGCAAGAAATACTAAGGATCCAGTTGACTACTACAGGCGTACATTGGGACATTGGTGCAGATGAAGACCTGTTTTTGGTCTGTAACTGGTAGTAACTTAAACTGGTCAACAGAGGGAGCTCTTTCCATTTTATTGTGACAGTTTTATGCTTTAGTCACATATAATGTCAAAGTGCAGGTTCACTAATTACACGCCTGAATGCACCAGAAAATACAATGTCAGCACTCTTCAAATGAATACTGCAACTGACCAATTTTTATTTTTCGCCCAATGAAGCTAACGCAAGTCCACAGAGAAAAACAAAAAAAAGCCAGCTGCTGCATTAACAATTAATGTGCCCGATTGCTTTACTGTGGAACACTGCGACAACATATACATTAGATGTATTCAAGATTAAATATTGTGATGACTTTGCCGGATAAACACTTGTAAGGAATAAAGTATAGTATATAGTCATATAGTCTTCAAGCAGATGTACTCTTTAAGTGGATGTACTCTGAAAATTGGTTTTCGTCTTGATGACCAAGTCGACGGTGTTGCAGCGTCGACCCCTTTCCTCTGCATGTCCGTGCCCTAATGTAGATCCGGCATTTGCAAAGCTCTGTCTCAGTGTTGCAAAGCGGAGGAAGTAAAAGTGGAATAGAGAAGAAGAAGGAAGAAGGAAGAAGAACAACCGTGTCATACCCGTGTCCAAACGGTGAGATAAAATACAGGCAGCAGTGCACCCGGTTGTCCTGGATGTTCTTGCGGTTCAGGCCGCTCTCGTCCCTGAAGTACTGCTCAAACTGCTGGTCAATGTAGTCGGCCACTGGCTTCCAGCTGAAACAGTCACGAATAAACAGAGGCACACCACCGTCAAGCTCACCACAAAGAAAAACACAATTCTTATTATCTTTGAACAGAATGATCATCTTTGTTTAGACGTTACATTGATATTTCCATAGGTGTTGGGATATCTTGATCATCGTAAGTGTGGTACATGACAGTTACCATTCTGTGTTGTTCACAGCGTCCCCAAAGCCTGGAGTGTCGACTATAGTGAGCTTCAGCTTGACTCCTTTCTCCTCTATGTCCACCGTGTGCTTGGTAATCTCTACCGTCTGCGTGATTCGCTCTTTGGTCATGGCACAAAGAATGAGTGAACGTTACGTTTAAGTGATCAATCTGATCAATCAAACAGTCACAGGGTATGAAACACAGCACATTAAACATCACTGTAATAAGCATGAAAATCAACCAAAGCCTGTCACTCGTTCTTATCACCGTCTCACCTTCGGCGTTCAGCAGCCTCCTGTCCTTATAGAGGTCTGTGAGGAAGAGGCTGTTGACCAGGGTAGACTTACCCAGGCCTGACTCTCCTTCAGGGGGGAGGAAACAACACGTCAATACAGACCTGTTTCAGTCCCTCTAGATATCATTAGAAGACCTGAGCATTCGCCATTACTGACCTGCAACCATGAGGGTAAAGTCAAAGCCCTTCTTGACGGATTTGCGGTGCACCTGGTTTGGCAGAGTGGCGAAACCCACATATTCTTTGTCTTGATCCTTGAAAAGAAAAAAAACACATTGAGAACATCTAACATAATATAATACAATGTATACAAATATATAACATATAATCTATTATAGGATCAATGACATCTCATGTATCGTACGATATTCATGTTCAAACAATCAACGTCAGCCTGCCAAGTGTGACATCGGTGTTGACATGTGCAACGACATCCAAAAGACAGTCATGGCGTCCCCTACATTATCGACCAATCACAACCAATTTCACTCAAGCTGAATGAATGCAAGCAACCCCAAGTTCTCAAACTAGGTCAGCCTCCACAGCCACCCACACCCACACCCACACACACACAACACATACACATACACAGTTTCTGAGTCTCAACCTCCATCTCTCTGGAGTTACCTCAGTAGACTCATAGGGGTCAAATCGGTTCCAGGGGCTCTTGGGCCTGCAGGGGCAGTTAGGGGACGGCAAGTCAAAGTCCGCCCCCCCATCGTACGACAACACGGGGCTGGAGCCCGAGTCTGACTGGGAGCTGCCCGCCACGGGGGGACGCAGGTACGAAGGGGTGTGCGGACGATCCAGGCCCTCGCATTCCCTGCCTGCGTCGCAGAGGTCGATGCAGTGGCGGGGGCCCACGTGGTCATAGTGGGGGCCCACGTGGTCATGGGGCCCCTCCTGGTTGGGATGGGGTAGGTGGTGGCCCGCCATGATGCTCTCCAGCTCATAGTCCTCAGAAGGACTCGACGGCTGTGAGGGGGTGTGAGGGGAAGAGGACGGATGGGCGAGGCATCGCGGAAGGAGCGGGCAGAGGTACACGAGAAAGGGAGGTTTGGGTGGAGGGTCGTGGGGGGGTGGGAAGTCCACACGTAAGGAGGAAGGGTACGGAGGGACCAAGGAGAAGCACAGCGTCTGAGTTCACCATGAGGACAGCTTTGTTGTTGTTCCAGAGTTCATAGGCTGTTTGAGGCATAGAATGCAGGTTGAATTCTTGCAGTATATATTCTTTAAAGATGCACAGTGAAGAAATAGCTGAGACTTACGCCTTCTAAACTGTTGGTAATTTGTGCTGTAAATACCGCAGACATCTGACGAAATTGTGTTAATTTTACTCAGGACTTTTTCCTGCTGACACATTAACTGTTGGAAGTGCCAGACTTCCATTAACAACTTTTTCACCAAGTTTGGTTAAAAATTAGTTGTGCGTAAAGAAATACAGAAAAACATAAGAAAGCTTTTCTGTGCCTAGGAAACTGCCTCTGCCATCTGCCTGAATGGAAAACAAATATTAATAAAGGCTTTGCGGACAGTCATTATTATATGCCCATATCTTGTTCCTCAATATTATGGCTCAACAACTTCGGAAACAGTGTGTGACAAACATCCGTTCCGGTAGGACAACAAGAAGATATTAGCTAAGGTATTCTCTTGGTGTCATTCACCTCACACCTCATTCCAGAACACACCCAGAGGGCATTGGCCAGAACAATCAAGAAGCACACGTTATGATAAAAGAAATCCAACTGAAAACTATTTGGTGTACTTTAAAACATGTTCCTACAATAAACATGCTGAGCTCTTTCTGCCGTGCCCATCTCTCCCATAGAGGGAGAACAATTGATAAGCTCTCTGAGGGAGATGACTCCATAATTACATACCTGAATGAAAGTCCTCAGTAAAAACAAGTTATAGACCATTATGTTTTCATTTGCGTGCCATTAATCACTGTGTGAAAATCCTATGACAAAAGTCAGCTTTGGCGAACTCTAGAAGTGACCTAATTCAAGTTTCTTGCTCAATATGCCAATGGAAGTCAGTCCTTTGTTTGTCATGATACTTACCACTATGATTGGAGGGAGGTTCATAACAGGATATTTTTGAGGATGGTCACTTAGACTCATCAACAATACCAAATCAACTTGATGGTTCCCATCACCAGTACCTGTTCATAGTCATGGTTGCCAGTGTGCGGTTGGTGGTGGTGGTGGTGCAGTGGTGGTGGAGGGAAGTCAGGGCCAGAGTCCTGCTCATCAGAAGAGGAGAGGGCTTCATGATCGCTCTCCTCCATTGCAACCGGGGCCTCAGTGCACTCTGCCATCTCCAACCAGGAAATGTGTGTGCATGTGGAGTCATGGAGAGGCCAGTGTGGCAAGAGACAAGTGGAGATGACAGACCAGCAGGGGTAACAGTAGGTCATGGTAGGTGGGCAATGGGTTGGGGGTCAAGGGGTCAAGGTATGATTTGGAGTTCAAGGTATGATGTGGTAGTAAAATCAGATGGATTTCATGTGGACCAGACCAGGGCAGAATGACAGGAACAGAAAGAGAAGAACAAAAAACAAATGAAAAAACAAAGCAATGGGAAATGTGAATCTTCCCGAAGGAACTGGTGAGGGCTCCGATTCTGAAGATCAAGGATTAATAAGAAGGCAAATATATTATGAGGAATGAAGCGTCTGCAGGAGTAATCATCCCAATGATTGAGCTTGCCAACAGCTGTTTCGGCACCGTCCAAATGTACCCCTTCTCTTAATATGCCATTGTGATAACCACATCCTTAGGATAACGATGTGTGGAAAGGAACACATGTTCCCATTTACTATTCAATAATAAGGTTGAATTCCATTTGCATAATCGTCCACTAATTGAATCACCTATTTACCCCATTTTTATTCTTGTGAAGTCGGTTACAAAAATGTAATATTGTTAAAATGCTGATCGCTACATGGTTTATTAACTCATCTTTCCATGGATTGCAGATGGAATTATCCCAGGCTTTAAAGCTTATGGGCAGACGATACATTTATAAGCTTAAAGCTTAGAAGGTTAGTGATCTGCTTTCATCGGCCACATCCGAATCCCAAAGATCAATGTCCAACTAGCCCATCAAAACCAGTACATCCTGAATGCAACAGAATCAGTTTTTCACACTTTTGACAATGTCTCATTGCTTATGCGGCTGCTAATTTGAATCAGAACCTTTCTACAGCAAATAAAGTATCAATGCACCAGTCGAATAAAGTAAAACAATCTAAGGCATTCACAGCCTTATAGATGTTTCATTCAAAATCTTTCAACACCCACATGCACCAACTTTACATTCACTTTACCCAACCTGGAGCTTTAGATCCTCGATATTTCTCGTCTCTATGAGAGGCGAGTTGCCTAACCACCCCAACTAACCTCAACTCACAGAAACGTCAGGTCCCTCTCCAAATACACACTACCACATACAGACTACAAACTCCAACCCATGAAAGACCTCACCTGTCCTGCAGCACCTTACCTACGGCTCTCGGTAAAACAACTTGTCTGCTCAGCTCTGTGGAACCTGGTCTGTATTCACACTGCAGGAGCCGAAACCAGAAGAAGAAAAGTGTCCATAAACCTTTTATACCCCCCATCCATCCCAGCAGGTCACAGTGTCCTTCAACCCATTGAGCTCAAACCACTGCCCCAGGGCCCATGTCTGCATTGATGTAACACTGTGGTTCACTGTCATTCACAAGATCAACCCAGACCCAGGACCAGGAGAAGCTAGCTGGCACATACACCATTGTTGCTTATGTATAATATGTTTGGGACATTTTGGGTCCAAGTTGATTTATGACTGAGTCCCTCATTGGATTATTGCTGCGTACATTTGTTCTTAAAAAAGTTTGGTAATGTCATTAGAGCAGCAAGCAGGAATAACCTACCTGTTGTATACATGTTTTAACCAATTGTGTTTGCATTTTACAATGGGCAGCATGTTTATGGCAAATAGTTGGCTAAATGCCCAGAGAATCCCACAGAAGGTCTTTCACGAGGTCTCATTGTTCTCATATCCCATGTTTGTCCTGTGGTTGAACTGATTTTACTCAGACTAAAGGTTTACGCTTCATTCAGGCATCACATCGTTTATTTAAGAATCCTTCCTGAATGTCGACCAATCCCGAAAAGTGTTAGATCTTTGTCTACATGGGGGCAGGGGATGTAATAGACCCCTAGAAAAACCAACAAACCGAGCCCCATGAACAGAGACTCCCAACGCACGAGAACAAAGCCATCTGTAACAGAGAGCACCAGTGGCCATGACATCATCCAGGCCAGACCATAGCAGAACATCCATCTGAGCTACTTGGTATGCCTGGCACCAAGTCCTCTGGAGCAGCAGACCTCAGGATTACCGTGCCATCTACCCACTTCCTGAGAGGGGAGGACCGGCGTTTTATTCACCAGGGTTGCTTACAACTGGCTTACAAACAGTTGGATGGAGAGGAAAGCTTTACACTGTTTATAGGTTTTCCACAGACAAACTTTTCCACTTTGCTAGAGACTTTCTTGAAACAGTTTGAGTCCCTTCTGCAGAAGCTATTCAAATGGGTCTCCTTTCAGCCCCAAACCACTGAAACAGCCGTCGACATTGGCGTTGCCAGAAAACCTGCAGTTGGGTTCAGGGTGGCTAGCTAGAGCCAGTGAAACTAATGAGGTGGCTGACCAAAGAGAGCTTTTGAATCACTCAAAGTAAAGGAATTGAGTTGTTCATTTGTATGGGGGGGGGGGGATTAAAAGGTTATTTACATGTAAGCCAAAAGGTTCATTACTTGGCCTAAGGCAAAGGGACAGGAATTCTCCTGGGAAGGCAATTTAAAAAGCAAATACAGGGAACTGAATGCAAAGTATTGGGATGCTTACGGGAAAAACTTTGTGTAAATGAAAAAACTTGCATTCCTCATTAAGTCTCTCTTAAAAAGAGAGACTTAATGACAAATGGCTCTAACAGGACAAAATACAGAAATTACAAATCTATGTGAGAGTGTGTGGATGGAAAAAAGGAAAGGGCCAAATCCTTAAGAGGTGGTAGAGGCCAAACTGCCAGCCTCCACCAAAATGAACAGACTTTGCAGATTTCCACCAAACCAGAGTTGTTAATCCCCTAGAAAATGACAAATGTACTTTGATACTAGGGCCATTTCCAGACCTAGTTGTTGATAACTCCCAAAAGCCAATTAACAACAATGTGGGTCAAAGAGTGAGGCCTCATCTGTCAATATGATTAGAGGACATGCTATTGACTGGCTACACTACAAACACACATCCGTGTTAAACTGACCCATCTGCAAGTGCGCAACGCCAAACACAACTCATTCAATCTCAAGTCACAAACTACCCTATTATTACCAAATGTAACTTGTTATACTTGGCAGAAATCGGGCACAGTGCCATGTTGATGGCTCAGAGATCCGCAAGTGTCTAGTTCTCTGTAGAGCACATGGAGTAGAGAGGGGCTGTTAGTGGTCCCGGGTGGCTGAAGCCACAAACAGGACTGCCACATCAAATCTTTCTTCTAGTCACTCTACTTCAACTATAGGAACAATATGTCAAAATGTTTTTGAAAAACACATTGATGTACTGGACTCAATTGTAGAGTAGTAGATTGGAGTGCCATGTATGCACACATTATTTAGATATTGTTACATATTTCATAATACACAAAACTATGTCAGTCTTTGAAATGCATTGAAGCGCACACATGGGTGTCTGCGTGCATGTGTGTGTGTGTACGACTGCCGGGACCCTGAAATGTTTCCGGTGCTGCTGAACGAAGTTAGTGCTCAATCTCCAATGTGCAGGCTGGCAGAGAGGAGGTCCTGGAATGTCCTGTTTGTCATCTTGTGTGGTGAGTAAGTGGGCACAGTGCAACCAATTGACCACATCCCAATCCATTACCTCGGCTGTGTTGACAGCAGCATAACAAATGCACCGGGACTCGATAAACCCTGAGAATAAAAAGGACTGAGACGCTATGAGTAGAGGGCAAGAAGCAGGTCACTCATCCGTCATAATTAAGTCAACTTTTGAATGAACTTAGAATGAGATTTCACAGTGGGACTTTTAACAGGGTCCATGGGGCGGTGGAGTCCACACACCGTCCTTGAGAACCAATTAGAAAAGGGACCCGAGCGCTGCATCATCAGATAGTGTGGCTGAGAACATGCTGACGCTGCAGTGCTGCTTGTTGATGTTGGAGCCCAGTGTTGAGTTCAGCTGCCACTGTAATGAGCGATTATGACTTGGAGACAGAAAAGGCCACTATCTCGAGGGGGGGGGGGGGGCGTACCATTACAATCTGGGAAATTAAGACTCAGACATTTGTAAAAAAAAATACTCTACGTGTTGTTGATGTTGTTGTAAGCCTCTGTGCGATGAAAGCCCTTTTCAACATTGTGAACATTTGAGTCAACAGAGCAATTTACAGCCCCAACAATGCTAGCTGCACAGCTCAAAAAATACTTGGTTTGTTGCGTTTTTTCCCCCCTAGTTCTTTTCTGTTCTAAGATTACCATTTGAGAGAAGGGACTGTTTTGAGCTTCTTTAAGAAAAGACAAGGATGCACAGTTCATATAAACTGCAGTTAAACATAATGTATAGCCATAGCAGTTCAACAGCAGTCTGCTCTTTAAGAATATGTTAACAACAACAAACTATGCACCATGGGAAATGGAGTCATTTAGCTTTCCTCAACAGTACTAAGGATTTTGAGTAAGACATTCAGTACTACAAAAGGAAATGACAATTTCATAAAACAAAGCCTTACAAACAACATGATCATTATCCACCTACTAAATGCAGTTTAAAATAAGGTGATATTTCTAGAGTGAATGCTGTGTGAAGCACCCTGAATGGCAGAGAGGGTGCCCTTTTGGTGCAGCCAGTTGCAGGTGGTGCAGCATTGAGCATGCTGGCCCAGCTGTGTGAATGATGTGGTTGTTTGGCTGGTTAAAGCAGAGGTCTGTGAGATGCTACACAAACACACACACACACACACACACACACACACACACACACACACACACACACACACACACACACACACACA
>JAOPUD010000055.1:13203505-13214418 GCA_027122715.1 Trisopterus minutus
GGGGGGGAGAAGTCTGTGGCAGATTAAGGCAAGGACAAAAACCAAAAAAAAAAAAAAAGAGAAAAAGAACGAAAATCCCCAGGGAGACATCGACACGTTAAAAGGTTAACACACAACAGGCCGTCGCAACGCACCCCGAGGAAGCCGGGAGGAATCCGACACGCGGTTGAACCGCGGCCACGCACCGGCGACAAGCCAAAGTATTCCACCGGTTGTCCCCTGCAGATTGGACTGAGGTGGTATTGATTGTTGGATCCAGAGGCCCGTGACTGAGAAAGTGTTTGCAGAGTGTATTTAGCCAGTTACAGGCTTTCTGCACCGCTCCTTTCTCTGTGCCACTGCCCCTCTCCTCCCACACCCTCGCCCGGTCGTTATTCCGGCTGGGAGGATTTCGCTCGTGACACCCTGAGCGCAGAGCTCACCTGGGGGGCCGACATACGCACGCACGCACGCACGCCGGCACACGCTTGCACTCGCACACACACGCACGCACGCACACACGCACATACAGACAAAGTTGAGTACACATAGACACACAGATGCAGATACTCGCACACAAATGTACACACACGCACTGAATAACACACGTTCAGACACACACACACACACACACACACACACACACACACACACACACACACACACAGCCCTTGAGGACAGGGCAAAGAGCTGCCTGGATCAACACAACACATTGCGAGTGTTTGCATGGAGGACCTCGTAGGGAAGTAAATGAACAGGTCCTTCAGCAGAGAGCTTTCTTTCGATCGCACACTCAGCAATACAGATCACAAAAACACAGTTTTCTTACCTCATACTCTGGCAAAAGGAACATCAGGAACAGGAAGGAATGGTGTCATAATCCAAACCAAACGGGCCAATCGTGGAGAATGAGGAAAGAAGAAGAATTGGGATTATTAACAACATGCGGCTAATTTAATCTATTAGAGAACTATTTAACTCCAGAGAGTTCAGCAACTGTGGCTTGATGGCCTTTTTACTCATAAAGATCATACATGGATAATCTAACCAGACACAAAAATTGGTTGCAAACAGGCCATTGCGGTAATGTATATGTATCTGAAAGGATGCAGTAATCTGCATATCTGTGACCCCAAGCACTGTTTAAAATAATTTTGAAGGCTGCATGTTTAAATCCCTTCTAAAGGCTGTATGAAACTCTGCTAAAGGCTGTATATGTTTAAAATATTCAGCCGTGTTACTAGTTTTATGCATGATGCATATCAAATTAGCTACACAACTTGGAGATTTCTTAAAAGAGAGTATAATAAATAATATAGTTCTGAAGGAACTCCAAAGCCAATAGAATGATAAATTACATTACAATTCAGCCAAATGTACTGTTCCCTACGCATACCCCTGATTCACTCTACTCTTTTAAATATTGATGTTATGTACTGATGTCAAAGTTGCCCCTACACTGGAACAACTGCAATTAACGTGAAACTTAAGACACATCACAACCATCTCATTCTGGAGAGGGTATACACAACATGAACTATGAAAAATGACTATACTTAGATGTAATGGCTCCTCACTTACAGCGAGGGATACCACGTTTGCTAGTTTGACCTACATTTAAAAAAGGTCCTCCACCAATGATAAAGCTAGCCAGGCCGCAGTGGTATTGGAATGGCTGCATTCCAATAAAAAAAATAATAAACCTCCCTGTGGAACGCTAGTAGACATTGCTGACCGTGCCACCCCATCCTAACCGCTTCTCCCGGGTAAACTTAGTTTGGCGCTTTCCAAGGTCACCGGATGGATGGTGTGTGTGTGTGTTATTCAGTGGTCCGTAGAGGAGGAGGCACTGCTCTACTTGTTAAATAGGCTGTGATCCATTCAGGAAGGCTTCTTAAGGCTTTGGTTTCTATTGAGGTTAGGAGCGGTTCCCAAAGTAAGTTTAAAGTTAAAAATAGGAGCGGTATGTGGGAGTGGGTAGGGAAATTAAAAAAAAGGCATGTTTAAACTGATTAACACTGGCCTCACACCATTCATCTAAAGACGGTACAATATATGTTGGATGCCATTTGAGAATACACACAAAGTAAGTATACAATACACCTGTTGGAAAGGAAAAACTGCCTGTTAATACGCTTAAACAAATACAATCTCTCCGTGAGACCACGTTTCAGGGGCACGGTGCAGTAGCTCGGCCTCCCAGATGTTATGTAACTGGGTTTTCCCACCAGAATCTTAGCGGCTCTGTCCTAAACAAACGCAGGATTTCTAGATAGACCTCATGGCAGCTCAGGTGACGAGATAGATACAGTCATAAAAAAGAAAGACTGACAACACCCGTCTCTAGCAATGATAGATTAGTGCAGGGTGTTGACACAGGGGATGGTAAACCAGGCGGTTTATTTACCTATGTTCGACCACAAACTAGAAAGGGAGATAATAGATATTTCCAAAATGCAGGGTGGATGAGTGAACTCTAGTAGTTGATAGTCTGATAGTCTGGTGTGTTACATTAATAAAATGTGTATTACTGAATATCAGGATTCATTCACTTTATAGACAGTGTATTTGTTTACGTTGTCACTATTGACAATCATCAAAAGCAAGGACGACAGATATCTGACTATTGAAAGACATCTGACTATTGAAAGATATTCACCAAAATAAATACTTCTTCCTTATTATTACTCTGTAACCACCTCAATGGGAGGTTGGAGAAAACAGAGATCACTTTAAAAAAAGACAGACCAAATGATCAAGATAGGTAAAATATGACGACCCCAGACCTAATTTGTCTGAATATATTCCCTGCAGGGCGCACAGCTCCTGAACCCTGGTAAGCCCATTGCTTGCTTTCTCCTGCTCTCTGGGTCTTCACACCACCATTCTGCATCCCCCCCACCCATCACGGGACCAGTGTTGATGAGCCAGATGTGTGACTGGAATTGGAAACACTGCCTCAATCCTAATTACACTCGATCAGATATCTAGATATATAGACCATGCAGGAAATATATAGGCTACTATAGAACCTATCACTTTACCCCCCCAAAAAAATATTTGTAGTCCACGCTCTAAAGAAAACAGGACCGAAACGCTGCTTATCAACAAAAAAAAAATGCGTTTCACTTAGCCAAGGGCAAACACTGACTGGCATGGCAAACAGAGATAATGCATTTCACAACTGCTCTAAAGTAAACACGCAACGGCATTTTATCCAGTCTCTGAGGATCTCCGCATCCAGTGCAGTGATGTATCTGCATCACCAGCAATCCATCTGGGCTCCTCCAAAAATAGTGTGTGGCCAGACAACATCATTCTTGTACGTATGTTGTTTATGTGACATTTGACGGACATTTAGCGCTCTCATCCGCCCTGTGAAGGCAGCCAAAAGTATTGAGTAATGTTAAACGATCGAATAGTTTAGTTTTCTATCTCTCAATAAAAATAAATACGAACACTTCTGAAGATTCATCTGACAGCTATACGAAATATGCTAAATAAATGAAGTTAGTGGGTGAGTCACGTCATTTAAATCAAGTTGTTGGTCGATGCTTCACATCCCAGTCGATGCTACGCGACTCATTGCAAAGGACGGACTCGGTCGTGCGCAATAGTGCATGCATTGCACGGACCGCGTCTGGCGCTCAGAGGGGTCATTTAACGTTGTTGACAGTCGGGATCCAGCAAATAATTGGTCTATCGTGCACACACATAACATTAGTCTACTCACCGTGGTTGAACATTGAAGATCGAAACCGGTTGGTTGGGGTCATATTTTCCATGATTCCAAAGTTTTTTCCCCCCAGCACTCAACGCAGTGATTTCAATCCCAAGCCGATTGAATTATAAATTACTCCAATGTAGATCCCCCCAAAAAACTAGACAACGTATCACACTGGCACATTTAAGCTTGCAACCTACAGCGTTGGGACAGGCTGTCTCCCTCTCGTTCATCTAGTTTACAGCGTAACAACCACGCACTGCGTATAATGTGGGGAGCTTTTAAACAGTGCACCGTTTTGGAAGCCAGCCTCCTGCCAGACCGGTGACGTCACGGGGCCCAATCTGCAGCAGGAATGAAAACAATCGCACATGGTTTGAGACGGTGGTCATGTGATCACTACGCTTGTCAAACACGTTGACCCAGACCACGACAATCCCAGCAGGTGGGGCTTCCGGACAGCGGAACGTGTTAAAGAGGCCCGACAAACGAACCTCAGTGAAGTGTTGAGAACACTGCAGCCCAGGACAAGTTGTTGGGGGAGGATTAGATTAATCTCAAAGATAATATTATTAGTAGATGGTGATGGGAATTCTCTACTGATATGCTTATTAAGCTCAATAAGTAAATTCCACGCATCACATCACTGGTTATTTTATCATCCGTGACACATAGGATTTGACAGCGTCCTTGTTCTACTTTTAGCCATAGTATTCAGCAATGGATGTCTGCTGTTTCTGCTTTCTACTTATACATATCCACATGTAAACTATTCCCAGCTGAATATATATCTTATTGTGACTTTGAGGTTATTTTCATGCGGGCACTCATAACAGCCATCATCTTAAAGACACTTTTTATTTGAGTTATTCACCAAATAAGAAGTGGTAATGTCAGTCATATGGTGTCCAACATCAATGTCATTGCTTCAAAGCCCATGCAATTGGCTTCCTAAGATTGAAATGTCTCCCACATTAAAAAGAACGAAACACAGGTGGTTATTGTTTCAGAAGCAACATGTTTATTTAGGCTGCGACAAAGATCGCTCAGCTCCTCAGCTCAGAGTCTAAATGTTCACGTTCAGGAATAAAGTGCAGAGTTTTCACAGCTTGTGTAAAAATTAAATAAAACCATCAATGGATTATAATTCTAAAAATATCAAAACTGACAATGGTACATCTGGAAAATATAAATATGATAAGAAACAAGAAGAGATCTCATTAAAACATAGTCGTCAGCATTGATATTCAACTGTTTGAATCAGGCTTGCACTTTATGATACAAAGGGTGATTTTTTCTTTTCAAATTAAAACGTTTATAAGAGTCGTTGGCAAGGCTAGCTTAAAACAAAGGCACAGCATTGTTCAGAGGTAACGATCTTTTGCAAATAAGTGCTGCGGTGACATTTCCCATGATCAACACATCCACACACACACGCAACAGGTGTAGGGCAGGCCGCTGAGAATGGCTTCAGAACAGAGACATACACACACACAAAGCCCCTCATTAACATACCCAATGGAGAAAAACATTACATCAATAAGCCCCCGAAAATAGACTTATATTTTTGTGTCTTGATTTATATAACCTTGAACTTGTTTCTGTCTGACTGTTAGGATACTGTGATTGTACAATACTGTTGTTGTTGTTGTTGTTGTTTACGTGTTGTTAGTTTGTCTTAAGCGATGTATGCTACGTTGTCTGAAATGTTAAGAAGTAGCTCCGGAAAATACAGCCCTGAGCTAAGAGACCAGAGGGCGAGGGGTCAGGGCGGAGAGGCGATGCGTGCCTGTGTGCTAGTGGTAGTGGTTACAGCCTTGTTGGACATCACATGGAGAGAAGGTATTAACACAGGGTAGTATTCACAATAGGACTGTAGGCAGCAGGCAACACTGGGATCAACCATCTTCTTTGATAGCAAAGACCAGCCGGGAATCTGACTTCATTGTGTGTGAGAACTTACGAGAACAGATTGGATTTGGTTTCCATAGAGATAAGGCAATTTCATTTTTTTCTTTTACAAAATACGATAACTCGTGGTGTAATCACCATGAGTTGAAATTTGTATTAAAGTATATGGTAGCATTGCATTGACAATCAATGCTACGTCCTAATCAATAGATTTAAACGCAGACATTGGACATAGTATCGGATCATCATTTTGTTACCAAGAAGAAAGTGTTTCCCCATAAACCCATTCCACAGTTGAAAAGGCTCTGTCAGTGGATTTCTTAAATTTGCATTCGTTAACCTCACCTGAACCGTCTTTGCACATCTTTATCACAATTAGCCCAAGAGAGAGAAATAAAAAAACATGGCTACAACCAGCCATGGGGTAATAGTGCAAAACAAAGAACTTGTAAGTAGTAAATCTGTACAATGACTTCGGTCGCGCTTTATAAAAACAGAAGCTGTGTTTAAGCATGTTTTGTTTTGCCTTTTTTCATTTTCGTTCTTACTTTGTCATTCTTTCATTTTTCATTCGTCGTTTTCTTAGTTAAAGTTGCTTGGTTTAGTAGCAGAAGGGAGCTTCTCAAGCAAGTACACCATGCAGCACATACAGACGTAGCAGGAATCCAAAGATGTGATGAGGTGCATGAAATGGAGCATGTTATGGTGAGAGTGAGACGTGACAGTGGAACAGATTCATATTGAAGGAGTGCGGCAGAGCGTATATAAGCGATGCACACAGACGTATATAAAGGGAGGATGTATGCATTTGGAGAGATTTACAGCCAGCCATTATTGGATAATTGGACTGTCCCAGGGAGAGCCTCACAAGTGGGGAGACCAACACGTTTAAACAGACCGCAGACATAATGTATAAATTAACCTTCAGTACAATCATGACCTCAGAGTCATGACCAGAGACTTATTAAGTTTGATCGCACTAGGAGGACATGGTTGACAAGTTTAGTTTGACGTTCTAATTTACTCTCTTGTTCAGAGTAGGAGTGGGAAGTCGATCATAACGCAAACAATGGTAAGACGATATATATTTTTTATGATTTTGAAGTGTGTCGTGACGAAATGTGACTCGCTGTAGTTTCCACTGTATTGTGACGTGAGATCCTGCTGTCACCGCGGTTACCATGAAAACCAATAAACTGGTCTTCTTTTCAAATCAAACATGTTTTTTTTATCTCCATAATTCTAGCTGGTCGCCGAATAAAAATATGGCAATGCAGCATACGTATATAAAATATGTCTGTACATTTAGAATATTTAAAAACATTTACATTGCCACTCTATATTTACAGGACTGGTGATGAGATTTTAAAACAAGATTTCACCGCAACATGAGAGATAAGACAGCTTCCATTGCAATGTACCGGGTTCAGGGAAGGAGTTACATTGAATTTAAGTCAGTGCTACTCAATGTTAGCACAGGGGACTGTGAAGACATAAATTCAGGCCTAATATGGCAGTCTACTGGAACTAACCATGTAACCCTATTCCAAAAGTGGGAAATTTAAAAAAAGGGGTGGCATCATTTACCATGTACTTATTTTTAGAAGCTTTTAGAAGCATTTTAAAAGCATTTAAGGGCTTGACTGGATCATATTCTGGAAATGTGTATGTTAGATCTTTCTAATGTGAATGAATTCTACCTCCTTTCCATGATTCATTGTCTAAGCTCCTGGGATCCCTGAAAAATTCATAATCTAATGGGGCCCCAACTAAGGCTTTAAAAGTTTTTCAAAATGTATATCTTTCAGGAACAAATACCTTTTCGGAATCAGGCTCTCGAGAATTAAATACGATATAGATACACTGACATTGAACCTGACACACTTATCTTATACACACAGTTTTCCAACCACGGGATCTGAATGCATATGATCCTATTCCCGTCCCCCCGGTGAACGAGACATCAAGGGATGCCATGAACTTATGTCTCTGGAGTTGAACATGGATGTGGATGCTACTTGCGTAGGTGGCTTATCAGTTCCTAATTTCCCCCTGAGTCTATTCGTCTTGGTCTGAGACCAGACCTCATAGGCCACCTGTGGCCGTCTGGACATGGCAGGATATTTACAATATACCTCCTTCTGTACGCAGCCATCACATCTCCCTTGACCCAAGGATGTGTGCAGCTGTGGCCATACCACTTCCCGCCTCCTCTGGTTCTCCGGCCCTCCTCCTGGGCCTACTCAGGCTGCTCTGGGTGGGTGGGCAGGCCGTTCTCTGTGTGTGTGACACTGTGCTTGTCCCAGAAGGCTTTGTGGAGCTGGTCCAGCTCAGCGACCATGGGCAGGCCCATGTCCAGGTGCATCTTCAGGTTCTCCAACCACTCCTCCAGCTTGGGGAAGGCCGGCCTGCGAAGGTCAAACAGAAGTCCTTTTAGAAATCATGCAGTGTGTGAATGCTTTTATGCCATCTCTGGTTTGACAGGAATATACAGTCTGAGAACTACAACAGCAGCCAGACCCTGATCGAGCCTATTTCAGCTGCAATGCATAAGAAATAGACATATTGCTATTGATAGCATACCTTGCATTTCTTCAAAGACCACCAGCGAGAAATACCAAAACCAGATAATCCTCTGAACCCTGCTCTGCTCTTTAAGTTATGATATATGTTGTTTCCATGACCCCCCTCAAAGGTACTGTACTGAAGGATGGATGACTGACCTTTTATCCGCGTCGAGGTCACAGCATATGGCGGCCAGGGGGAAGAAGGCAGGAGGACAGTTTCGGGGGCAGAAGTGCTCAAGGAAGCCAGAAACATTGAGACCAAAGTCCCCCGCTCGGGGCAGGTAGTCTGGGTCCGCGTTCACCCTCCCGATGATCTGGAGGAGAGAAGAGTCAGCTTGGTACACCAGGTAGCAGGCCAGGCTCTAAACAACAACCACAAGAACGAGAGTTCTCGTGTTTGAGTAGGAGGGGGAGGGGGAGGAAGTAGGAGTGGGAGTGGGAGACAGTAGGAGAGAAGTAGAGGGAGACAGTAGGAGACAGTAGGAGAGAAGTAGAGGGAGACAGTAGGAGACCGTAGGAGAAGTAGAGGGAGACAGTAGGAGACAGTAGGAGACAGTAGGAGAGAAGTAGGTGAGCAGGAGTAGGAGACAGTAGGAGAGCAGGAGTAGGAGACAGTAGGAGACAGTAGGAGAGACGTAGAGGGAGACAGTAGGAGACAGTAGGAGAGAAGTAGGTGAGCAGGAGTAGGCGACAGTAGGAGACAGTAGGAGTAGGAGACAGTAGGGCAGAGTGTTTTTGATTAGACCTTTAGAGTACTGGAGGAGGACTCACCTCGCAGAGCATGATGCCGAACGAGAATATATCCACTCTCTCGTCGTAGCTTTTCCCTGGAAGAAGATGAGAGAAAAAAGGATGTTGTAAGCCTGATGTTGAATTTAGCGCGTAGCTCCTAAAATAGAGGTCCTGGTAAATGTATGGATGGATGTTTCAAGAGGTGTGATAATATAGCTGGCAGCTCCTGTCAGAGTTTCCCTCAGGGGGAGGTGCTGCCAGAGCTCCGGTGGCTATACACTCTCCAGTTCTCTGTTCTGTGTGATGTATATTCTGGAGACCAGAGAGCTCCCTGGTCAGTGCAGGGCTGGTCAATATATTCATATACTATCGACATTGCTATACAAGACTAGATATTATTACTTTTTAGTCATAGCTAATGTCTAATCCTGCCCTGTATAATCTTGGCTTTACATGCTCCATCAGACTTCAAACTTCCAACAAATAATGAACGCCTCTACCGGCTTGTTCATCATATAAAAAATACATATCAATGTTTCACAAAGTACGAGCGTACGTCAACCGTCCATATGAGTATGTGTGACTGCGACGCGACACACTGAGCTCTGGGGACGAGAACGCACCGTGGATCATCTCGGGGGCCATCCAGTAGGGGTTGCCCACCACAGTGTACCGCTTCCTGCGGTCCTGCTTCTTCAGGCCGGCCTGCAGCAGCTTGTCCTGGTGCTTATCCTCCACCATGAGCCTGGCCAGGCCGAAGTCTGCCACCACCACTGTGTTGTCCTGCGCAGCGGCGAGAGAGAGAGAGAGAGAGACACTGTCAAGTCCACCGAAAGGGAGAAGACGCGCTGGAGCCGCGATGGAGGCGTCGATAGGGTGAGGGGTAATGTCATGGTTATGGTATTCTGCTCCCGGCAGTCTACCTGTGTTCATCCTTGAGTAAGACGCTACAATTTAGCCTCTCATATTGACGTGTACCAATGACATGTATCAATGTAAAACACGAAGACGGTGCGTTAAGGAGAGACTGGGAGGTGGGCAGTTGCCCAAAATGAATGAACATGTGGGGTAAGTACGAAGGAAATGAATGTTAGACTATGTTCCTGTTGTGAACGTATGCAGAAAAGTAATGTTAGACTATATTCATGTCATGAAAGTATGAAGGATATCAATGTTAGACCATTTTTTTATGTTGTGAAAGTATGAAGATAATTGATGTAAGACAATTGTCATGTTGCGCATGATGCATCTTAGAATTACAGCCTGACTAATCTTGGTAGCACAACGTTCACACAAACCAAAATGCTTAATTTAACACAAAGAGGAACAGAGCACGTGACACACCAGCACCGCTTTAGGCGTGCTGCTGCTAGACAACCTCGTGCAGAATGACATCTTCGCAGCCGATTGACAACCGGCTGCTGCTTTGTTTCAGCATTAGCTTCTCCCCATATGATCTGATCACACAGTGTGCGCCGCTCCCCCCCGCGCTACATTAGTTTGCTATTTTAGGCACGTAACAAACAAAAATCTTGGCATCTTCTTTTTACGAGCACACAATGTAGGAGTACATGCAAAACAATGTACCTGCCCGTTGCTCTTTAACTGAATAAAAAGTTAATCAGGGAATAAAAAAAAAAAAGTTTGAGGCAGAGCAAGGGTGAGAGACAGGAATGTGATGCCGCCAGATATGGCAACAGTGCTGTAGTGTTTAACCTCAGGCCTGTTGCTCTCTGCCCTAAAGCGGCTTCACCTTGAAGTTTAATGAAAAAAAAAGTGTAGGCCTTAGCCTGTATTTACAAAACAGTGTAGTAAGGTGCCCTGTCATCTGGAGATCTTGTTCATAATATCTATAGCTTTCTCTTTGTTTTTCCCTTCACCTCAGGAAGGGGCTGCTTTAGGAAGACATAGCCCAGGGCCACTAGTAAGTGTGTGTGTGTGTGTGTGTGTGTGTGTGTGTGTGTGTGTGTGTGTGTGTGTGTGTGTGTGTGTGTGTGTGT
>JAOPUD010000055.1:13238110-13263292 GCA_027122715.1 Trisopterus minutus
CACACACACACACACACACACACACACACACACACACACACACACACACACACACACACACACACACACACACGGTGGCAACAAAGTGATCACATGCTCCAGCTGGAATTCCAAGGCTATGATGTCATCCCTTATCACAAAGAAAAGCATTACCTCATTTACGCTACCCTTAAGCCCCATCCCATCTGAGGAGGGGGGGTTGAACCCGGAAGTCCCACAGCCAATGGGGTTGCCAGCCCGCCCGTGTCTTCCCCCCATTGCCCAGTCAACCACAATGCCGGCTTTAACCCTTCATGTGCTGGGCAGGGGTTCTGCACACCTTGCAGATGTGAGTGCTTTTGTCTTCCTTCTCATTCTTGTGTATGTTTTTTATCATTTCTTCCTCAGGTTCCAGGTCTATGATAAATAGCAACATGGCAGCGCTGACGAGACTCGCGAGTAGAAAGTGTGCATGGCTGCAGTTTGCATTGTGTCGGCTAAGCTCCCCCGCCTCAATAGCGTTTCATTTCTCTATGGTGCCAGACATAGACAGAGAACCCGACAACCAAAGCTTCTCGCATATTCCACACACATTACAGGCCATCATGAGGTGATAACGGTTCAACAATGATCTGTCCAGAAATAGAATTTCACTTTTGGCTTGGAAACAGGGCTTCACTTTTAGCAAATACACTAAAATGTCTAAAATCGAACCATCATTTTAAATTATCCTCCTATAGCTGGAAATTCAAGATATTATAATTTTGTGACCTCAAATTTGAGGGCTAGATAAGTGTAATATACCACACATATAGTAAATTGGATTAATTGACATAATTGTCATTATTTTGAATCCGATGATATACATTGACGGCATGCAAAATACCCTACAATTATATTGATAATACATTATAATGCCCAGTGTCGGCCAATAATTGTGTACTTTAGGTGTGCAGTGTAGAAAGAAAAGCAAATAAATTGTCCTGAATCAGCCCAACCCAAGGGCAAATGATGAAGGTCAAAATGACAGATAAACCAGACAATGAGATAATTAATTATGGCATAAAGCCCTTAGGCTGCCAACCTGGGGATGTAGAACTGTGGTTGGGGAACAAAAGTGTGATTAAAGTGTCGCCTTTTCCTGTCCTTTCACTGCAGCTCCAAATGTTATCAGCTCATGTTCCCGGTTGAGAGACAGAGCGTGTTTCTAAAAATACTCAAATTCTAAACAGACAACTTCTGGTTTCTAACGGTTGGCTGGATGGTTCATAGATCGGTATACATACTTCCTTCTGTCTGAGCAACTACAATAGGGCCAGGCTAGGAAGCATAGATAAATAGAGAAGAAAATACTTTGCATGTGACTATGAAATAGTGTCTAGCGTGAGAAAAGCAGAATCAGCATAAATTGACGGGGGAAATAACAACACTGTGATCATGTTCAATTGATCCCTTGTTCAATCTGCATTTCCCAAGGCATTCAAAGTGACTATTTTTTACTCTTTAGTCACTGCTGTTATTGTTGTTATTAGTTTGCATGACATTAAGGAGCAAGTAGAGGTCAGGCATCTTGCTGTAGAGAGACTGGTGGCCGTGGGGCTTGCACCCAGAACCCTTCAGCTGGGAGCCAACACAATAACCACTTCACCATTCTGTCCCCCGCAGACTGTGAGTCAAGCAGTGCTGAACTCAGGCACTGGTCTATCGAACCGTCTCCAGTAATATGGGGACTACTTAACCCTCAGTGTATCCTCATGAGGGGACAGCAACATAAATACTGCAGAGCCAATGGTTTGATTCCCACGCTGCGGGGTTGTGTTTGTGTAACAGGGTTGCATTGTTTTGGCATGTTGGAGGTCAACTGAATCCCCCAGAGGTAAGGGTCAATATCGCTTACACTATATTTTATGCTTATTAATTTTATTAAATGTTATCATAACGATATATAACGTGCAGAACATTCCTATATGGAAGTGTGGTGTGGACTCACTGAAGTGCATGGGGTCACTGAAGTGGTCAGCCAGCATATGTGGACTTCATGGGCTTAACTGGTTCCCAGACAAATGCACTCTAGAGCTGTGCCAGAGTTTTCCACCATCACAAACAACAACAAAAGCTCTTGATTCTCCCACAATAGCTCTGAACACTGTTTATATGCAGCTGAACTGTGGTCAAACGGCATGATGTGAAGTGAAAGGGAGAACGTTGTGCACTTTGCACTAACATTTCCCTTAGTACACTGTAAATAAGAAACAGGTGCCTTTTCAGTTGATGACTTTTTGTTCGTTTATGTTAATTACTGAGCAAGAAGAGAGAACAGCCATTGCTGTCGGACAAATCGGACAAATGTCCTACATAACGTGGTAACTTTGGCACAAGATTAGTCAACTAAAGTCAATGAATGCACCAAACAATTGCTCTTCCTTAAATTGATGAGTTTAAAAGGTAAGTACATCCACGGTTAGGCAAGCAGAACTCAACTCCTTTCAAAAGATAAAGTCAAAACCACCGAAACCATCAGCTTTGCATCCCAACAAAGATACATTTAGCAAGAGTTTGTCTTTCAAAGTCACTTATAAAACCCAAATCAAGCAAATACAATAGTTCATTAGTTTCAACAATGTCACAAGTTGTGTCCCCTGCTTTCAGCCCTGATGAATGACAGCTTGAACCTTGAACCCCCACTGGTCAGTTTACCTTTTGCGTCCGCTCCGGTGCTTGTATAGCTGCTCCCCAAGTTGTCTCTTGGCCACAGCCTTACTGTGGCAGTTAGCTGGCAGACTCATGTCAGTGGCAGTGATGGTTACAGTACAGCTCACACATGAACCTCCATCCAGCACTGCTGTCACTACCATGAATGCCCTCTCTCTCTCCCTCTCTCTCCCTCAGACACTCTCTCTCTCTAGTCCCACCCCTTTTTCTGGATCCCTCCCCTTTCTGTCAACTGTTTCCTGCCATCTCCCCCTCCCCACAGGGGGGAGGAGACATGACCCTGTCACATTGCAGGCACATCCTTTTCCCATACAGGCTCATGCCGTCATGTTTTGGCCTGCTTACTGCTCAGTGCCTCACCATGCCCTTTTCCATGGTCCATGTCCACTCTCTGAGGGAAGCTTTCAATTTGTTTCACGAATAAGAAAACTTCTCTTCCAACATCCAACACATGCTCATAGCAACCCATTGAATAATATACGAATTTGATTTTAATCATCTCCTTCTTTACTCCTCCTTTCCCATCCGGAATGCTGCAATTTCAAAGATCAACAAAACACTGAGAACGTTAAATACGGTATCAAACATAGTAGGGTTAGTGCCAGCTGATTATAGTAACACCAGAGATGGCCAGCTTTAAACCCAATTGCTTATACAAATGTATGGTTAGTTAGGATTACTTCGATTTCCAGGCTTGCACAATATGGTCTGGCCCTAAACATGATTAGACTTACTAAACACCCGCACTACTCAACCGAACAGCCATTTGGTTGTGTGTTGAGAATAGGACTCTATTCAAGACCATTCAATGTGGTGAAGCATGTTGGCATGCAGCCTCTGTTACTAGGCAGAGCATTCAGCCGCAGATCCGCTGAATCACCAGGGCTCCTCGGTGAGTCTGCCTCCGCACTGAGAACTGAACACGGCACAAGGCAGTGAACTTGCCTTGCTTGCAGCCGTTTGTGATATGATGCAGTGAGACGATGAACCCGTTATCGTATGTACATGGAAAAAATGAAGAACTACAACGATGAACTAGAAAAACAGAAGTGATGTTTCCGTGACACTTGGCAGCCCTCCCTGCAGATATGAGTTGGGGGGAGTAGCAGAGAGAGAGACAGACACAACGGTATCAGAAACAACCCGTCTGTTTCACACAGAGCCAGTGGGGGGAACAGAAAAAGTCTTTGTGATGACAGTATTCATCTTAATGCAGGTGATGATAATGGACGATACAATAACAATAACCAGCTGTTTTGTTGGTGTTATGGAAAAGCATCGCAGAAAAATATCCATGACCTCTAGTCAATGCATTATAGACATAAAAGATTGATTAACTTTTCTGCGAGTGCTTACCAAAGTGCAGAAACAACCACACAGGGGGGGCGGGGGGAGGGGCAGTCCAGGAGTCACGTGGTTATATCAATAGCAGGGGTGAACTAGGACTGCAGAACGACTGCAGGGTGGACAGAGGGCAATATGTGGGCAGAGTGAACTAACCACCAACAGAACCATTGCAACAACTTGTTTTCTGTATATTGTTAATATACAGAAAACTGGAAAACTGGTTAATGATCAGGTAAAAAAAATGAATGACTACGTGCATTTAATATGGCAAATATATACCGTTATGTGCCGTGTGAATAGCAGGGAGTGAATAAAACATACAATTCTTCATAACAAACGGATGAGAGAAGTGATTAAAACATTGTGTGTTTGTGTAGCAGATGTTTTCATTTGCCCTTACAGTCACAACGTCAACAGTTTTTGTGATGGAAAAATCTGCATAGTCCGCCATGTGTCAGAAATATGATTGATGACACAATACAAATATGATACAGTATTATCTTTCCAGCCTCACTAGGTAATTCTCAAATGAGCACAATATTTTGCATCCATATAGTGAATCAAACCAGAAATATTGTCTTCTGAGAAGTGAACTCTACTCCATCTGGAGAATTTATGCAATAAACGTACGTATGGCCTTAATAATATTCCTCAATCGTATTCCACATCAATACCGATACATGCCTAGCTTATCCATGTCTACTCTGTGCATACAACTGTCCGACCTTGCATTTTGCTCTGTGATTGCTATGGATGTTAAGCATTTGAAATTCTTAACATGCATTTGAAATTTGTTCTAGCCCCAGCACCGCACAGCACGGCTGCGGAAAAGCACCAAACAGTTCAGCTCCTCGCTGGAGGAAGTAAGCGGAAAAAAGGGCAGCAGATAGACCGAGGCAGAGATAGAGAGAGAGACCACATCCATTTCCCATGAAGCCTCCAACATGCTGATGCAGTGGAGGCCCTGCAGACGCAGAGAGCTCTATACCCCTGTCCCGCAGGACCTCCGACAACACCAGCCAAATGATCCCGCTTGTACTTTCCCTACCGTCTTCCATCTTATTTGGACATGGTAATAGAGCGACCAGGTCTATTTCTGGATCCATTTTTGTCGCCCAGGTATCTGCTGTGTTTTTTCCATTGAGTTCAGGTACTATTCCCAGTTGTCGGTGGTGGTGTGGAGGTGTGGGAACACATGACCACCTCAGGTGGATCATAAAGATTACTGTTCTTTCTCTCGTTCTCTCGTTCTTCTAGAGAGGCTGCTTCGACTACCGAGGAAACGTTCACTGGGGGCGGTAACTGATACTTGGTTCACTTAAAGCTCACCTTAACAACCTAATACGTTGTCGTGATCCGCAGCAATCACAGTGTCCATCACAACATCATCACCCAGGTTTGAATCAGCCTGGAGACGGATAACCCAAAAGCATTAATGGAACATAATCCACGTGAAGACACACGCAATACCAAATAGGAGATCTTGAGACGTGCATGCAATACAAATGTACGCATCCGAGCACACAGCCACAAACACACTCACACTAATAACAACCACGTCTGCAGTGTGAAACAGCCAGATGTGGTTTGATCCCGGCCATCTGTACCCGCCTCAGAGTTGTCCGTTACATCCTACACTCCAAGAAACAAAGCCTTCTCGCCTTCCTTCGTCCATAATCCAATCCACCAAAACACGGATCAAGTAGCGGGGTGTAACGGGAGATCTTTTTCCGATTGCTATACGCACGGCAAGTAAAAAAAAATAGGATGTTGTGGGTCGCGCTCGCGCGTGTGTGTGTGCGTGTGCGTGCGTGTGTGTGTGTGTGTGTGACCTGGTAATGTAGAGAAGCACTGATGGATTTGTGGAAATCCTATTAAGTATTGAACAGGCCCAAATTGGAGGACTCACATAAGGGGTCAAGCTTTTGTTCACACATGACTCAGACGGGGAACATTTCCACAGTGCCTGTGTCTTAAGCTTTAAGGTGTGTGCTTGTGTGCGTGCGTGTGTGTGTACGAAGCTGGCAGGAAAGAAAGGGGGGGACGGCCGGTGGGGGAGTTCATATAGCCTTCTCAGATTTCTCATTGAGAGGATTCGGCCAGTTGGAATCATTAACGGTCCAGACGGAGCGCTTGGCCGGGGATCCTCTGTGCGCTGCTATACCTTCCAGCCACTGACGTCCTGCAGAATCAGAGGAATGGTGCTTGTTTCTGAATTGAGGGGATGTATGCCCACAGCATGTGACCGTAGGCTGCAGGGAACATGGCGTATTCCCCACGGCAGACGGCCGAATGATGAGGGGAACACACTCATGCCTCGCCGTTCCCTGGACGACCCGTGCTTCTTCTATTTTTTTGAATAAAAAAGGCGATCCCATACTGAGCCACATGGTTGTTCATTTGGATTGGATTTTGATGTGGAAAAAGATAAAAAGGATGGAAAAAGGGGTCAAGAAAACAAACAAACACAAACGGAAGCCTGGACCTGGACCTGTTTTTAAGATGTTTACCTGAAAGTTAAACATAGCACGGGAAAGAACTGGAGCGGACCGGTCGGGCAGGGCTATTGCATAACATGTCCACCACCAACAATGCAACAACATCAATAACTATGTGCTATAAATAATATCTAGAACTCACTGCTGTGAACAGATACTCAGACTGACCCATTTTCACAGTGGCTGACTTCTCCCCGCTTATCAGCAAAACCTAAGGATTATATTGGATTAATCGTACTTTGATGATGAATTAATGGCCGGCTGAGAAGCTGTATTCAATCTCAAACTACTGAACTAAAGATTCACAAAATGATTGAACATATCTAGGTATTTGTCAAGTCAGAAGAACTCATTAGTTCCTTTGTTTGTGTCAATGAGGTAATTTCAGTGAAATATGTCCCCTAACGATTGCTTTTTTGAAAATATGTTTATATTTCTTAGATGTTACATTTACTGTGAATGTTTCAATGTTTCAATTTACATTGATTTTGTAGAACAAATTCCAATGTGTACTACCAAGCAGAATTTTTTAAAAATGCATTATGGAGTCCATAAGTCCTCTTATCCATAATGTACATCAGCCATTCATCATACATCAATGTGGAATGTCACACTGAAAACCTTTCAAGGTGCGTTTACTCGAGATGCACCATCGTGTGCGATCCACTCCATTGTTTCCCATGGGGAAAGCGGCCCTGCATTTCGGGAAGGGGAGGGGCTGTGTGCCTGACCTGGTCATGGTTACCGTGGAGGGGGATTCGCTTCAAAGTTTGAATTATTTAAACTTTGACCTGGCGCAATGCCGGACGTACGAGGCAATTAATAGATTTGCAGTACAGTCCAAAGAGACAGAACATTTGAAGATGTCTCATTTTCATTTTGGGTGATTTAAAAACACTGTTTCCAAGCCTGTGTAAATCTGGCCCTTGTATTCTGTGATACCTGATGGTCTGTACCACCATGAGAGCATTTAAAATATGAAGAAAACAATGTTACTGACCACACTGATGGCATTTGGCTTCCGTTTCTCTCATGGCACCAGATACTGTACTATACGAAGATGGTCGACTATTCGCTTGAATTAAACTTGTTTAACCAGCACACATGCTCTTGATGTTTAGGGTTAGTGAGGTTTGGTTAATTTATGAAATTCTCTATGTCCAGATATAAATCAACCATGACTTCTTTCAAGTCACCCCCTCTCCCTGAGTAGGGGTGTTCTGAAATTTGGCTGTTGACGATCCATTGACGTCCATTATATTCCTGGTCTCGTGATACCACTCTTGGAGAAAACGATGCACTATGTGCATAAGGGATAACTTATCTTGGACAAACAAAGATACAGCTATGGGAGCGGCTGAACACTCGTTTGGAATATAATGGATGTCAATGGATCACTTACTGCCCATTTCAAAATGGGCCTGCACTGCGAGAGGGGGTGAGTTGAAAAAAAAATCATGGCTGATATCAACTCTACATAGATATTAACCTGGGGTCTTAACCAACCGACCACATCCTTTACGTTCCCGAAGGTAAGTATTATGGCTTGTAATCAGAATTCAGCATGGGCTTTTCTTTTGTCGATACACAGCCATATTGAGTGGACTCTAGAGAGCGGTAGTACTGTAAAATCCTAAATCAGCATAATCCCACCTTAACCATGGCTACTTAAAACATTGTTATGCATGAGAAACGCTGTGGCCCTTTTCAAAACAACTATTGACTCCCCCTATTCACTATTCTTGAGTATCATGTCCATGAACTGTCAGGCACCCAAGTAGGCCCAGCACCCCCCTCCTGTTCCTGTGCCCTTGTTTCCACTTGGACCGAGGCACAACAACAACCCTTATCGTCACGCGGCTATGCACGCCTCTTTCTCACACTGACACTTAAAAGCGCTGAGCAAAGACAATGACTCAGGGGAAGCGGCGAAACACAGCCAATTAACCGAATGCTATCCACCAACCAAAAAGTTAAAATCGTTGCGCCGCATGCAAAAAGTTGAAGGTTATCACTGAGGTTCGCTTTCCACTGGAAGATATGAAAAGGAGGGGCGAGCTAGCACCGTTTTGGCCACACAGGCCGAAAGACATCAAATAATACAATCACACTAGCAATTTCAGGCATCCTTTCATTTTGCACATCTTGAATCTGTCATCATTTTGGATGGATACATCAGACTCTGGCATTTGACAAGAGCCGGAACACCTGCCTCGTATACAATTCACAGAGAGGAACAGAGCAGCTTCCATGGCCACTACGTTGAAAGGCTTTAGAGCTTCAAAGTAGGTGCGGTTCATGTGTATTCATGAGGATTACGGATTATTTTGCATTTTTGACACCAACCTGAAGCAGATGGTGTGCCAGTCAGCGTTGAGGGCCTGGAGGTACTGCTCGTCGTAGATCCTCTGTTTGCATCCTGCACAAACGGGCAAGCGACCGCCAGCTGCAAGACACAGGAGACAATATACCTCCAGTCAGGGGCTACATGGAGATCACCCCTTTTTGTATTCAATTTGCATAGCACATGCAAATCCCTATTTAGAAAACAAGCGACAAGTCATGATGTCTATCATACTGAAAACTTTTTATGCAAATAATGCTCGCTGGTTCTCGACAAAAGATAAGGGAAAATGAGCCCTGATGCCAGATTCCATCAACCTCCTGTCATGGTGATGAGTGGATGTCCCCGTCTCACGTACACACACGGCAGATTAAAAGGAGGATTAAGGTTTCAAAATGAAAAATTGCACCTTTCTCTAATCCCATATTATTATTAATCATTGGCTGTGTACTTCATCCAGTATCCTGAGGAATACGACCGGAATGGTTTACCTGGATCGACCTGTCTCAGACTTAGTGACCTGCTGTACTCTATGGTGGCTTTAGCTCCATGCTCTGTGTAATGTTATCGCTAGCAGGCCTCCCCAGATATACATTGTTGGCAAAGTGCATTAGGGGAAATTATACTAAAAATAGTAGCAGTAAAATTACCCTCATTAAGGAACACACAGCATTCTGGATTGAGCTAAACGGTCCTTATCGGTGATGATGAGCTTAACTGTATCAAAGCTTCTGAAGCAGACAGCCTAGAAGGAAAACCTTTGTCTGTGGATTTTGTGTGACTGCATTTGAAATAAGAGGACAAATATTACTCACTCATTTAAATGCCATTCTCCAGAAAGGCAGCCATTACACTAGAATCACACAGCACAGAATGTACCAACATTTGCATAATCTGAGTAACCACATCTGTGTTTCAATGTCCATTCATTAGACATTTTTCATTTTGTTCTGTTCATCTTCGCCTATAAAGACAGTATGGTTCCAGAATGTATACCTTACCGATGCACAGTACACTTTTTAGTATTTAATTTCTCTTTAGCCAACAGAGTACCTCTAGTGAATGCTATCCAAAAGTGCCAGGCATCATCAAAGTATAATGAGAGAAATCAAGATGGAGTGTAACGATTGTGGGGTGCTCCACTCTACATTTAATCAAGGCAATCATTTAATGTTCTAGACTTTTTGTCTTCTTCAACTTGGAACCGCTGTGGTGTTTATATCAGAGTAGTACTGACTTTGGGGGGCTGGGGGTGGGGGGGTACTATCTGTACTTCACTCTGCCTGCCAAGGCAATGCTAGACCCTGTAACTTTTAGTCAGTAGATGGATGTGCTCTATGGCTTATTTCCCAAATGCTTCACTGAGCGCTCCTGCCACAGAGGCTTATTGATTACAGTGGCTAGGAGCAGGTATTTTAGTGCTGATGCCACAAATTTCTTCTCGCCCACCCACCCTTTTCTTGGCTCTTTTTTCATCTTTTAGGTTCATTTAGGTTCATAAACAGAGCATTGGACGATGCTCTTCTACAGGAGCTGACCCTTAAGCCATGGAAACGAACTGAACACACGTTATCCCATGACAACTCAATTGGGCATTCGCCTAATATTAATGTGTGCACTACATGTTAATGATCTTGCTGTTAATGTGTATGGTGGAGTAGGCAGTATTTTTCTAAGTTAGTTGGAGCTCAGCAGCCTACAGGGGGCGGATAGAGATGAACCCGCTGTGTTTAGAGATTGCTGCAATATCCGCCCTTTCCACTTCATTGTAGGATTAGATTTTCCACTGAAAAATATGTAGGCTACAATGGATGAGTTTAAAACAAGTCCATAAACAGTGCTTTTGTAACCAGACAAGATCGAGTGACAGACAAATACCGGACATGAATTCCCATCATAACGGTTTCATCAACGCGGGGAGTGCAGCAACAGTTGCGGGACAAGCCCTTGCAGTGACATGAATAATAAATGGTATACACATATATTTTTTAGATCAAGTATTCTGTCAAAAGCAAACAGCTTAGCGCGTGACATTCATTCGCGTGAGTGCCAAATTATGCCATCGCATCGCATCTTCCACCCTGCTGCATGCCTGGCACAAGTCAGGTTTACCTTCCTCCTCTCCCATGCGTTCGTCCTTCCAGGTACAGCAAAGCAGCATCAACCTCATCCACTCTCCGACCTGGAGCTCTACGCAAGAGCCAGCCGCCACGGATGTACAGATGACCGGTCAGCGAGCACTGGCCTGCGGTCGTGAGGACTGGTTGCGACACCAAAAGGCAACATACAACCCCTATAGACGCTCCGGCAGCGCAGCTCCCGTCTGCCAGGGAACTTATGTATGCGGCGCTTCATTCGAAAAGGATGGGCCAATGGAGCGCTGCTAGTGGCCAGGGGCTTCACGGGTTGGCCAACCAGAGACGACACCAGGAACATGGGGGTGGGCCAACCAGTTTATTTTGCATAAGCACATTGAAGTGAAGTCCGTGAACGCGTGAATGGTTCAGTGAGTGCATTAGATCCACTTAACCCGGGGTTCAGCCCCCCTTTCATATGTGATTACGCATTTGTGTAGTTTAATAGATCTATCTTTAAATATACAATGACGGACTGTATAACCCACAATGGGGACGTTAACACACGTTGTGTAGGCCTAGAATATTCGGACACAGCAAAACACGAATAGGAGTATATATTTTTAGTTATTGGTTTATCTCCAGGGGCCCCTCATCACATCCCGACCTCCCCATATATATGACACAAAACAGTGGCGTATTGATTTTTTAAACACATTTTATTTTGTTATCTAATGAAGCAAATAAAATGCCAGGATGTCTGGCGCATGTCATAGTGTGTCGTAGGAATACAAAAAAGTGCAAAATCCCCATGGTTCTCCTTTTAAAAAAATGTTTTAAATTAAGATGAACATAGTATCTCACGGCACAGAAGACAAGGTCGGACCTAGCAAGGCTCAAATATAGTTATTACAGAAGCACGAAATACAACTAAGTGCGCTTAAGTCAAACTGGTATAAAATACAGTACACACATATATAAAGAGGGAGTCTATTGTTAGTTGAGCTCATTGATCACACGTAGGAACTCTCTTAAATGTAAATCAAGTCGGTAAAGTCCCACTTAGACAGGGCATAAACACATAGACTCCCTCTTTAAACAAAGCTCTTAGTCAGTATAATTCTCAACAGTGAATAAATGCTGAAGCAAAGTTTAAAACATATTTTCTCACTTCTTGTTCAGACATACCTGCTAATGACAAAATGATAAAAAATAAGGTTGGGTGCAATCAGAATCTTGAATAATGACAAGTTGCCTTAATGTAAATACAGAAAGCCTTAATAAGTGAGACTACACTTGAGGGGGAATAAAGCACCATATATCACATTCAATTATTAAGTAGTTGTTTTGCAATCCATACATACATAATGTAAATACCAGACCAGCATCCTAACAATTTTTTTAATTCAATGTAACTTTGAACTTAAAAACGTAAAAAATGGTCCCTAAGGACATCAAACGCCTTCTGGCATACAATCATCCAGAGCAGAAAACTGTCCTTCATTCATTTAAACTTTTGGTCACGACAGAAATAAGGTGACATCAGGGCTGCTTAACTGCATGGAATGACCATTGTTGAGGAGAGCAGGTCACAACAACCTGGCAAGCTGGCTGCTCTTTACCGTCACAAGCTTAACATGAACAGAGAAGATGCACCATGAAGAAGTATGCGTCAGCACTAGGGAAATGCCTTCTCTCCCTCCCCCTCCCCTCCCCCGCCTCCACCTCCGGATACGCAGGGTGGTGGTTAAAGAACCATAACACATCCAAGGATGGAGGGCCAAATGCCTACAGTGTGGACAGCCGATTACAAGGTGGTATTGTAAGGTTGTGTTAGCACGCATGTGTCAATCCCTTTGTCCTCTACACAAGGGATATTTCACCAGGTAGCTTGAACACTGACTTCGGCAAAATACACTGTTTCTCTCGAATTTACAAAATAAAATTATTTCTATATTCTAGTTTCTATTTATTTTATTGGACATTTTCATTTTATTTGAGGGCTACTCAAATACTAGTTAACCTAGTAGCAATGAGGGCAGGTTGTCTGTACAAAAACACTTTCTTAATCTGACCCTATCAGCGGTCCAACAAACGAAACAAAAACAATTATGTTACGTCATCATATGATAACCGGACATGTTATCATATCATTCATCAGTTCAACTACATCAAAGATGGGTTTTACAAAATTCTGAGTCGGTGGGTTTGTAGGACAAAGTAAGTATCAACCATCCCTACATACTCTCTAATCAGGGGATGTGTTTGCATACAAAATGTACATTCTACATCATGCAGTAGCACCATGGTATCTTGAGGTCACAGCGTAGCCCAGAGATCTTACTTCCTCCTGCCACAAAACTTCCCCTGGCAACCTGTGATACAGTTCACAAAAATAGCATCTATAATTAACTCTTTATCAAACAGCATCTAGCACACGTGCATTGCCTAATACATAAAAAGTGTGTTAATGTTTACCAGTAAAAAAAATAAAAAAATGGTAGTCCTTCAACAGGCTTCTCTTATCAGTAACATGCTGTTCATTGTATCACTAATAATTATTAACCTATGATGAACGGTAACAGTCAAGGCTCAAGGGTAACACATATTCACAGTAACATTAAGGAGACGCTACACACCCCGGTAGGCTCCTCCTCCTGCACCCCCAAGGAATCCCCCCAAGGCTCCATACTTTGCTGCTTTGGCTGCACAACAAGGAGATAAAGGTGAGGAACATTTTAAAACAGAAGGCACAGTGGTTCCTCTCCGATTCTAATGCTAAAGTTCTAATTGGCTAGGTCTGTATCTGGGGTATTTGGTGTCCGACCAGCATTGCTGCCAGGCAAGACAAGGGCAATTACATGCCTAAGAGAGGTAGCCAATTGATATTCAGGACCTTCTTCTAGCAACAGGCTTGTAGACAGGCTTGAAATCAATGACGTTAATAAGCAAGAGTCTCCTATTATGGATTGATGAAGGTTAGCTATAGAAGAAAATGGTCGTTAACAAGCAGCAACTGGGTTGTAGAAGCAGCCGAGGATCACAGGTGTGTTAAACACCCTTTTTTAAATAGATTTAAATTACGCAACGCATAAATGGTCTTGTGAGTCACATTAGTGTGATGAAGAGACCTCACACTAGTCTGATGAAGCGACTATGATGCCTTTGATTACATGGCATCCCAAAGATCACCATTAACATTAACATACATTAACTTTTATCCAAAGCGACTTACAAAAGTTAATACACACAGACTGCGGAGTCAGCCATGCAAAGCGACAGCCAGCTCGTCAGGAGCAGTTAGGGTATAGTGTCCTGCTCAGGGACACATCGACACTAGGAGGAGCCGGGATCACACTAGCAACCTTCCGGTTACAAGTCAACCTGCTCTACCTCCTGCTCTACCTCCTGAGCTAAGCCGACCACTAATATGTGATCTGGAGCCAGTTAGCGTCTCAAAAAATAATACTTGAAATAATCCCCAGTGGGTATCTCTGGGGATATTCAGGACAATACAGATTATGAGGGACAGAGGTCACTGGATGTACTGAGAGACATGCCATGACAAGCACACCCAGGAGCATCCCTGCAGTATCCAAATAGTATACTAGTATATACTAACAACTAAATGTTAGAAAAACAGGAAGGTGCTGGTGTCTGGTACCTTGTTGGGGAGTCAGTGGGGCAGGAACATATCCACCTAAAACACAAACAGATCACATGGGGAACAGACAAACCATATTTACATTTACAATACAGTTAAAATACTTCAATAGGACACTTTCTCCCTGTGCAGGATGGTTAAGAAAGACTGCCACAACGTCAAAGCACTTACACATTATAAAATGTATTAATGTGCTGTGGTTGAATCTAACCGAGTTGCAACACCCAGCAATGTCCAGACCTTTGGTCTCAACTGACCACATCGCAAATCTGCAGAGGTCAACTTTCTTGTATATACTGCATTACGGCATCATACAGCATTAATCCACTCGCTTGATCCAGAAACAAGGAAAGCAAAGCTCTAATATATTTGGCTTCTATTTGTAGAATGAATGACACAGGAAACAGGAAAAAATGGGTATGATTCCAAGCAGGAATCATACCCATTTCTAAGGGCAAAGCAATGAACTCAATGCACTGTTATAGCTAATTAGGGAGTCTTTCAGAGTCTTCAGCTGGCCTTGGCTTCCATAGAGAGGTGGAAGGAAACCACAGCAACCATAGAGGAACATGTTAACTACATGCGGCAAGGACAAAACACGTGATCGCTACCAAGGTCTCTGAACGGCACTATCCACGTCATCCCTGTGACCGATGAATTATTGAATTCCCTTCGTTTGATGAAACCATATCAGTCTGGACATTTGCATGTCCTCCAATGATACAGCGGAGAACCACCTGTGGCTGGGTCACCTTGGGACCACGTAGAGAGTCCTACCCCAACAATACAACCCATACCTTCTGCCCTATATCCCTTTAAACATTCTGCTTCCCCTCTCTGAGGTGAATGACTCAGTGCCTCCTCCAGTTCTGGCCGGTGATTTATGACACAGCAGGTAGCCCTGTGAGGTGACCAAGCACGTGTTGTTCCATGTGGGACCTGATGCAGTACCACACACACACACAGACACACACACACACGTTACCTCCAGCCTGTGGGTATCCACCAACATAACCAGGAGCCAAAGCACCTGTAAAGAGGACAAATAACTCAGTTGACCATTTATAAAGAGCAATACATGCATTGTAACAGGTACAGTATAGCACACGCGCTATGAACATTCAAAAAGTTAGGAAAAGAGGATAAGAGAGACTTCAGAAGTCAAGGACGGCCTTTGGGCTGCACAGGCAATGTGTGCCATCTGTGGCAAGCATCTGATTGAGACTGGTGGTCCTGGGTCAGTTAATACCCTCCTATTCATTGTGTAAAGGATTAGGAGTTTAGGCATGTCTGAGAGAGAGTGAGAGAGTGAGAGAGAGAGCGAGCGAGAAAGAGAAAGAGACGGAGAGAAAGAGACAGAGAGAGAGAGAGACTTATCTGCTACTGCACGATAACTCTCTCTCTCTGATAGGCAGTAGAGAGGTGTCAGGACTGTAGGTCCTTGGTTGGAGTGCATGCTGCACTAATGGAATCGGTGCAATATAAATCCATCACTTTATTAGATGGACACAGGGAATTGGATGGAGTTCACAGGGGTAAAATAAAAAGAGACAGTTTAATGTTGCAATACCTACCTTGTGGATATCCCCCAGCAGCTCCCAGATTGCCGTAACCTATTGAAATTCAGAGACAATCTTCAGTCTAACGTCAAAAATTCGACCTATTTCTGTGACTCATTTGGGGCTCTTATTGTCTATCTGACTGCTGACTGAGTTTGCAAGCTGACCACGCCTAGTGTTCTCCCAGGAGGGGGGAGAGGAAGGAGCTGCGGAGGTCCCCCAAGTGCCACTGCTACCCAAACTGAGGAAGTGGTTCAATGAGATAGAGAGGAGATGGAGGAGTGATTTGCCTCCCTTCCAACCTAGTATCTTTCTTGCCTCACCTACCTGACCTATTTCTACCTTGGATCTTCAGAGGGCCCTAGCAGTAACATCCATGGTTTCCTGTGATGTCAGGGTAAGAGGCTCAGACTAGGCTGGGCTCTCGAGGGAGCCATGATATCGCTAAATACATGCTTTGATGCTGTGACTTCCTGCACTCCCAAAACATCAAATGAGAGTTTGCTAGGTTCACTTCACAAGCTACTGTATATAAGGTTTCTATCTGATCCTTAGCTGATCCTTTAACGTTAATAATTTGTAAATGTAAATGTGTGTGCTACAGAACCAGTTGTCTCCATTGAACTACAGGTTTAATGACATAATTGTATTCTGTGAACGGCAGCAAAATAAATTATGAAAATAAAACTTCACACAAAAGGCTGGTGTGATATTGTAGTACCTTGTGTTCACTTAACAAGCAACACATCGCAGTACATGTTATCATGCAAAAACATGCAAAGATCAAACCAGGATGTCTTCCTGGTCACTGCAGGGGTGTGCTAGATAAGAGCAGGCCTGTAGAGACTTGGTTTGGGGGCCTTACCTCCTGCTCCACCGGGTACCAGTCCCCCAGCAGCAGGGTATACCTGTCCACCTGCAACCACACACAGCATCCGACCCACAGAAAAGCCTAGTGAGATGACACCAGAGACTAACAGAGAACCTCCATACATGCTGTTTTTATGAGGTTTTTGAAGGTTTTGAATGTATGAATTAAATTGTAAATAGTAAAATTTCTTTGTTTCATATCATCCTCCTAGTTGTTCAAATAGTTTTTGTTCCTCATGTCAGTGATCCCGAGCTATATCATATCATCTTCCATTAAATGCTCCCCTGTGACTGGTGTTTCATCCACGACACCATGACAACCACCACCACCAGAGGTTTCAACCAGCTTGTTTGCTGCTCGCAAACACAGGAAGTGCAGCGCAAAGGCATTTCCTGCGACCAACCGTCACTGTGAGCATAAAGCATTGGGGCCAAAGGCTGATGGGGGTTTTAGGGATGGTGGAGGGCTACACACACTCTACCAGCCATCTTCGATTCATACATACCCTGTCCATAACCTTGACCATATGGACCGTATCCTCCTGGATCAAGGTGACAGAGAAAAGCAGATTTACGCTCTGTTGCCGTCAATCAGCAACTGGCTGCTTAATGGAAATGTTCCCATAATGATAATCATAGATGCTCTTTTCCTTTATGAAGGCAGAAATCCAAACACAGTGCAGCGACCAAGTGAGCAAGGTCAAATGCGGAGAAGCGACACTTTTTTTTATACACATTTCATCAAAGATCAAAGATTACAGATTATATAAGTGGTGGATAGTATTCCACAGTCTGATGAGAGGTGGAGGAAGTGGAGGTTGTACCTGCAGGAAGTCCGGCTGACAGAGGAATGCCTGCCCCACCGGCTCCACCCACCGCTGCAGAACACAAGAGCACGGGATCAAAAGAGCCAGAAGAGAAGGTGTCCAGGATGGGTCAAAAAACATAGACTGAAAGCAACGGCCTTCTTCTGCTTATTGGAACAACGTCAAATCAAAACAGTTTATGTCGTCCACAAAATGTCTACTTGAGTAAATCTGCAATAATAAGACCCTATTCTAGTCAACACAAGACCTGAATATCACACATCTACTGCTGAATGCTGAGTGTGCTACACAAGAAAGTGCTCAACTGCACTACCAAACTAGGATAACACACACAGACACACACACACACCTGGGGGCTTCAGTGGTTTAGCTAAGGGCAGCACACCTCCAGGCCCGCCTCCCAGGCCCGTTCCAGCACCGTAGGGATCTGTAGCCGCAGAAGCAATAAGATGGGAAATCAATTGGACAGCTACTGTCACATCACCTCAATGCGTTCTCCATCACGATGCCACTCACACATGCACCAGTTAGAGGTCATGACAGGGCAGGGGGAGCTTATTGAGATGGCAGAAAAGTCCTTGACTTACTGCGGTAGCCGAGCCAGGGGTTACCAACCCCGCCGCCGCCAGTCCCCCCAGTCCCTAGAGAGTGATTGGACAATGATTGGACTATAAGAGCAAGACATGGAAATGAGGTTTCCCAGAGTGCTCCTCCTGCTAGATCCCATACCTTGAAGAGCACTCAGAGAGTATATTATAAAGCAAAAGGATTATGATTAAGATAGAGCTGTGTGGTTACTCTAGTTAGACCCCGCCCTGTGCTCTCTTCGCTGCCGCCCCTTCAATCAAAGCCCTAATGTCAAGGGTGTGAATAGAAATTGGGAATAGATAAACATGGAGAATAATGGAGAATGGAGAATCTAACGCACGCACACGTCTTAGGAAAGAGATAGAATGATAAATAATTGGTATCGCTATAAATGTACATTTCATGTGGGTCAAATTGAGACGTCTGAGGGAGACACATGGTCTCTGAAAGGTAAAGTTCATCATAGTGACAGCATGATGCTGTTAGGACTGCAGTGAGATAGCCAAGCTGCCTTCAATAAAGTGGGCTTTAGTGACCTAGAAGGGTCTGTTCAAATTACAAATGACAAGAATCATGAAGGACATATTGAACTGGCAGGGCCCTGCAGGATGGAAAACATAATTACTCACATGAAAAACATAAACCCATCCTGGCTCAAGTTCCCCTGCTTTTGAGCATAATCTAAAGCTTTTACAGACATTACACAAAATGTCATACAAGTAAAATATGACAATAATGCATGCAACATCAGAATTATATAACAGCATTTAGAATGCCGCAAAGACAGAACATATTCTCTAAACTACATAATTCTTCTCTGCTACAGCTAGTCAATAAATAACGTTGACATGATGTATTCCTATGCATACATGCTCGCTGGTCGGTCGGTCGGTCTGGAAAGAAAGCTCTGATGCGTTCAGCTGATCAATATAGCTATGATATTATTGATCCATGCTGTCTGGACAGGATACGTAGGGTGAGATGAACCCAGCAGGGTGATGTACATGAGATTTCTACATTGAATATATATATATATATATATATATATATATATATATATATCATGAGGCATGTTTGATAAAGAAAGACAAAAGACAAAAAACTAAGGTGTGTGTGTATCATGGATTTTCACATTTAATGAAAAACCAATAAAATTTGAGAGTTGCTCTCTCCTACAATGAGGTAAATAAAAATGTGCCTTTCTAATGATCAGTTCAGCACAATATTCTGTACAATAATATTAGAAATTCAAATTTGGTGGCATTATGTGTGGTCAGCCCTCATTAAAAAACCTTTCAGAAAACAAGGAGCTAGTGTTATGCTAATGGGGTCTGCAAACAGGTAATCATAATTCATAAAGAAAGTCTGACACCATGTGTTTTGTAGGATGGGGAGTATATTAATAATGTATTTAATTATTGCACAAAAAGTTTGCTATTTTTGTAGGACCATCAGAACACAAACACTGAAATATATTAAAAGCATGTGTCTTGTATACAGAATGTCCTGATAAATTGACCCATTAATGAATACATTTCAGTCAGGTTAAAAAGGTTATGCTGAGGTATGTTGTGTATTGCGGTATTTTGAACAATATTATAAATAGTGTAAATTCTTACCAACTGGTAAATAACTCTTTGCTGGTTTCAGACCAGTTTCAGCAGCTCCTAAACAGACCAGACATATGCATCATTGGCGCCGTCGAAAGACAGGTTCGTCGCAAACGGACAGGCATAATTATTCTTATGTGTCTGTCGCCACCATGTGGCCAAAAAAGTACACTACTCTAAAACGTAATTTCTTGAAAACATAATTATTGTAAACATTTGACACATAAACCATAATGCTATATTTTTTTACTTTATTACCATGTTATGCATGCTACTTTACTAAAGTTGCAGATTGTACATAAAAATACACTTTGGATTCATACTTTTATTTGAGAATTGTTTCTCAAATGTCAAGGTTAAATCTATCCACTTCGCTATTTGATGAGAATGTGAAAAGTAAAATTATGTTTGTGTTTGTGTAGGCTGTTTATTTTCATGCTATTTTAATATAAGTTTCTGTAAATAAATAACGCAATAATTGCTGCTTACCACTAGGTTGAACAACTCCACCACCAACTGCCAAAAAAAGTCAGACATTAGGTCACAACATCATTTCAAAAATCAAGTGTCAGTATAATAAATAAAGGATTGTGAAAAAGATTATGCACTCACCGCCTAGTTCCAACCAAGCAAAACAACAGTTAAAAGAAAGAAGAAATATGTAAATTAATTAATATTGCAGAATATATTAACATTTTCCCATGCTGTACACAACAGCGCATGTTACTGCATGGAACACAAATTAAATAACATCTGCTTTAAAATATTGAAATGATAAAGCATCAGGTAAACAATAACCACATTGTATACATCAGTGCTTTAACTAAATTAAACCTTTACCAAAAAGTGGAGGAAAGATCCAATATTAATCATATTCAATAGTTGTATTTAATTTACTCCAGCCAAGATTACCTTAACAGCTATAATGCTATATTCACTGATCAAGGTAATAATGAATTTAGCAGTATACACAAATATACTTCTCATTGGAGCAGAATTCTAAAATAATAGATCATAGAAGATTGTAATTTGCATAATAAATGGTTATTATGTTAGTACTGTAAAGCAGTATTGTCATACAACAAGCAGTGGACAAGCAAAAGAAAAGTGAAAGTGATGGTGCAAGAATATTGTTTTGAGGGGATCAATTATAAAGTCAAATATTATATATTGACTTGTTATGTTTACAGTCAAGTCAGAAATAATGTAGGATTCATTCATTGTATTTAGAAATACACTAAAATACTATTTCCATGCAATGCTCACCTTGACAGTGTAAGAGATTATAATTTGAAAGTGTAAATGGTCCCTATATTCTGGTTGAAGAGGAAAATTGTGTTTTTTTGTAACTCTACGTAGAAAATCCAATCAGATCTCTCCCAGAAGGTTCCAAGTAAATATATTTAATCACCAGTAGTATAAATAAAGTGTACACTTTAAAATACCCCCAAAAATGTGATTGAGGCATGGCTCATGGCCACAAGAACTGATAGGATTTCCCTTAGCTATTGTATAATTGCACACCAGTTTTGAATGGTCTTTCTGTATAAATCATTAAACAACAGGTCTTACTCGGCTTTGTGACCTCTGGGGCAATAGGCGTGGACTCTGCCAAAAGACAACATAGATCAACCAGTAACATCCATTGCAGTTAAGAGGGAAACAGAGAGGTGTTTACTAGCATGAGGCCTCCCTCTGGTACAGAAGTGCTAAGCTATAGACGGTCAATAGCTGGTAGCAATAGCAGACTGGCTAACAATTGGAGGTAATGGAGGATATGAGAAGAGGCAGTGCTTATCAAATGCTATCAACCATGACAGAATGTGATTGCCAAACAGCTGTGGAAAATATGATGAGATAAGAACATTTGTATATCTTTATTGTATATGTGCTTATTTAAAATAATATGTATTGTTAGCATTATGCCAATGAAGTACACAAACTCTGATATTATTTTACTAAGCAAGTTTCTTTCATAGAAATGTGGGTTTCCACATTTCTTCATATGGTCCATGGGCAAATCAAACAGTTATTGTTGTGAAGTGTGTTTAACCAGAACAATACACAAACTACACTATATGTCAGCTCAACCATACCTGGGCCAGGCGTTCCTTCTAAACCTACTTCCTTTGCTGTAAACGAAGAAACAAACGAAAACTTTCACTCAAAACATACAAATCAGTTATGCAACGAATTAACTTAAAGCCTTTAAAACTATGTACCTGGTTTACTAGCAACAGGGTCACGCGTCCCAGTCGGAGACGCCCCACCAGTAAGACCTGGCTGCACCTCCACAGCTTCCCCTGGAGTCGGGTGTAAGTGTATGCCAGTGCCCGTAATCCCTGATTCTGTTGGAGTACAAGGAACCTGTCAGTTAAGGTGTCAGATAGGGGCCAGGGTGGGGGGTTCAGGGGCGGGCTGGGGGGCAAGTTACGACGCCTTCCTCTATCAGCAGCTGAATAATATTTATCGGATGATACCCCTGATGATTTGTATCTCCTGCTTAATGCTCAAATTCCTTTATATGATTAAAGCTGTGGATGAGGATATAGGATAAAGCTATGGCACGTTAACAGAAGTTGCATGTAGTAGTACTCAAAGTGAATCTGTGTATGTTTGGTTCTCTACCATATTTAGCAGCTTTGGAGTCAGTGAATCCTCCATCTCCTCTTGCTTCAGGCAGTGCTCCTCCTACTGTAGGACCTCCAGCTCCTCCTGCAACTCCATTAACAAACCACTTATTAGCACTTAGCAGTGCTTTGCTCAGATCATTGTAGCACGTGTTAACTTATCGTTAAACCAAAATGTTCCCAAATAATGCTCTATTGTTTGTCCATACATTCTCAAACGTGAATATATGCACAAACAATATTGAAATAGCTTTGAAGGAGTATTATTTGAGTTGGAGTGTGAGTTAACTATGGTGTAACAAGTTCCACACTGTAATATCATCCGCTGGAGATCATACTTGGGTTAGGGTTAGGGATGAAATGGCTTTGGATCAATACTAAAGTTTTCCAATGTGTTTCTCCACATTTGAATCAAATGATGATATTTCACTAGTAGCAATCCACTGAACAACTTTTTTGAGAATCAATAAAAAAATTGCTTTATGTAATAAAGTAATTCTGCTCACCACTAATGGGCGCTGCAGGGCCTTCCCCACCTGTAATACAAAGTGAACTCATTTACAGCACAACAACATGACATGGAGCATGTTCAAAGCAATAATAGAGTGATCTTGTGTGGTTGCTGTACCATATTTGGCAGCCTTGGCAGCAGCAGAGTACCCTCCGGCTACCAGACCAGTTCCTATGCCTTGTTGGGTTACTAGGAGGAGAAGATCATAATAGAACTAGGGATTGATCATCTTTCATAGTCAACCCTAATTATGTACAGTTCTTATGGTAGCCCCTGTGGACGTGCACATGCACATTTCACATTGCAGATGATGCAATGGCCATACATTGTCTAACGTTTTGTAGATTGCAGTCGTAAAAAATGTATGGATAAAATATGTAGGGTTAAAGAACATTTGACAAACTAATACAATAGTAATTTAACACTAACGTTCATTTAATAATTACCGATAAAATTACACCTACATCCAGAGTAAAAATCCCTTATTTGTCAAATGTGGTAATACCATTAGTATTTATAATATTGAGACAGGCTTACCTCCTCCTTGTGCAGCAACAGGACCAGTGAATCCACCCCCAGGGACCCCACCTGCCCCCAGACCTGCCGGGAAAACCTCAGAGTAAAACATCACACTACCACAGAGGCGATGCAGATGTGCACTCGATGTGTCCTTTTTAACCACCATATTTAGCAGCTTTGGCAGCAGCAGGGTTGTATCCCCCTGCCCCGACTCCTCTTCCCCCGAGGCCCGCTCCTAGTCCTCCTGCTCCTAGCCCTCCTGCTCCTACTCCTCCTGTTCCTCCTGCTCCTCCTGCTCCGAGGCCTGCTCCTCCTAGTCCTATGGTGGAGGGAGACAAGTGGGTCCTCAGTGCTGGACCAGTATAGCGTATAATTGATTGATTTTAGTCGACGTGAAGTGACTTTTCTACATCTTGTATCTTCATACTGTTGTCACAGAACAAACACAGATTACCATATCATAGATTACTAAACCATAGATTACTATACATAGAGTGCCACACCATGAATAACCACACCATGGATTAGTACCACATCATTGATAAAAACACCCTAGATAACTACAGCGTCTATTACCACACCTTGGATAGCAATACCACATGTGGCAGCTTTAGCCACGGGTGAACATCCTCCTACTACTCATGGTACACCAGCAGGTACTGTGATGGATGTGTCTCTCTCTGTTTAAGTGTCTGCTTGTCTTCAGTTTGTTTTTAACCACCATATTTAGCAGCTTTGGCAGCAGCAGGGTTGTATCCTCCTGCTGCGGGGTTGTATCCTCCTGCTGCAGGGTTGTATCCTCCTGCTCCAAGACCTGCTCCTCCTGCTCCTGGTCCCACTCCTCCTGCTCCTAGTCCTCCTGCTCCAAAGCCTACTCCGCCTAGTCCTATGGTGGAGGGAGACAAGTGTCTCCTCGTTCAGCACTGGGCCAGTATAGTGTATAATTGATTGATTTCAGTGGACGTGAACATCTAATCTTAATCATATGGTGATACATTGTTGAGTAGAGGCAGTACAGTGTGGCTGTTAGTGTGAGGGTCCTCTGCATGGAGGGACACAGAGACTCTCACCATCCATTCTACATCTTCTGTCTCTTCGTACTGTCGCAAGGAACAACCACAGATTACTATATCACAGATTTCTATATCCTATTTTGACTTGTATCCGGAAGGTTGCTAGTTCGGTCCCTGCCACTCAGCGCCTCCTAGCTGTGTGTCTGAGTGCTGAGTGTCGAGAAGTCACCAAAACACCTTACCCTAGCTGCTTCCGATTACACCACATGTGGCAGCTTTATTCCTCCCTACTCATGGTACACCACCAGGTACTGTGATGGATGTGTCTCTCTCTGTTTATGTGTCTGTGTTTGCGTGCTTTCAGTTTGTTTTTAACCACCATATTTAGCAGCTTTGGCAGCAGCAGGGTTGTATCCTCCTGCTGCGGGGTTGTATC
>JAOPUD010000055.1:13274448-13287147 GCA_027122715.1 Trisopterus minutus
GGGGAGAAAAAATCCCCCAGAAATCCCCCAATCGTCTGGTGCGAACGCAAACAAAAAGGTACTAGGAACCTTTAGTTTCAGGAACTAAAAAGGTACTGCCGGTGCGAAAGCGCCTAGTGTGTACCAAAGCCAAGGCTGTAGTTACAACCATACCATCTATCATTGGACTCATTAATCCGGGTTTCATCAAATAGCTAAAAAAAAAAGTGCCTTGCTGCACCAGAAAACATGGATACAACGTTAGTAGGAACTGTAAACCAAATGTCCACTCAGTACAATCGGGAAGGATGGAACAGACTTTATGATAAGTATTTATTGAGAAATATGTGAATCAGATGATAAAACCATTATGTGCACAATGGTAACACTCAGAAGTCTAGGCCCTATATACAACTCAGAAAATATCTCATAAAGACTTAAGAATAAAGCACTTTTTTTCTATGGAGGTTCGTCCAGGAAGTTTGATGGCAACTCCAGATCTAGAAGCCCATTGCTCATGGGGTCCAGGGTCCATGTTGATCAAAGGTTGTCTCATTCATGTGCTTCCGTCCTCGGTCCTACCTCATCGCTGGGTGTATGTTACGCAGGAGTCAGCACATGGCTGCTTGGCTTAAAGTCCCTGAAAGGTCTTTGAACCAGGATCAATACTGTTTATCACCGTCATGTTGAAGTCATTTGACGTACAAGAGAAGCGTTGATGTAAAAAAAAAAATATAATAATGATTATTATGATGATTGAACTAATAACTTCACTTTGAACTAATAATCAATGTAATGCAACATAAAGTGATACATCTGCAGAAGAGTGTTCCCATTCATATACATTCCTGATCTGTTTCTTAACCCAACATTACAGTACAATACAATACTATTTAATTGAATGTGTCTTTATGCATTGAGGAGTCTTGTGTTGCATCTTATTATTAGGTCTTGAGATGAGAACTTCATGAGAACACTAAACTTCTATCTTGATTCTAAATGCATGCAATACAATAAAGGGATTCTTCACGTAGTGTTGTGTTTACAGGCCATATCGTGGCCAGAAATCTTCTATGGTGGACCTCTGACCTAAAAATTTACATAAAATACTGTCCAAACCAAAAGATTCAGAAATATGCATTTTATTTACATTTACAACCAATGCATATTATTCTCCCTTTGAAAACATGACAAAAAAGACGACTAGTTGCGTGAGAGGAAATACTCAAACAAAAAACAAAGCAACCGGATTTGCAGCATTGCAACGCGACAGCCTTCTCCATTTACTTTGGAACACTTCCCAACTATGTGGCAATCCATCCGATTGCGCTTATATGTTCTAAGCTTTTACAGCTAGTACACTTACAGGCCATGTTCTGAGGAGCTGAAATCATCCTTTCAGGTTGTGAGTAGTCAAAGTCCAACATTGATCATTAATACGTGGTTCGCGCCCAGTCTATGCGCCTGGACCAATTGCATGATGAACCCCGCTGCACGCCTCTGATGCACGCCTCTGCCACATGTTGCGCCTCCTCCTCCACTCCACAGTCAATAAAACCCGCTCTGTGGCGACTGCTCGGCCTACCCGTTTAGTGCTCGTCTGTTGTGTGGCTGCGGAAGCCTTCTGTTCGTCTGTTTATCTTCAAGTGTGATATCAACTATTGCCAAGTAAGACTACTGCTAAAAGTTACTTGAACAGTGAAGTTAACGTGCATGTGATCAACGTATAGTTCACGTATGGATCTGTATTTATATTTTGTATGATGTTGATTTTTATTGAACTTTTCGCGATGCAATAATAATTTACATTAGTTTGACGACGTATGCGGTAATGATTCAGTGGCGTGCATCTTTATATCAAATCAAATGCCTCCTACTGAAGAAATACACTCCTCGATACACTGAACGGCTGTTTTTGCACTGCCACTTATGCAACTTAAAGTTTGCCATAGGTGGAAACGTTAATCTGTAGCCACTCTCTTGCAGGACACATTAACCAGTAGTCCTGCATGTGAAATTCCTTCATTTCGGTTTTATTCAGAATAAAAATGCGTCGCCATAAATGTTGCCCTTTTGCTGCCTGACGTTAACACCTGATTGGCTGTCGTTCGAGGCATTGGCGAGGAAACTTATCTCGTGTTTCTGAGTGTTTCCCTTGTTCTAAATATCTCATTTTCTTTAGCATGACTCATCAATTCCCGGCCCTGTCTCCGGAGCAGAAGAAGGAGCTCTCTGACATTGCTCAGAGGATGGTGGCCCCTGGAAAGGGAATTCTGGCTGCAGACGAATCCACAGGTAAAAAGGATGCAACACCTGGAATTGGACATGATGTTCTCTTCTGTGTGAATTCAGAAGTTACCTGGATAATAATTGTTCTGTGTTTTACTTGCAAGGCACCATGGGAAATCGCCTTAAGAAGATCAATGTGGAGAACAGTGAGGAGAACCGTCGCTACTTCCGCGACCTGCTCTTCTCTGTGGACACCCTCGCCAGCAGCATCGGGGGCGTCATCTGCTTCCACGAGACCCTGTATCAGAAGGCCGACAACGGGAAGCTCTTCCCCCAAGTCATCAAGGACAAGGGGATAGTTGTAGGCATTAAGGTAAACGAGTGGCCACAAGCCCACTTCTCAAGCCAGTCCGCAAAAGATTCGCACCTCAAACTATTTTGGATACTTTGACCCCGGGAGTTACTGATTAATTAATTTATTCTATCAGGTAGATAAAGGCACTGCTGGTCTGAACGGAACCGACGGTGAAACCACCACACAAGGTACATATTTAGAGCTCTCGTGTATATTTTGAGGGAAATTCTTATTTACGTTTCTGTAATTGTCAACATGGCACGATACTTAACAGTGCATTCCTGATCGTAACTTATCAAAGGCATCAATAAGGTGTCTTAACAACGTGTGCGTTTCCCTGCAGGTCTGGACGGCCTTTCAGAACGCTGTGCCCAGTACAAAAAGGACGGCTGTGACTTTGCCAAGTGGAGGTCGGTGCTGAAGATCTCTGATGGATGCCCCTCCGCTCTGGCTATCGCAGAAAATGCCAACGTGCTGGCCAGATATGCCAGCATCTGCCAACAGGTGTGTGTTTAGGATTCATCCTGTATCCATTGCACATTCAGAGTTATTCACTTCATGAGGAATCGATGACTCTATCTCTTAAAGTAACACGATTTGCTCCACCAGAACGGCTTGGTGCCCATTGTGGAACCCGAGATCCTCCCTGACGGAGACCACGACCTGAAGCGCTGCCAGTACGTCACCGAGAAGGTCAGTAGAACACATACCTAAAACAAAACTGACTGTCGTATTTGAGCAGGGGGTGTGTAATACCATGCTCCAAAACAACACTGAATCAGCGGTTAGATTTTCTGCGTTTGCATTTCCAACTGAACCAATTTCTGTTTCCGTAGGTGTTGGCTGCTGTTTACAAGGCACTGGCCGACCACCACGTCTACCTGGAGGGGACCCTGCTGAAGCCCAACATGGTCACCGCTGGACACTCCTGCACCCAGAAGTTCACCCCTCAGGAGGTCGGCATGGCAACGGTGACTGCTCTGAGGAGAACCGTCCCATCCGCTGTACCAGGTAAGGCTTTTTAGAGAAATGTTTTTTTAAAGGGATGCAAACACCTGGTGTTGCACTACCAACATAGAAGTCTGTAGAAGTCATTGCAAGGGCACACAAGGTTAACGGCGTGCCCCGGTTCCTCCCAGGCGTCTGCTTCCTGTCTGGAGGTCAGAGCGAGGAGGAAGCTTCCCTCAACCTGAACGCCGTCAACCAGGTGCCCCTCCACCGCCCCTGGAAGCTGACTTTCTCCTTCGGTCGCGCACTCCAGGCCTCTGCCCTCGCCGCCTGGCAGGGCAAGACCGCCAACAAGGCCGCTTCCCAGCAAGCCTTCAGCACAAGGGCCAAGGTGAGCTGAGTGGGAGTGGTGGGGCATCATCATAATAATAATAATAATACTAATATGATGTATTGTAAGATTGTTGATACCAAGGCTTATCTGGCTATTAAGTAACACAATGCTGATTTGTGAACATTAAACTTTGTCCAGATCCTTTCCACTGAAGTTGCCCAACATCCTTGGCTGATTATTAACAAACTCTCGACTTTGGCCCTTGTGTTCCACAGATCAATGGCCTGGCCGCCAAAGGAGAATACAAGCCGACCGGCTCATCCGACCAGTCCTCCACGCAGTCTCTGTACACAGCAAGCTACGTTTATTAAACGCAATATTTACAAACTATGAATAAAATAAAGATGGACCAAAGTTGTTTGTACTTCCTGTCCTGCAAACATCTGCTACGACTTCATGCTTCAGAGACCTGAATAAATGAACAACTTTGAAGCAAATGTTTGTATTGGGTTTTTGTGAAGTTAAAACCGTTGCATTGAAGATCTTTGCAATTTGAACAGGCCAAGTGTTCCTTGTTCTGTAACAACATTACCATCAACAACAGTTGTTGTCCTTCATAAGAAGAATGTCAAGGGATTCCTTAGGGCCTCGCTGGCCAGATGTTCCTGGTGGCTCTCCTTTTCCTGAAAGTGGGAGGAAAAGCCTCAAGATTATCCCAAGATTCGGCTCTCGAGCCTCATCAGCGAGCGTGTGAATTAATATGTCAATATTGTCGTTGGAATCGGAAAGTAACGCAGGAATATCAAAATCTTACCCGGATACAGCAATGCTATTTTTTGATTGGCCGTTCTGTAGCTATATTATTTTTATTTGATTAGCTGGTGCATGGCAGGCGCCTTCTGAACTGTACGGGGAACCCACTTGATTATAACCTGATACCGGGTGGGTCAATTACACCATGGGCAGGATACTTTTCAGTCCTCCTCATTTTGGGCAGTGATAATTTCAAGTATGAATGTAAATCCTTGCAGGTCATGCTCTTCAAATTGTACTGGGTGCACAGAATCCCCTTCCGTGGACTTAAATTTATGTTTTGGCAGATGCCGGACACATGTGCTGTTGTAAACAAGAACGTTTGCGCTATCATTATGCTGACCAATTAATTGTTTCAAGAGAGAAGGCTATCGACCAATGACGGCAACTCTAAAGACAGACCGTGCATTCCGGAGGCTCTACTTCACCACTCCCCCTATCACTTCCACCTATGCAAAGTGAATAGAACTGAGTAGGGGAGGGCGTAGCCTAACTAGTTTGTGAACGACCTAAAGAAACACAACGCAAAATCAATGTAAACATCATATTTGAGGCTTTAACAAAATCCCAGATGATTTAATTTTTCTGCGTGAGAAATACAATGTGTGGCGTGTGAGCTGTTGAATTGCGTGTGTGTCACGCCGAATGCGTGAGACTTGAGAGCCCTGCACTATGTATGCTATACATAGGCCTACACACATTCTGATGGCTACATTCAAATGGACAACATAGCTGAATATGAAACGTGAATATAAGTACATACAATATTGTACTTAAGTTTAATGTATGTTTTAATTTGTTTCATTTAAAATATTGATTTATTTTAAAAGTAACTTTAACATGTATAAATTATTTTATCAGGTAAAAGTCCCATTGAGAAACTTTTTTCAAGACAAACCTGTAGTATGCAGAACAATTTTCAAAGCCTACAATAAAGAGCCTTAATGTAGATATTACCGTATTTGGCAGCTTTAGCCTGGGCAGGTGAGATTCCTCCAGTCCCCACTCCTTCAGACGAGACAACAACATGAGACAGAGACCAACAGTAGGCCTACCTCTAAACGGTATTCCACTCCTCTTCACTTCACGGATGAAAAGGGAAAACACCCACCGGTTCCGATGGGGTATCCCGGGTTGGACCCAGCACCCCCTTGTCCACCTGGAAGACTGCCAGCGCCCCCGGTCCCAAAGCCCCCATAGCCTGAAACGTAGTGTTGGTATCACACGACAGCTCTCCTCATGGATATTTCAAATCCTGCTTTTTTTTTAATCCATTCCGTAAAATATCATGTTAATTTCTCAATTACATTATTTTAAGTATTATTTAAGTATATGCTAGTATATATATTAGTATATATTTAAGTATTAAGTATTTTTATTGACAAGGCTAAAGAGATATTTCATCTCTCTTTACAACAGTAAAGCTACTCTAGCATGATAAAATGTACAGCTCTGGCGTTTTTCTATTGAGCCAAGGCTGATGTCGGCTTGCTCAGTCCTCATGGCGATGTCCCCATGCCAAATCTAAAGCCTTGTTACACCCCTTAATGATGGTGATTGTTGATCATTATCTATATATTTTTATGTTCTCCAATGATATAACCAGAGCAAACCGTAGGTTTGTAGGTTAACGCGTACATACCATAGGGAACTTTCCCACCAGCTGCTTTCTTTGCTCCATTGGCACCTGAAAACAGAAAAAATAAACTGACATGAAATCTGTTTGTATAGGCCTACGCATGAGCAAACATGCAAAGTACAAGAACAATGTAGAACCCTACACACCACCACACCATTATCCCATATAAGGCAGAAAATAAAACCGCATATTAGCGTGCAATTACGCAATATTGTCAATATTTCCAACTGCAAGTTATTATCTCAAATTACAATTGAGAGAGTGAACTCACTCTAGATTAATGATATAAGACCACATAATTGTATATTATTACTTGGAGCATTCAACATTCAGGGGGGTGACCCACCTTAATGTGTGTGACCTAATGTTAAGATAGCATGTTCCTAAAAGGTATTTAAGTTCAGCCTTGTTCGAATCAATCAAATATGATGATCGGAAAATATATTGCCTTATATTGCAGAAAAATAACAGACATACGACTTGAAAATCCAGAACCTTGGAAGCACCAGAACCTAGAAAACATTCACAGCAGCAGTTCTGTAATAGCTTACAGAGGAGTTTATGTTTAGATGATGAAAATTATTTCCATCCATCTCAATACCGCATTTGAACAATTACAGTCTCATCAATGTCATCCAATATTTTTTAAATAAAACCAATATTGTTAACATGATACAGAAGACAGAGGTAAGAACACCACAATAATCTGCACGTTTATGTTTGACTGACATATTGTCATATCATACACTGTGCAAAAACTGTTTGAAGGCCAACATGGCATCCTTCCCCCTATAACCGTCGGTTGAAATAACACACAGTGTTTAATTCTGGACCTTGACGGGAACAGTCAGGATGGCCATGTTTATCATGAAACAGCAGAAACTAGTAGTGTAGTAGTGTTGTTGTAGCAGTTGCGTTGTTACCATTAACACTAATATGCCTTTTCCTCAGCAGTGATAAACCCAGTGATACACCCACCATACGCATCCTGGGGAAGGTACCCAGGTAGAGGGCCTGCACACTAGAGGGGCTAGAGCTGTAATACCAACTGTGGCCACACAGGAGAGGCTACGTGGCTGCTACCAGACTTGCTATTGTCTGTTCATACCTGGCACTTTGGGTGTTTTGAGCGGATATCCATGGAACACCCCGGGTTGCATTGGTCCACTGTATCCACGGCCTCCTGCTGCATTGGAATGTAGTAAATAACTATAAGTGTACGACTAATACTACCTAAAGTCCTGCGTTTTAATGCGTTAGTGGAGATATAGTAACCTGTGCCTGCTCCTCCCTGACCTCCACCGGGAACTATGGAGACACAAATCAAGATGGTTCTGATTTGCCTTTTTACAACCAGACACCCCCAGATAGCAGTATATTTGATATCATGGATAAAAAAGCATTGTCACGCTGCCAAGTAATATAATTTTGTCTCCATACGTGATTTAGGGTTGAGTCCAGTGCCAGTGGCTACCCCGGGGAGAACTCCAAGACCACCGAACCCTGGATGGAAACACGAAGGGCCAGTCACAATGCATAAGGAACCAAGTTCACGTGCACCAGAAACTACAGGACCCAGGCACACCGATAACCAATAAATAAGAGGGGATTATTCCTACCTTGTCCAGGTACGAGGCCTCCTTGGTACAGACCAGGAAGGCCCACACCTGACACAGCCAATGAGACACAAGATATGTGTTACATGATGTTTATATTACGGTGAATGAATGAGATCTGAAATTAAGTCTGTCCAAACCTGGCAGTTTGGCAGCTTTCTTAGCAGCAGCTGCTGCTGCAGCAGCATTGACTCCTCCAGGCAGACCCGTCTGGGGAATGACAGGCACTACCAAAAAACAGACGTGAGACAACTGTAGGTGCAAATCCAATCCTGAGCATCGATTCAACACAGCTGGCAGCAGACTCTAACTCTGACATGTGTGATTACATTTTCAAATCTCATTTGACCACGTAGTGTGCGATTATGTGTGCATGAACCTGCATGTGTGTGTTCTCTCAAAGTGATCAAGGCACATTTTTCGTGTACCTACCATAACATATCAAACTGTTTATTAGCCTGTATTCCATACCTCCAGCAGGAACTGCAGCTCCGGTTCCAGCACCCCCAGGCCCATATCCGGCACCCCCAGGCCCATATCCTGCACCCCCAGGCCCATATCCTGCACCGCCAGGCCCATATCCAGCACCCCCAGGCCCATATCCAGTGCCACCAGGCCCATAGCCAGCACCCCCAGGCCCATATCCAGCACCCCCAGGCCCATATCCAGCACCGCCAGGCCCATATCCAGCGCCGCCAGGCCCATATCCTGCACCCCCAGGCCCATATCCTGTGTAAACCAGTGTACAATTGAGTCTGGGGCAAGGGTAAAGGAGTAATACAGATATTGAGGAAAATGCAGGAAAACAATTTACGGAACAATGGTTCAGAAGGACCACAGGAGTGGCACTGCAGTGAGAACTTGTGATCCCAGTGTTAAAACAGCAACTATGGCCGACTGTGGGGCCAGCAGAGGGAGCCAGCATGGGGTAAGACATCAACCCCATATCCATCATTAAATGCTTCATTTCTCTGGCTAGGAAATAAGATGTCAGTTTCTTGCTCAATAATGCTTTACAGCCGTATTAAACACACCGGCCTGTTTGTTTAACCTTCCTCTTCCATGTTGAATCTAATACTTTGCCCAAAGGGCTTCCAGTCTACTAGTTGTAAATATGTGGTCTGCAGCAATTGTTTGGCGGAAGAAAGAAGAGTTTTCCAAAGCAATGTAATGTTATTGTTTTCTCATACATCTTGTTCAGATCAATGAGGTTGGAACCGAAAGCTCCTCGTTTGTCAACCGATGTTGAAGTACAGGATTTTTATTTGTGTCATATTTTGACTGTACGATATCAGCCATTAAAAATAAGGTAATGTGTCCTCAAACTATCCAAAGGTAATAAACCAGTACAATTGTTTGCCAAGCATTGCTGGTTATTATTGCTAATATTGGCGATATAGAAAATGTATGCCTTCCAAAATAATAGCAATAAAGAAAAAGAAAACATTGCAGACCCAAGAGAGAATAAGTCAATGATTTAGAGAAGAAAAGCAAGGTGAAGTGTTTCAGGTGGAAAGTTCCATGTTCTGCCATGTTTTTCCACACCATTGTATTGAGGTCAGTTGATTTGCCTCATTAGTTGCACATCTGGCTTGGTGCTAATTACAACCTCCAGATGTTCAAAGAAAGTTCACATTGGGAACCTGGAACACCGCTGCAAAAAACTGATCAATGAGCACCGGTCCTGGAATTGACCACCTCTTTCCTAAACACTACCAAGACAGATGGGTCCTACTTTTTGCTGAATCAAAATGTTCAACATGAATGGGACTGTTGAGGGATTTGTGAGTATTTAGCAAATCAAAAGAAGTATTGTGGAAATGAAAGAGACGTCAAGAAGATGAGGGTTAGCTTACCTCCCTTTGGTGGTTTAGGACCTTTGACTCCTGCGCCTGTGAAGAGGACAATCAGTCCGATAAATAATACTTATTATTGACTATACTATTAATATGACTACAACTGCCAATGACTGCTTTTACTAGTAAATATATTAAAGGTTAGTGAAGAACTTTGTTACTGTTATTGGGAAGAAGGAAGATCAAGAAAATAAAGGAAAGGATTACGCTGGATGATTTTAATTTGTTTACCAAAATCCATAATTCTGTACTTTCTGCTCTGTTTCCATCTAAATTACATTTCCATGTCATCATTTAGCAACTTGCATTTAGAGCTTTGAAATCCAAGTGACTCACATGTGAGGCTGAGCATGAGCAAAATAAATCATACAAACAATAGTGGATTGAGTACAGAGTGCGAGAGTAAAGAGTGTCTATGGGAGAGTTCAGAGAGGCTACTGGAGAGTGCAGAGAGGCTACAGGAGGTTAAAGAGTGGCTTTAGGAGCGTGCAGAGTGGCTATAGATGAGTAGAGAGTGGCTACTGGAGAGTGCAGAGAGGATATATGAGATTAAAGTGTGGCAATAGGGGAGGGCAGTGGCTACTGAAGATCTCTGAGAGAGGCTATCTCTAAGCATCCACGCTGCATTCCTGGATTGAAAAGAACAGATCAATCCATGAATACAGCCACACACCCCATGGGGATAAAGCTTGAATGTTTACGTTACCTAGGCCTGGCTGCAGACCAGCTCCTCCCAACCCGGCGCCTGGCAAGACTGCCCCGTAGCCTAGAGAGACACAGTGGTGGAGACGGAGGTGGCGTCAAAGACACAGCGGGTGACGCATTAGTTATTGATCAGAGTGTCGACCTGTGTTGTTTTTAAACCTGGGTATAGTCCACCTAGACGCACGCCATGTGCTCCATAGCCTGAGGGAGAAATGGTAATGAGACCCAGGTGGCCAGGTTTGAATTGGACATTTTGTCTGTGTAATAACCCCGATTTATGACTTGGTGTGGGAGGCGGATTTTCACTGCAAGCTGCCAAGCTGCCAAACAGCTGAGTATTGCATTAGAAGCCCTATCAGCCATCACTGGTGGTGAGTAACTGGTGCTTGGTCTCCATAGTGTTGAGTAGCTGTTAGAGTAGCTAGAAACATTGCCATCAAGTCAGGGGGGCAGAGTGAGAAAATGTTCCCTGGTGATGGATGTGTGTGTGGATTTGGCAAAACACACATTAACACTCTGCACAAATCTTCTTCCAAATGGAGAAAATGTGGGACCACTCAGTTGTCTAAAGTCCAAAAAGAAAACTATACAGGATTAGAGGATTGTATCAGCGTTGCTGTTTTATCAACCTCTCGTTGAGGGTTCATGCAATACTGATGTGACAAGAGAAAGCTACTATACAATAAGGCTAATACCTGGTTTAGGACCCTTCTGCCCCGCTCCACCAGGGAAAAAGCCACCTGCTCCACCCTGGTGCCCTCCATATCCACCGTAGCCACCTGGAGAGGAGATACAAGGAGCAAGGCTGAGTGAAGGACAACACTGCTTTTGAGTAGGCGATTACCCCCTCTACCACATACCTCCTGCTCCGACTCCACCAGCCCCAAGACCTCCGGCCCCTTGACCGCCAGTTCCTAGACCACCAGCACCTAGACCACCAGCACCTAGACCACCAGCACCTAGACCACCAGCACCTAGACCAGCCCCGAGATTCCCATAGCCTAAGAAGACATGGAGAAAAGTGGAGATAGGATAAATGTACAGGGAGGGGAAAAATGTATAATGTTTATGGTTGCAGTGAGAAAGAACTGCATTTTAGCATTCAAACTGATTAAAAAATGCCCTTTGCCTGTAGATGCTGCATATTCTGACTAATCACTGCTAAATATTTTTTTGCAGGCTGTACTTTAAGTTAAACCTGAGAGATTTCCTTGGTTCCTCATGAAGATTTATTTTTCAATAGAGCCTTGGCCAAATGTAGCATAAGACAAGCAAACGTGGTTGTATTCCAGACCCACACTTTATCTCAAGGTGTTCCAGTCTGTCTGCCTGTTTGACTACAAACACCAGAGGGAGCAATTTTGTTTTTTGCACACTGGAGGCGAAAACGTAGTTAAAAAGGCTTGCAGCAGCAACATAGGAGCAACTCTGGAGATGTGGCCATGGGAGGAAAATCATCTCCTTCCCAAATGGCTGCTATGCATGAATAGAGTTCTATCCCAGCATGGACTTTGTACACTGACATGAACTGGGAGATGCTGGAAAGAGAAGCATGGAAAGGAAGATAATACAGAAAAAGGGATCCTCGAAAATACACTGAAAACCAAGAGATGCTGCAAAATAACACCATGGGACCAGACCTCACGACATGGATTTGAGGACATTGAATAATGTTTCTAAGCTGGAAAACTTAATTTGTGCCTCAATCTAGTGTGTGTTTTAAGTCAACTTAACTATTGGCAGTGTGCACTTGGACACAAGCGGACACAAGAACCTTCAATTTTTTCGGTTATGCACAATTATATGGATAAACTGTGCCAAGTGACTTGAGATTTGATGTTTATATGGAGAGAAAGATCTGTGATATAATCGTATATGTACAATCTTGATACAAAAAATCTCTCTTGGCTACTTTAAACCCTCTCTAAAAGGGCTGATGCTATACTGCTATAAAGGGATATAAACAGTGGTTCTGTCAGTACTTTTACAATGGAGCAAACCAACAGATGGATGGTAAAAAATTGGTCCAATTGTTGACGGATGATCTCCCTATTCAGCCATTCACTGCAAAATTGCTCAAGCAAAATTGCACCCTTACATAGAGAGAGAGAGAGAGAGAGAGAGAGAGAGAGAGAGAGCGAGAGAGAGAGAGAGAGAGAGAGAGAGAGAGAGCGAAAGAGAGAGAGAGAGAGAGAGAGAGAGAGAGAGAGAGAGAGAGAGAGAGA
>JAOPUD010000055.1:13298993-13319019 GCA_027122715.1 Trisopterus minutus
CAACGCCTCCCCCAGGGTCCTGTCTGAGTTCTGGACCCGGCCCAGGGGAACTCCTGAGATGGCTGTCCTGGATCACATCCATGGTGGCCCCGTGGAACCAAAGGAACAATAGCAAAACAATTAAGTGCAAGGATTATAAAAAAAACACAACTGCTCTAGTGGTTCTGGGACGTTGAACAACTAAATCCAAGGGGGCCTGAACTCAGGCTGTAATTGTGAAGTTTAATATTTTGAAGGCAAAAACATGGTTTGGATCATTGAATCGACCACACGATGAAGAGGATGGGGGACTGTAGAACCACAATGATTATGTTTAATGACTCCTACATGTGTAGGTAGGCCAATTAATTTCAGCCACATGTCTAAGCCCTGTGTGTGTATTAGTGTATGTCCACATTATCTGCTCCAGCATTCCAGCAAAGTGTTTATTAGTGTATGTCAACATTATCAGCTCTGGTGTTCACTCCAAGTGTCTGGGCACTTGGGGATGGACATATCCATTACTGTCTGGTCCATATCTTATTTGGGGTTGTTTGAATGAGTGGATGTGAATGCATGTATCCACATTCATGGAAGTGTTGCTTGAATGAGAGTGCATGTAAATGTACTTATAAACAATCACACACTGATACATACAACATATTTTCTTCAATGTGTTCATTGTCTGGGCCAATCAATACAGGGAACCAGTCTGGTGTGAGACTAGAAAATATTGGGTGGGGAGTGTTGATTCAGAGTGTATTTGGATGAAAGTTCAGAACAAAAAGGGTGGTGGGTGACATTGGCTCATGAACAAATGGAATGAGCAAAGTGTGCAAGCTTTGCTGATGTGTGGTTTGTGTGGAAAGTTAATATAACTTTGAAACAGTACATTGGTTAGAAATGAGTTTAGTTACATTTTAGTTTTGTTTAAAGGTTTTAAGAGCTTGTTCTGATTGAGGTTTAGCTTCGGTGGTGCAGTTGTAATAACTTTTGATTCAAATAAGGGTTTTTCATTTTCGATAGAAACCTTTAAGTTGTTGGCCAAAATCGCTTTATAATAGTCTGTGGATTAGATTCAGTAACACAGCTTGTTTTATTATGCATTGCTTTTTATAACACGCTATTCTGGACGGGGAGTGTTAAGAAAAGGAGGTTGAATGACAGTTTATTTGAAGAAGCATGGCAGCCATCTTGTTGAAAACAAATGACCTCATGTAAGAACCCATTGACAGATGAGGGGGGGATGGGGGGTTCTAAGCAGCTAATCAGAACAGTGAGGGAGCTAGACCGACGCTGGGTTCCTTCAGGATGACCTTGAGTTCTGATTGTAGAGCACTTCAGCGAGGCCCAGGAATGTCAAAGAAAGAACAAATGTAATCAAACTGTTGGGCAGATGAGTGATCAATTTCCATTAATTCCATTGCTGAGTGAACAACATTTTGTATTTCCAAGTCTTACATGTTCGTCCCGTGTGTTTATCGTCATTGGCAGGACTCTCAGGTGTTGGTAGGGGTCTACAAAGGTGGAGGGATTGTTATTAACTGTGCTCATTGTGCTCCTTAGCAATCAAAAGGAGGATTTCCTGTCTGGGCATTGAAAGCAATGGAGAAAGGGGGAGCTATAGTGTGCTGTGGTTTCCCCCTGGTCGCAATCCAATCTCATTGCATACTGCACTTCAGCAGGGCAACAGGGCACAGGGCATTCAGTTCACTTTGAAATGGCCTGCTCTGGTCTCTTCATAGTCGTCCCCATCAGTAATGGGCATACCATGTTTCTGCATTTCTATGCTATTTTTTGGATTGATTATGACCTAATTTTAGTAGGTACGTAAGTCAGTTTTGTAGTTTTGAAGTAAAAAAAATATATAGAATAGAGGTTGAATTAATTAACACAAATAAATTATAATTGTTTTTGAATGAAGGAATTGTATGCCAATAGATAAATACTCAGCAATGGACATCTCCCCTATTTAATTTTTATATCCATTGAACAATGACAAAAAGGTTGTAACGTACAGTTTGGCCCAAGAATTGACAATTCTTCACAACGATTGCCTGTTCACCTGTCATTGATTCTTGATTACACAGTTTAACCAGAGGGCAACTTCAACAGCAGAGACCGCCACTAACATATTTATGACCCATGAAGTACAAAACAAAGCATTCATTGAATTGCTGTGTGGTCTTACGTTGTTTCATGGAAATCTTTCTTAGCCCACAAGTATGACCTTTGCCTGGCTGTGAGACAACAAACCACTCACCAGACCCTTGCTTTGTGGTCAATCCTACCAAACTCATGGCCGAGATGATGAGGTGACTTAAAAGGGTGTAGTTGCAAACAATGTGACTCACTAATGTGGCAATTTCACAACCCTGCACACTGGGTGTTGGTTTATTTTACCAAATTATTCATGACTTGCCAAAAGTAGGAACACTTTGCACAAAACGTTGACAGAAGTGGCTTGATAATGCTGCAGTTAGCCTTAAAGACCACACACACAGTCTCCGCCCAACCTCCAAGAGCGACCTCCAATGACACAACTTTCTTCATGGTGCCCAGATCAGATAGCTGCTCCTACAAACCTAGGACCAGCCAATCGGTTTATGTATTGCTTGACTTCAAAATGACAGCTCTCAACCGCACCCGCCTAATTTAAATACTCTGGTTAACCATCGATTGGACGGTGGAAATGGTTCCGTAACCAAAAACAAGTGCGCAGCAAATGCAGCGTTATTGCATGAAGGGGAACAGGAGGCTCCATCCTCTTGCGACTGAACAGTCTTTATCTCCACAGCCTGTGTAAGACCGTAGTAAGGCATACTGTGATGAGATATGTCACAGCTGCTGCTCTATCTGCCGTCCCGTCCCCTCTCTTTGCTTTCCAGGAAGAGGTAAGTTATGTCTAAGGAAGTCGATTTGGAAATAATTCGGTCTATCTGCTGGTTAGATTCTTTACCCCCCACCCCATCCTCATCCTTCCCCCAGAACTGGGCCAAGGCTGGGCTGCTGGAGCCCCAGTCTGTGGAGCAAAGAATCTGTCCGAAGGCAAAACACAGCCGGACAAGCAGGCGGCACTATTTTAAAGAGACGCAATACTTAGTATTTTGATTCGATGCAATGTTCCATTGAAACCCCAAGAGTGGGTTTTTCTGCGGCCGTTCTTTTCGGGGTTGACAGCCGAGCTGTATGGGCTTAGGGAAGACATGCCTTTGAAACAGCAACACCAGAAAAGGATGTGTAACAGCTGTGAATTCCTCCCATGGGTAGTAGTTCACACTGAGCACGACAAACATTTTACACTATATGATAAGCCAAGATGGAGCTGAGAGAAACCATTGCACGCTAGTAAAAGGAATGGGCTCCATCTAGACACATGGGCCTATTGAATCAGACTGTAGGCCACGCCCATAAAAAAATATGAAATCTGGATTATTCCGTAACTGAGTTTCCCGTTACTGCCTCCGGTATTAATTCATAATGCACATGGATCGTAAATCTGACTATTGGCCCTAATCATTTATTGTGTGTTATCAGATGTTTTAGGATAAAGATTAGTTCCAGACAGAAGTGTGAAAGACAAGGACTGGAACAAATCAGCCATGCAAGCCTGGCCACGGTTCATCGGCATGTTTACACACATTATACCGAAGGGTTTTGCTCTACTTGTTGATCAAACAAAACCAATCACAACGGTCTGTAGTATTGCAAAATAAATACCAGAAACACATACATGTGTTGTCCAAGACCAACATCTCTTAATGTGCTTAGTGTTAAAATCTGTATTTTAATATTTTTAGTAAAATGTTGCTTTTATTTCCTTCCCGATAAGTCATGTGGTTTCCCCAATACCGAGAAAGAGACACAACAATTTGCTTTTGTGTGTTTCCCCATTGCTTATTTTTAGAAGAGCAATGGCTTGACCTCTCTCCACATGTTCCTCATATAAAAGCAGACCACCTGAGACTGACTGTTTGTGTAATTAATCTGTCCCAAAAAGCTGGATAAGATTTGGGTTCCTAACAATGCTTTATGACTTGAATAAAACCAACAAAAAAACGTTTAAGGACTATTTTCTCAAAAGAAAAGATTTTTAAGAGGTTTTGACAACAATTTTACAGTAGGTTTGGTTGGCATGGATAGAACACCAATACCATACGGCTTGGAGTCAAGGAAAGCAACAAGCTGAATGCATTTATACTGGCGCTCTGGTGAGGTATGTTGCCGGAGAATGACGTGGATCAATGAGCCCATGAGTTAATGTGTTTTTTTGTTCAACGCTCAAAAATATGCTAACACATAATGCCTATAGCCTCAACCACAGCCATATAAAAAAATACGCCAACAACCAAAGTTTTGACCATGCTATATTTACATTTAGAAGTATGGAGCACAACATAACACACATACATTATTTTAATGAAAACATTTAGTTGATAACTCACTCATCATAGCTTGTTTAAAGTAGATCACAGCCCGGCTGTGCTGTACAGCTAGTAGGCGTAGACCTATAATGTGTGTAGTGTACCATCACAAAGCTACAGCTGGAGGCCTGGTTCAATTCAACATCATCTTTTCCCCAACTCCATCCAGTTTCCACAAACACATTAAAGAAAACTGACTAAACGAATGTTAGTTTATGTAGACGGTTTAACTGCCTTTATATTCTTAAATGGCTTTCTTGTTCATGATGCATATAATGCCAGAGCAAACAGCTTACCCTGTTTTTATGTTCAATTCTAGTAAAGGACAAAAAGTAATTTTCTGTTTTGCACACATTCACGCAGCAGTCTTACCTTAAAAAACCTTAATTTAGTGAAATACTTTCAACTAATGCACCGTAATTACCTAAAAGAGCATCTTTGGATGCAACGTTCAAAGCCTGTACACTCAATTACAGAGTGTCTGGGTTCTCCTCAGACCATTCTATTAATTCCTCAATGGTGTATTAAGTAGCTCTTTAGTGCCACTGAGCCAGGAGATGCCGTGTGTGTTTGACTCAGTTTAGCAGGCTAGGTTGGCCAGCCACCTTAGGAAAAGGTCTCTTTAAATGCAGCCGGCTGTGAATCCAACACACGCCACCAATTAAGCTCAGAGGAACCGGCAGCTAGCATGTTGCTAGATCACCAACTGATTATCAAATTGAGCATACAGCGGTGGTCCAGTTCATCGCTAGACTTGGTTGCCTGGCTGCCAAGGCATGCCATCTGATCTGCAGTGATTTCATTTACCTTCAACTGCAGCCAGGGGCGAGTCACCACTGGGGAGGATTAATGTGTTAAATTCCTTCTGAAGTCCCGGCGCAAAGCACGGTCCAAACACTGGTTGAGAAACTGAAGCTTGCACATTTACAACAGTCCATTTTAACTGTCACTCATAACGGTATTGTACAAATGAATGCACTCTGGCTTTTGGTGATGTCTGGACGATTTTGTTACTGCGCTGCTAAATCAACCTATTGTTGGGATATATTTTTGCACTGCTAGGTCCAATAGGGGATGAAGGCTAGACAGAAGCTGCTTTCCATTAAAAATAGCGTCTGCACATTGCTGAGTGTCATGAATCGCATAAACATCACAAAGCCACATACTTTTCCTGTTAAGGGCGTAAAAACTAATTCCCAAGAAGAGTTAATCAGATCTATAGATACACGCCCTTACGGCCTATTCATCTTGATCAGAATCATATACAATCCTTTCGATCCATCATGCAGATGCGGTGTGCATTCAGCATGCAAGTGGAGTGTAACTCCACTGAAGACAGAGATAGCAGCAAACACACTACTTTTGTTCACGCAGTAAACATGACGGGACTCACATTTATCAACAAACTGCTTTGCAGATGTTTCCTTTCCTCTTGGATCATAACTCAATGATATGAACCAAAAAGCAGCCACTCGCGGCTTCATGGTCCTTGGTAAATATATATTGAGTGATTTGCATCGAAAAATAAAGGAAGGACTGAAAGAAGGGTTTTTTGCATGTTTATGTGGCTAGTGCTGCAAGTTCATAAGTGACCCTGCTACCAAAGGTCACGCAGTAATTCTCCTAGCAAAGGGTGCACAAATTGAGCTGGCTTCCAGCACCTCAGACAATGGCTTTGGCTATGGCTGGCTTTCTGCTTACTGTAAAATGTTGAGGTCATACTCTTACTCGTTTGGCTAATATATATTAGTATATATATATATCATATATATTTGTATACATGAAACACATTGTTTTTCTCATTTTACCCTTATACATACCCTTATACAAGTTACAACATAGTGCTCCTGAATATTTTCAGAATTTTGTCTACAGATTAATATCAACATTCATGTATGTGTGGAGGAAAAGGTGTAGTGTACTATAACCACAACAGAGCAGCAGCTATGGTAAAAGTACTGCAGTATCTCAGGTCATAAATAATCCCAGCGGGATTATTTATCTGTGTTTAATGAGTACTATTCAGCACTGTATTGAGTACTATTCAGCACTTTATATCTTAGTGTCTTAGTGTCCTTACATGGTGGTCCCTATAACCAATCTAATGCTGACACTTTTAATCAGTACAAACCAAACAAGTATCAAGAGTGGAAATATACAGAAGATTGTAGGCTAAATGCTTTTTTTTGATAGGATATTTAACGTTATCCTCCCCATTGGAAAGCTTTGATGGACTGCTTGGAAACCATAATAAGTATTGGACTAGGATGTATAACTTTTAGTGCAAATAAACACAGCTAAAATAAGTGTCTTGCAGTGCCCTAAACCAAACCCAGAGCCTGAACACATGTTTCAATAGTGGAGCTAAGTAACAAAGTGAATGTTGGCTAAGAAACAAAACATTCAAACAGCCAGACGTGAGAGAGAGAGAGAGTAAAAGATTCACAGGACGAAGAGGAGTGGGGGAGCAAGAGGGCAGGGAGGGGAAAAAATTTTGATGCAACTCTCTCTCTCTCTCTCTCTCCCTCTCTCTCTCTCTCTCTCTCTCTCTCTCTCTCTCTCTCTCGCTCTCTGAAACAGACCAGCTGTATCCATGCCCTTTGCTTGATATTAAATCAGTCAAATTCCAAAAATATTGCTGCTTCAAACCTGTGCTAAATTATCCTGCAAACAATGTGAAACCCAGGCGTAGTAATATAATTTGACATTTGTTCACACACACTCGCTCACTCACTCACTCACTCACTCACTCACTCACTCACTCACTCACTCACTCACTCACACACACACATTCAGATTGTTGCGGCTGGCTAGTGGATGGAGACTCTTTAGGGTTATCTGGGAGCAACGTCTGGACAGCTGCAGAAGCAGATGCAGTCTCAAACACACTGAAGAATACACCCTAAGTTGCAACAACGTGGCCTGGTGCCTACCAGACACCAGTGTGTGTGTGTGTGTGTGTGTGTGTGTGTGTGTGTGTGTGTGTGTGTGTGTGTGTGTGTGTGTGTGATGTTTTCCCCATTAACGGTGATTGGTGTTTATTACCAACTGTGGATGTGCTCTCCCTAATATAAATATTGTATTGGAGGCAATGCACACTTTGAGGGAAGGAAACAACATGAAAGAATAGGATGACTACAATACTGCCTACTACACAGGATACTACTAACCTGGCTGTGTCACTAAAGCACACCAATGTGTCTTTAAGAGGACATGTTATGAGATTTGACAATGCTCATTATAGAGTCGAAAAATAGTCTCTTCCAAACACAAATGATCTTTAAGGGTATGTGACAAGTACAAAAACTTGGAGTAGAGAACTTGAATCCCAACAAACAAATATCAGAACCACGAGAACATTTGCATCAAACAACGTTTGTGCTTCTTATTATAGTGAAAGTAGGTGATTAGTTGCATGTGTAGTGTGAATAAACAGGATGTCATCTTGAGTGGGAATATTTGTATCTTTAAATAGCTTGATAAATTGGTAACACTGGTATTCTTTGACTCGTGGACCGAGGTTTAGAGAGGATACTCTGTCTATAATTGATTTGCATACACACATGCACTGCTACAATGAACCATAGAAATGTAATTAAAACCCAGACCTCCTCCAGATAATTTTTTTGCTGGACCGATATTTTTAAATAAATATTATTACAATAATCTACAATTCATATAAATGACATGCCCAATGTTATGTTTAACATTTCAATGATAAAATATAACTTTCAATACATACATTACATTAGAAACATATGCATTCCAATATCTTAATGCATTAATATTTGAAAGACAGTTAAGATACAAACAAACATATCATGGCATGGCAATTAAATCACCTCATAGTATGCAGATTATTAAGCAGACATTACAATCACATTGAGTTCATGAACACCTCCAACGGGCTGAACAATGTGGCTGGAGGGAGACCTGGTCGGAGGAAAGCACCTGTTGAAAGCCTGCTGTGATTGATGACAAGCAGAGGTCATGCCTCAGCTCATCGGTGAGAAGAGAGAGTCACACTTACCTCCTTGGAGTGATGGTTGGATCACAGCAACGAGGAAGAGTCCACAGAAGAACAGCAGGACCTCTCTGTTAGCCATCTCGCTCCACAATACGGTAACACTCTCCTGGATATGCACGTTTTATGCTCCTCTATCTTGCTACCACGATAGCACAAAGTCTTGGAGAGTGGGGGGGGGGGGAAAGGAAAAGAGAGGAAAAAAAAAAAGACACAGGACACGACGTAATTAGGATAGGGCAAAGTCTAGCGTTCAATGGATCACTTTGCCTTTTTCCCTCCCCGATGTCTGGTGTTGCTGTTTTTATTCTGGTCACTCCTGCCAACAGTGCAGGAGCTGCTGCCAGCATGGAGCAACAGACAGGACGAGATAGACAGACAGACAAGCAGACCGACAGATTGAGTGTATAGCGCGAGACAGGGAGTGAAGGGGGGGGGGGAGGAGAGGGACAGCCTACCCCACCACCCCCAACTTTCTCTCTCTCTCTCTCTCTCTCTCCCTCCCTCTCTCCCACTTGCTCCGTCTCTCTCTGTCTCCCACTCCGTCTCTCTCACACACACACACGCAGTTCCCCTTACATCCAGAAGGAATTGGACTGTCTGGCAAACATTTGCATGGACACAATAAGGGCTTATCTTTTAGCGTTAACACGAGGCCAGAAAAAAAACGAAAGCAATTTTTCCGATAATTACCTGTTTTCCATGGCTCCCCTTTTCCGACCTGGTTGACTCTGAGGCCGAGAGCAATAACCTTTTTTTATGGCTCATTCCTTAGAAAATGAAACACAGCAACCGCCAGTCACAGCTCGGCCCCCAGGGGTCGATGTTAAAGTCTGAAGGTGCACCGAGCCTGGAGAGAGGCCGTTGTGATAGAGCAGCACTAAGACAAGTGTCCGCATCACAGGGCGATGACATCATGATAAAACGGCGCGAAGAGAAAAAAGAGTCTGCTTTAGTGTTCAGGGCCAGGGTCAGCGGTCAAGACGCCGCCAGCAGGAAGGTGCGGTAGGACCATCTGGCCCGGGTCGTGGGAGGGAGATCACAAACCATGGCCAACATTCACCTGCCTGCCTGGTCCTCCTCTCCTCCTCCCCTGCTGAGTGACCTCAGCATCACATGTGTTGAAAGATGCAGCAAACATGTACATCATTGGTACTGACTCTCCATGCTGTGCATTTTTTAAGACATCTGGCTTATTCTGTTGCCTCTTCACGAGCGGAGAGAGACCGCAGCGTAGGTACCTGTGAGTGCCGTTGGATCCGCGTCAACATTCTGTTCATAGACAGAATTCCACTTTTAGAAAACTTTCCGAAGCGGGGATTCAACATGCTGTAGAAGCATAAAGCACACAAGAAAAATATATGAGGTGATACTTTTTTCTAATGATACCCAGGAGTCTGCATTAGGTAGAGGTTTCATCCTCGCAAGGTAATAACTAAGCCAATAATTTCATTACCTTGAACACCTCAGAAACAGCTCAATTCAACGCCTACCATCAAAGAAACAATTTAATTTGGAGTTAAAGCAAACGTCCACTGATTAATTATCGATTAAATGTAATCTAACTAACTGTAATCAATCTCCCAGATGTTGTGTCTAAAGGAGCCTTACCCTTGTGTCTTGAGGCCTACCAATGACAGGGTCTTCATCCACGTTGGACAGCATGGAAACCAATGTGTAGCTTATTCTTAGAAACACATTGTTCACATGGCTGTCGTGAGCCATATTTCTATGCTGTCATGGGGCAAATGTCTGTGATTTTAAAAAAAAAGTGCTGGACTGGAGTTCATTTCACCTGGCAAAAGTTGTGACCAAAGTAATTATTTTTCAGACCTAGAACTGAGTGACGTGGCTGGTTACATGCACACAAATAGTGCCTTGCCACAGTCCAAGATACACAGAATTCTTCATTTTTCTGACATTCACCATTCCTATCCAATTCCCCCACGCTGACTTCCTTTCACGGAATGAAGTCCAGAGCTATGCTGCTTTTAATTGGGAAACAGAGCTGAAGTCCGAAAGAGGTTTAAATGAAGTCATGAAGAATTTTTCCTGGGTAACGATGTTGGCGTGCAAGACTCCAGACATGCTGCAACACCAAAACAAAATGCCAAAACAGGTATAAGTCTCATGAATGGTGTGCAAGATTGCTACATCATACCATACATCAAATGTTCTGTCCCCACATGCAAGCGATTAAACCCGAGCAGAAGATATTTAGTAAGCCTTTGGTGTCAAGCGAGGACAAGAAATTATTCAAGGGGGCCCCAAGGAACCCCAGTCAATAACATCATTGATATGTTTTCCTTCACTGTTTAGTGTCAGTGTTTAGAACCAATGCTAACTGACAGCAGTTAAGCGGCACATTTTCATGTCCAAAACAATACGCAAGACAGAGCTGTTGTCTGCATCCCAGGTGAGCCTCACTGCATGAGCCATTCACTTGGTTAAATAGCAGAGAGAGAGAGCAGACTGGAACGTCTCCCACCCCTGGTGATTACAGATAATCATTAGTTATCATGCAAACATTTGGGAGGACACTGAGCTAATGTTGTGTTTTGCACGGCATATACACCGTTCCTTCCATGTTTGGTTTTGGACTGATGGCCCTAATTATCCGAGCCCTGCTCCAGAGGTAGGGGATAATTCTGGAATGAATAATGAAGATTTTTTTTCAGTCTAAATGTCTGCTTTGGTTCATGTCTGGGGCTCTTCCTTTGGGCAAAGTCACAGGGTGTTTTTGCCAAAAGGCTGATGTTGTACTACAAACATTTGGAGAGATCAAATGAAGTTCACAAAGACCTGACAGTGTCACAAATTAAATTTTGGAATTGTGATTTCCATCGAGCATAGTGTGAGAAATGATGGCATGACAAGACTTCGAACCCCATTTAAGAAAAACAATGAATCCGTTCACATTTACGTATGCATAACAATAACATATTCATTTCACTTCAACTGTAAACAAGATTGAGTGGTATTGAATGAACTAGCCAGGTTTTCATAATGAACATTTAAAAGTAAGTTAGTCATGGTTATAAATCGCACATTGCTGTCATCAGCTGAGTGGTTTCAAATCAATTATTGTTATAATGGAAGGTTGGCATGCCAATACTATCCAAACATATTCTGAATTATTTTACGTTGTATTTATGTTGAATATGATTATTAAAGTCTGCTATAAGGCAAACATGTGGTGTATGGGGCAATGAGCAGGGAAGTCAGGTTTGGTAGACTTATTATCAAGTATAAAAAAAGAGAGAATTGTTGTAACGCTTTCTATATAAATTACTCCTCAAGAACCAACAGCTGTTCTCCTTTCTCTCTTTGAATAAATCCATTGCCATTTATCTCTGGCATACTGTGGCTTATTTAGAAATATGAATCTGTAATTTCTAGGTTCTATGCACATGCAATCATCAAGGGCTATCAACAAAGTTGTGAAGGTTTGATCAGTACCTTTGCGCTCAAAGTTTGATCCACATTGGTTGTGATAAATTGTCTGCAACATTTCCCTCTACATCACACAGGTTTCAGATTAACCATCGGGCATGGTGAGCACCAGACATTGTTCATCACTCAGTCAGGATTGTGCGGTTACTCCAAAAAAAACGGTCCACTATCAACGCAAGATGATTGATGATAATGAGGATTGATGATTGATCTTAATAAACTATTGATTTTCTTTGACATTTGGAGGATTTGTGCTTTTATTTTTAAATGAAATAGACATATCTGCCATTATATTGCAATTCCTTCAGGTTCAAGCTGGAAGCAAAGCCAATATAAAAGAGGACTCAATTTGTATCTGTTCATTGAACAAACTTTAATAGTGCAGTATACACAACCGTATGAATTTCTTAGAATTTTTTTTGAAGACATTTCAGTCACCTAGTTACCATGAAATAACAAATATATTCCTAACCACAAGTTTAGGCAAAGATATGACTTTGATGATATGAATATATAGAAAGTGGCATCTTGTTTTGCAATATGTCTATTACGATTGCCATCAAGCTGAATTACATTTAGTTTCCTCATGCCATTATTAGTCAAGTAGCAGTGAGTTATTTCTTTGGTAACTGATGAGACACAGATCATGTATAGCATGCAATCCCTGACACAATGCCTTACTTTCATATGGCATTCATGACAAATGTCACACGCTCTGCATTGGTGGGCTTATAAGAACCATGTTGTCTCTTTATTTACGTTATCTAGAGTATTCCGCACAGTTTTTAGTGAACACAGTTACATTTTCTCTCTGTGTGTATTTCTTGTTGCAGTATTGGGACATTGCTGTAGAACACACTGGCCACAGTGTGGTACAATGATCCTTTGTTCACTTGATAAGTGTTTACATGTTGCCCGGGACTGCTGTCCCGGCTTAGAGCTGAGACAGTTCTCCTCCGATGATCACAGATTGAAGTTTGGCCACTTCATGGGCCCATTTCATGGGCTCTCTGAGAGTGTAGCTCTTTACAACACTCTACACACTACTTCATCCTCTTCTCGCACTGTACAGTGTGCCCGCATATATTTAAAACCCATCAATTCATTGGTTGGGTCAATACAACAAAAACACAGTGAAAACTCTGGCTATGCGGATTTGAAACCCCAAAGAGAGATCGATCTCCTCCTGTCCCCCGAAGGAGATAACGGACAAGTAGGGAAAAACATGGATGCTCTGATTCAGTGTTGAGTATAGTTTTTTTTTTATATTGCTTTTAATGAATTCTGGTGTCACCACCAAACAAGGCATAGCAGACTGGCCCACCTCCAAGGTGAATAACAGACATCCAGACCACACTCCAGATGTGGGCTCTCTGTGGTGACATTACTCCGTATGCACTGCAGGTTCCAACTTACATCCAGTCCAGGCCAAGGCACCGGGGGGAAAACTGATGAGTTCTGGTGAGAGCCAGACCAGGCAGCTCGGTGACTCATATTTGGCACGTTCCTCTTCTACGCTCCATTTTGTAGGAAGTATTGTGTAGACTCCAGCTATACAACCCAGTCTCAATGCATTCACTCTCTCGGCCCTCCGTGGTCACTAATACATTCTGTAGTTGGCTTTAGATCATGAGCCAACAAGTGTCCCACGTGGATTCCTGTGGATCTGTGGGGGGGAAGAGTGCATTTGGAGCGATGGAGCTTGTTATAATATTGACCATTCATTGGTGTGTTGTCTGTGTTCTAGATCAATTAGCTTGTCAACAATATAACTAAACATTGTGTTGCAAACTAAATATAAGGCTTTTTCAGAATAGTTACGATTATTGGCGTAGAGTTTGTAAAAATATTTAAATTCACAACATCTGAAATCGAGTTCACAATGGCTGCATTTTTTCAATGCGTGCACAGCTGCAATGATCAACAGAATATGTAGAATTAAAAGTTTTGATAGGCCCGAGAAACGTGTTTGCATCAAAGACTTTATGTCTTGTTGAAAACATTGTCCAAACCCAGGTCACGCTCACATGAGCTAAGGTGGGCAGCCAATAGACCCTAGACACCACTCTGGAAGAGCGTCTCTAGCTTGAAGTAGACGATTCAAAGAGAATTCCCCCTGCTTAACAAGTCTATACACTTTAATAGAAAATAACACATCAATGAGATGGACAAACAGTGCATACATACAGAAAGTACAATGTATTTTTCATGCAATATCTCTCCCTGCTTTTAGTGTACACGTGGTGTCTAGTGTGCGGTGACATATGCATATTCTCACCTAGCATGTTTTTTTAATATTGTTTTCTACATGGAAACCCGAATGACGGCATTACTCCGCCCAGCGCCGTTTCTTCAACAGGCCCGAGAAACGTGTTTGCTTTATCCAAGTCACATCTTTAGCAAAGTGCTGTGCTGACAAACCGAAGCACTTGCATGATTTATAAATCTAACAAATGGAGAAAACTTTTTTTATTTATTTATGTCTTATCAGAACATTTCTCAGGCCTTTAGAGAGAAGTGAGTCAGGCCAAGGTCGACCGAAAGACAGACGAGAGCGGGAGAGCACAGGCCTTCAACAATTTGTGGGCAAATAATCTGCTGGTGAACATCTTTTCAGCCAGAGCTTGAAGAGCAGACATGCTTGAAATACCGCATCCGTCAAGCGGGTTGTTTGGTGCAATATGGTATACAGCATGCTTTAAAGCAAAGCATGTGAACTGTACTTGAAATAGGCCCAAAAACAAGAATTCAACACATTCCCAAAGCCCTTGAGAGCAAACTAAGTTCTGCAACCTTTCAATGGAAAATATTAAATAATAATCTAGTCATTTTCTGATAAAGATGTAATGTACTAAACACACACCTCACTGAAATACCTTTTGGATTATGAACAACTTCTCAAAGCTCCATTAAGGCAAGTGACATTGCAACCTGTGGTTCCTGATAGGCCCACTCACTTCCTGGACATTGTTATAATTTCCCTATGTCCCTCATAAGTTTACTTAGCGAGGGACCCTTACTGTACTGTATGAATTAGCAACTCTTTTTCTTAAACACCGCTGGAGGGGAAATACTTGACAAACTTGATTGAATTCCTAGATAGGCTGGCAAGTTCTCACACAGTACACACATCGCGGGTAAAAAGCAGTTCCTCCCCAAGAAAAAGATACACTTGCCAACAATCTTCCGATTTTGAAACAATCAAGAGGAACTGCCACATCCACCTTGGGAACCAATTAGGGCACTAATCAGTCATCAAGCAGCCAGCCCCACCATAATCCCACGCCACCATGTTGAGCTGTTAGGGAAACTTGGAACAAACAGGGTTTTCTTTCCTTCAGGTTTTTTACAATATCATAAAATGACATGGGAGGAAGGAATGCCAACACAACGGACCTGAGCGCCTAGCGCCACAAACACCCCCATGCCGAGCAGTTTCCGTTACCAAAAGCAACCGACTGTTTCGTCTTTGAAACATAGCTATAAAATAAATATTATTGCGGCAAGTTGTCAAGCTTAATATTGGGGCCATAAATCTTTGTGATGGCAGTTGTTTTAAGTACTGGCATTTTCCTAAATCAAGGGGAAGTCTCTTTGTAAAAGGTAGGCACAGGTTTTCTGGGGATCTGTAGGCACATACGAATGATAGTGATTAGACAATGCATCGTCATGGTCCCAATGGTTTTGGAGCATCAGGAACATTATATAAAGTTGGCGACACGTTAGGGATGTGATGGAGTCACTTTTCATTCGAAACATTTTTATCTTTCTGGCCCTTTGTAACACTGCTGTCATAGTGAAACAAATTATTGTTGTTTGAGCAGCTCTTGTTGGTTTAGCCGTTATTGTAGTTGGCAAATTCAAAGAAAAACATATTTTGTCTTTAAAACTATCAAAATTATCCAACTTGGGAGGGCTGTTGATACTGTGCTGAGGCCAAGGCAAGTTACCTTGTGGACGATTTTATGACGGATAATTAGGCAATTATGTAGACAATCTACTAAACAAACTCACAAATTTACAGATGGTATTTTTACTAAAGTATATTGTCTGACAATTATTGTACTAATAAACCATTTATTTACCAAGTTAATGTTGTAATGAAACTCAAGGATTCATTAATCATACTCATTCATTCTTGCGTATATTTTCACGATTTATAATTAGTTACAGAGTGAACGTGTTGGTTAGAGAGGAACAAATTACAGTGCATCTTCCAAAGGTAAATCAAATTTGAAAAAGCAGGGTGTTGGACTGCTATCAACGTACAATCAAGTTGTGCTCTTGTTGTATGTGAACAGCTTAGGTGAGCCATACAACCTCTGTTGTCCATGCCAGGTCTGTCAGCCCGTCTGTGTCTCAGCATAATGCAGAAGGCTTTCTCTAGAACGTCTGCCTCAAGAATGTTGGAGGTCTCCATGTGTTGACATGCAAAGCAAAACCTTGACTAATGAGATGGATGCTCAACAGTTAGACTTTGCTTAGGTTACATTCTCCAACGGTTACGTATCAGGGCCAGACGTCCTGATTTGAGGATTGGACGAAGCGAGTGAAATCCTCAAGTGACCCTTGTTTACATCATACGAGAACACATCATAATCCAGAATAATCAAACACATCAAGATTTGTCAAAAAAAAAGAGAACTAGACAAAAAACAAGACAAAGGGGGTCCGACCTTCAGCGTCCGTTTACCGGACCACAGAGGTGGGACCCCACCTGCTGTCCGTCCCCAGGGGTCTTTAAGAGCATATGAGCCAGACAGACAGACACAAACCACAGCAGAAGCAGGGAGCCATGATGCGGCTCTGCTCCCTAGCTTCACAGACAGCCGCTCAAGGTGATGGGACACCGGAGAAGGCCATGATGCTGGACATCTGATGCGGGTGATGATAGGAGGCCTGTCTCTGGACTTTCTCTGAGCTTGAATTGAATAAAAAACCCAATGCAAATAAGGTAGTATCTAATTTTAACTTTGGAAAACCCAATGATGCCTAAACGATAAATGTTGTTTTTTTGGGTTCTGCGCAAGAGGTTTGATGTTAAATGTATGGAGGAGAGATGGATTTTAGATTGGTGAATGTTTTCCATCTGTTTGGTGTGTAAGCCTCTGTATTATTGTGCTGATGTTTGGAGGCTTCTCTTTGTGTAACAAATGCAATGCTGAGTTTGTCTCATCAGCATGCCTTGCTTTAAAAGTCACTGCTCGCCACTGAGAGATATATATATCTATATATATAGATATATATATATACATATATTAGTAGTAAAAAAAATGCCCACTATTCATTTGTAGTACAAGCATAATATATTTCTTTATTTCAGTTTCTATTTTTTCTGGCATTGCAGGTGTATAAAACATGCAATATAAATAAAAGTTAAACTTGCCTGACGTTATCTATTTATGTTGATTCTCTAAACTCTCTTAACATGCTTTAGTGCTTTGGGGCTGTCAAAACAGCAAACACATGCATATAGAATGTCCTTAAATATACTATCGTCGTAATGTCTTATGTTTATTATATTTCATTGAATCGGAATGAAGGCCTCATAGACGAAACATCAGATCACGAGGGGAACAAGATGAGAGAATATATGTAGCAGAAGGAAGGGGAATGATGTTATCCGAATATAAAAAAAGAGCATACATTGTTGTCGTATCTACGCCTAAGTGGGCATGTATATCAACCTGTTGCCCAAAGGTAATCCCTTGTCTCCTCAATAGTTTTCTTTCACCCACTAGAAACAAACCAACAGTCTAGCATTGCTCATGCACCCCTGTGTGGCCCCACCCTAGCTCTGTTCCTTCGGCAGTGCTACAACATTCCCTGGGCAGCTGCATAAAATCGCACGCCAGGTCGGATGTTTGCCTAGACTGAAATCACATAAGATAGATTTCTAGTCCACACTGTGCCATAGTCTGGAGTATCACTGACATAGTGCAGTCTGGGATGTGGAGTAGAGGCCCCAGGTTAAATGCAGATCCCCACCTGGACATGCAAGAACAATGCAGGAACAAATTCCCCATGTCCAATACTAGCATGTTTTCTTTACAGCCTTCAACTCTCTTTGCTTTGTGTCAGTTGCAAAGACTACGTTTGTTATTGTTATTCTACATAGGCTCTACGCAGACACTTTTGTCCGAAGTGACTTATGTGAGTTACATGTGATAAAGGAGCAGACAGGGGTAAAGGAACTTGCTTAGGATGAGGTCTTCTAGGTATGTTTATATTTATTATTAAGGATATCTCAAATAATTCAGTTTGAGTGTTCTTTACTCCATTAAACAAACTGTCTATGTTAAACAAACATGTTGGATTTAAAACATTTCTACAGTTGTCTGTGTGACTCATAAATGTAATGTTTTGTCTACATTGACTAAACATGACTTCTCTTTAGAAGGACGGAGGCGGCCAAGAACATTTTATTCAGATTAATATTCTAGTCCTGCAGTGTAACTTAATATCTGACAGCCTACGAGAGAGACAAATACCCCGTAATTAATACACGTTTATTGTTTAGGGCCAATATTGAAACATTAAGTTTGTACTTAAAATGTTTCAGGTCCAGAAACCTAAACATTAAATCATGAACATAAGGGCATTTTAGGTCTGGCACACGTTGAGCCTGCCTAACATAAGAATCAAGTCACTTATTCCTATAATTGGCTTCAGAGTTTTGTAATATTTAGGCAAAAAAACTAAGCGGCTTTGTTGCACAAGCTGATCTCCTGAACTCAATAAATGTTTAAAGGTGCCAGAGAACAAACTACTACGGTTACATTAGCCGGTTAGTTGAGCCTGTGCTTTATCTTCTGTGGTCTCACAGCATGATCTTTCAGAGTGAGGCTCTGAAGCCCAAACTGATTAATTATCGGCCATGTGGACTGCTTCTTAGTGTTCCGGGGAATTGGGCTTTAGTTGGATTTGGACTAACAACGTGAAACTGCTTGAAAAGGTTAGAACGAAGTGAGTGTTTTACTATATAGATGTGGCCCTGGGGGTTCATTCAAAGCACTAAGCGCTTAGTGTGCGAATGGAACGAGAGTAACTGAACGGTGACCTTTTATCTGGCGAACAGACCTGAACACAACTTGCAAGTGAGACACTCACAACTGCCTCCATGCCATTTCCGTAGTCGTGAGGTTCCAGACCACATCAGAGCTCTCCACAATGTATTCCTATGAAACCGCGCAGGCAGCTGCGTAAATAAACAGAATAAAATGGTAGAAAATAGACATAGACAATAATATTGAATCCCACATGCGTTATTGCCTAGTCCAAGCATTGAGCTAATTGAAACAGATTATATATTAAACAGTGATACATATTTTATGGCATATTTTGGCCATTGTACAGTATATTTCATCGTTGTACACCAAAAAAGGATGCCGCATTCCTCCCTGTGTATTAATGAACTTTGATAAAGGACATCAAGGCCTGCATATCAGGTAGTAATGTGAGATGTGAAAGCCCTAATGCAAATTCCTCAAGTTTCAAGTGGCAAATATACATGTGCAGTAGCACACAGCATGTACTACATCATGCAATAGTTCAGTCAAACGCTGAACTCTAACTCTCAGTGCAGGTACAAAGATGCAAGAAATCTCATGAAGTGTGGCCCCTTGATGACTACAAAATAAGTTGTTAACAATAATTCAATTGGACTTTTGGCTGGGTTGCTCCAAGGTGAACTTGCATATTCCCAGGTGGGCTTTTCTCGGATTAATTTCAACAATATTGCTGAAATACAAACTTTCCCAACGAACAAGAAGGGGGTTTCCAAGCAAGCAAGCATCTGCAAAAAAAAAAGAAATCATTCCTTAGAATCCAAACTAGTGACCTACTTGATTAAATCTCCTACTCCTGTGAATATCACATTTCAACCACTGTGGTTGCCCTTAGCAGCTGTTGTTGTTAGTGATGAGGACTATTTTAGTTGGCCAATAAGTTGATGAAGCACCTGTAGAGGTCCTGGACCATCACTCGTCTCTGATAGAGACACATGGTTTTATTTGCTTTAATTGCAGCTGTCTCTCGTTGGCTCCGTGACGAATTGTGTATGATGTTCTGTTAACTTAATGTCCACATCCTCTCTCTCTCTCTCTCTCTCTCTCTCTCTCTCTCTCTCTCTCTCTCTCTCTCTCTC
>JAOPUD010000055.1:13331393-13346566 GCA_027122715.1 Trisopterus minutus
CACACACACACACACACACACACACACACACACACACACACACACACACACACACACACACACACACAGGTGTGCACTTTTCTTAACAATACAAAGATTCACATCTGGGTAGCATCAACATTCAAAGGGAATGAATAAATGCACTTTCATTGCAAGGACATATTGGCACAAAAAACACCATTTGTTTGGCTGTCATTTAAGTGAGTTGAATAGCATTGAGGACAATCAAAGTTGAGCTGGCAGAAACCAACAGTCGCAAGCCACACTGAATAAGGAATGAATGAAATGAATATGTCGAGAAACTAGCATGTGTAATTGTTCTATTTTAAAGACTTGGTCTACATGTGATTACACGACCCCAAGGCACAGCAACAAATCATACCCACTGGTAATGTCGGGACAACTATTCTGGTGGGGAAACAATCTGAAACTAAATATTGATGGTCATCTTGTTCCCACAATATACTCATATTTCAAACATATTTGTGTAGCGCACATAATGTGGGCCTGTGAAGTTCACATGAGTAACTGGCCATCCTGAAGATTGAAGATACCCTTGCCTGCAGGAATATTTTGTGATGAAGATTTATTGCAAATTGGGGGATTTACAGATTCAAACAGATATCATCAATCACCGACATAACCATCTTTATGATTTAGAGAAAAATCACACAGTCAAACAATACACGAGAAGTGTATATGTATTTACGTGAATACCTTACGTTGCCAAAAGAATGGCAGCCGTATTGGGCTTATTGTTTCTTATTGGCACAAATTGGAGATGTCAAACTATGATCACTTGCAACCACGACCATCGCATGTGGGATAGGAGATCCCCAATGTTTTGTTTGACCGCGTTCGGTTCTTAATTTAAATGACGCCTTTTTGGATCAATTTCTGGAACAGAAAGACAAAGGGGAAACAATGGGAGCAACCACAACAACCAGAACAAGACAGCCGCTAGAACAAAAACTAGCAGAACAACAACAACAACCACAAAACAAAAATCTAATCATTCATATTACAAAAAAAGCAAAGAACCCTAAGATGCATATGATGGCACACTTTGGCTGCCTTCGACAAGGGCGTAGTCCTATTTCGACAGTCATCCATTTTGAATCGATTTTCCTAATTAGCCTGGATCACCCTGTCGGTTTAGAGATATGCGTGTATCTGCATTATAAACACCAAAGAACATGAGTGTCTTATTAAACAAGCCAGAGCAATGTTAAAATAAACTTTTGAAGATTGTTCACTTTAAAGTAAAAACATGTGTTGTCTATGTCCTGCGATGAACTGGTTATCTAACTACATCTCGGAGTACATAATTCAAGGGGGTTTTTAAGTTTGAAATTGATTCAAATGGCAAAAAAGAAAATGGATACATGCAAGATAAGTTCTAATAACAGCATTCTATGCTTATTCTATTACTTAAAAAAGTGATAAAATATTTAAAATATTTTTCTGTTCAAATTTTCCCAAATCAGTTCATACTTTTGAAAACAATTAAACTGCATAGTCAAATTAAGGCCTCTGCTTCACTTCAACAATAAGTGAAGTATAAAGTAAGTAAATATGCAAAAATGTAACATAGCAACCCAGATTAAAGATAAACATTACATTGAACATTGGAAATTGTTGTGACGAATCGTCAACACAATACATAAACAACTACAAAACATTATGCCTGAATGCAAGTTAGCCTGCCTTGTGCTAGTTAATCTTCGAATTGATAAGTTTCACCATTTTGCACCCGTGATCAATGTTCTAGTTTTGTTTTAATTTGTCTCCAAAAACGTGTACTAAAATGTCTGCTCTGGAACACAACTACTCAATGAATTACTCTCAGTTGTGTTGCCACAAGGTTTATTAAACCAGATTAAATTGATACATTGACGTAATAATAATATTTAGCAAGAAGCAAGTTGTAAGGTATAAACAATGACATCTTCAAAATGGGAAAAAGGTATTAATAGATGAATCCTGGTCAATTAAAAACTTGCAGGCACAAATCACATTCAACAATTTAGCAATTTGTATTGGATGTCTGATGAAATAAACCATCATCAATGCATGCTTGTTTAGTCTAGGCTAGTCGACGAAATACCTGAAAACCAAAACCAGGCCCTGTCTTCATGGAGTTTACACACTGCCCAAAGGGTCATCGAGTTATCCAAACCTCTGGTGTAAGCCCCCCCCCACATGCACCATATGCAATCATAATACTAACATAACATCTGTTAGTATCAACCTATAGATATACTAGTACAATAATATTAAGAAAAAAATATTTTTTTTCTCACAAACCTTTATTTATTCAGAACGTCTCATTGGGATTAGGTACCTCTTTGCAAGAGTTTGATGATTGATTGTTAGATAGTTGTGAGAACTATGTCTGGAGATAATAATATGAACCAACGATGATCAATTTGGTTCAATTAAAAAATGTCAGAATGTAGATTGACTTGATTCCCTCAACACTACGGGTTCGTTTAGTTAAAAGTGAAATTATGTGCCATATCATAATGCCTAATGCTAAGATGAAAGACATTTAATCCTGCACCATTCAACCAGTCAACCTAATACTGAACCGTTTCATCAGCTCTCAGGATCAGGATGATGCTTGGACATGCATTAAGACATTAAAGAATCATGGGAAATTATACAGTTGATAAAACTGTCACAAGTACACCACACTCGTGTCAAAATGATTCCCTCAACGACGCCCGCCGCTGAACAAGCTTGGCGGAGCCATCTGTCTGCTATTCAATGGAGGAATGTAAACGTCAACCCCTGACGTAGGCAAACATACTTCATGATGCAGATCTGGCCTTCGCATAATCTCATTCCTCTGGCCTCGAAAGCAGCAGGCCCCGTAATTTTTCGTCCGCACCTTTTGACACCACCGTCTGAGTATCCGGGGAGCAGCGTGCAATGATTCGGCGGTCGAGACACAAAGGTTAGACAAGCATGTCACACCCGAGCCAGAATACAGGAATCCTGTACTCCCTAGACCCATATTCTGTCTCCTACAAACAGTTGCCAGAAGAAGTGAGAAGAAGGTCTGAGGAGAAGAATGTGTCTCAATGTGCACACTCCCCAAAATAAAAGATTGGATTGGTATTACACGGTGTGCCATTATTATGCAACTAGTCATATTATATGATAATAACTGTTATTATTATTATTATCATTAGTAGAAGTAGCAGTGGTAGTAGTAGTAGTAGTAGTAGTAGTAGTAGTAGTAGGAGTGGTGGTATTACTATATACTATTAAGCTATTTCCAATGGTAAACTGCACATTGAGATTGTGATGATGCCTGGTATTCTCATCATGACAGGACTATTATACTGAAACTATACTCACCAAATTCTTAGTCTTTATTTTTTGATAGATAAAATGTATGCATGTGAATTCTTCCATGCAGGGAATCTTTAAATAAATTAAATAAAAGGACACTGTTATTGTTTAATATTATTTCTGCAACCATTGTGTATGATATAATGGAGTGCACAAAACAACTTGCCATGGCCCCAATGTTCTCACAATTTCTTTATTAAAGAACCGATAACAGATAGGAATGTCAATTATGGATCCAAAGCTAACAAGGATGGAGGAGAAGATTGTTTTGGCTAAGTTGCTACCCTGGAAGAGATCTGCCGAGATGTGTCATTGTTTTGTCCAGCTTAGCTAGTTGATATATTGGGTTATAAATTGGCTTTTTATCCGATGGTATGCTGTTATTGTTTTTTTGTTTTTTTTTTACCTTCAAAGACGTTCATATACATAGTAAAGGGACACAGAGGCAGGCAGAGAGAGCTAGAGGGAGAGAGAGAAAGAGAGAGAGAGAGAGAGAGAAAGGGAGAGAGAGAAAGAAAGTGAGAAAGACACACAGACCGACACACAGACAGACACACACACTCTGATTCTCACACAGGCAGAATAAGAGACACAGAGACAGAGGCAGAACGAGAGTCAGAAACACAGACGACTACAGACAGAGGCCAAAGGATCATGATAAAAATCTGTCTCAAATTGATATTTTTGTTTGAAGCACGCAAAAGGAATCCTTGTGTAGGCATACCTTTTGATTGATTTCATTTAATGTTACAGAAATCCTTTCCAACTGTTTGATTTAATCCAAGAATGCCAGGCATTCCTTATGGGACCAAGGATTGACTGGCTCCACTTTGCGTATTTTAAATTATAAATCAGTTCTTCTGAATTCCTTCATACAGCAACCTTTTATCTTTCCATACAGGGCAAATTGCCATTGCAACTGATCTGCTCTTTATTTGGAAAAAAATAAATAAAAAACATAACAAACAAGAATGCACTAAGTCAAATGCTTTAATAATATTGATTAATCTAGATATGTTTCACTGGATTACCTCTTAGACATTAACGACGATTCCACAAGAGTTCATCAATTAATAGCATTGCCTTAAATAAGGTAAAACCTTCCTAAAAAGTCTGAAAAGATGCGTTTTCAAGGACCAGCTACCCAAACCACCCCAACACAGCATGGCTGTCTGCCGCCGCCCTGTGGACAGAGGAGGGAGCGACATTCTTCACTTACAGCTGGAAGATGGCGACCCGAGTCCTTCAGAGAATAAGCAATGGCCTATATCTGGCCAATAACATGGCCAACTCCGCAGGGCATGCCGTCATTTTGAGCAGGTTGGACAATTATCACTTTGTATGTATGTTGTGCTTGACGTTGGTAATGTGTTAGTCTCAGGACTTTATAAAAGTGCTTTTGTGTCCCGCTAGCCCTCCTGTACAGGGGAGGCACTGAAGCTAGCCTACTAGCCTCTAGGCTTCTGATGAGAAGCTAGCCCAACTAGCCACTGTGCTTCTGGCAAGATCAAATCAAGCTTAAACTATGATGTGTCCCTTCAGTGAGTTGTAGAAGAAATGACAACTCGTACCTTTGCTATTAAATACAGGTCCGATCATTTGAGATGCATGTTGGTCTCTAATGCTGAAGCTTCGTAAGCTCAAGGTCATGTTGTTGGTTTCTTATGATTTTGCCCTGTCAAAATTAGATGTTGAATAAGAATATTAGATGGCATTGACCTGTCTAGCTCTCTCTCTAGTCCATAAAAAACGGCAAGTCTGACGAAGTAATGATATAAGGTAATAGTACATACTAATATGTCATGAAGGTCTTATGTCTATGAACATATCCTGATGTACAATGGCAACATTATGACACTAATAAGGATTATGGCTGCATTTGACATGGTTCAAGGCCTTAATCATCAGGCTACCAAAAACAATGTGACTATTATAGGAACATTATGCAGCTTTTGGATAGGATATTGTTCATAGTTATTTTTGTTGTGGCTTGATTTGATTTAATTTGCAGGGGCCTGGCCGTATCAAGCAACAGATACAAAGAGGACAGCTGGTTCAAATCTCTCTTTGTGAGGAAAGTTGATCCCAGGAAAGATGCACATGCCAACCTGCTGACCAAGAATGAAGAAAGCAACTTGTACAAAATCCAGTGTAAGTTATTCTAAGTGTTATTTTATATCAATATTAATATCATCAACACACATTTGTTTTTCAAAACTCTATTTCATTTGCAGTTCACAATGTCAAGCCTGAGTGCCTTGATGCATACAATAAAATATGGTAAGTGTTTGTATGTTTTATGTATAACTTTCTACTATTTATTTATAATAGTAATGGTATGAGGTTGTGGCAGAAGTTAAAGCATGGTATTATGAGAGCTGGTCAAATAATAGCAAAAGTAATAGTCTAGTATTTGTCTGTGTTGAAAATGTCAACAGAGCTATTCCTGTGAGGTGATTGGCATGCCAGCTTGGCTTCAGCCAATCAAAGAGTACCCTGGCTGTTACTTTAGATGACCCAGAGGAACTCGGCTTCTAATCCACATATACACCTCTTTTAAAACTACTCCTTGATGGAAAAAGACATGAACTGACTACCTTGTTGATTATCTGAATGAATACTTACATTCACCTAAGAAGTATAGTAACAACATATGTCAAAGTCTCCAATGATTTGACTGCAGTATGGATGTCCAATTTGTGGCTCTTTAAATTGCACTGTAAAGAGATGACGTTACGAATGTAGTGCTGTTGTTCATTTCCCTCAGTGAGGAGATCCTGCCAGCCATTCATGCTGATAAGTACTACCCCTGTGAGCTTGTGGGGACGTGGAACACCTGGTATGGAGAGCAGGATCAGGCTGGTAGGACTGTGTTCACCACCACAAATAATTTAATTTTATTTTGCTTGCATGTTATGCACGATATTTCATAGCAGCATAGTTTAAGTTGATCTTGAGTGGTTTACTTCCGGGCTTCTTTGTGTTATTCTGAGACGGCTATTTTTGGACGTTGTTGACTATATACTGACCTCTAGTGTGTTGGGCACAGTGGAGTCCGCTGTAGAAGTAACCATGGAGCGACCCATGTTGTGTATACTAACATTGCTTAATATATATGTACAAATGTACTATTTACATCCATCTGATGTGCGTGTTCACTGTAAACAAACATTCCCTATGTCATCTTAACCGGTGTCAAAATTGCTTTGTGCTGCTAAAAGACAATGTAGATGGTAAAGGAGTTCAGATTGTGACTCTAGGTCAGATTATGACACAACTGGAATCTTAATCTTGATTTAATAAAAACATGTATGGATCATTTCACTATGCTTTGCATACTGAAGCTCTCCGTCCTTAACTCTTTAAATGCATTCTACCATTCCACATCTGGTAAATGCTGGCTTCTGTTTTGCTCCAGTCCATTTGTGGCGCTACAGAGGAGGCTACCCAGCTCTTACAGAGGTGATGACCAAACTCAGAGAAAACAAGGTACGTGTCATATCTCACTTGTGTTTCTTACTATCAATGTAATTGAGTCCAACAGCAATGGCGGACCAACAATGTGTGTCTATCTATGGATTGACCTGTGTTGTTTTTTGTTTCAGGAGTTTGTGGAGTACCGCAAGGAGCGGGGTAAGATGCTGCTGTCTCGTAGAAACCAGCTCCTCCTCGAGTTCAGCTTCTGGAACGAGCCGGTTCCCCGGGATGGCCCAAACATCTATGAGCTCAGGTCCTACCAGCTCAGGGTGAGCAGCTGACGGGGGGGGGGGTCTTGTATTCACTCTCTGGAAAGGCCAAGTGAGTGTTTGGAGTAAATACTGTAGTATTTTAGACCCGGTCTGACCAAACATTTACTTATGTTATACTGACATGCACTCGATTGGATTTCATTATACAAATATTACTGAAGGTCTTAGTTACACCACTAGTTATACATTGTTTTTATTTTTTGTGTATTCAGCGGATGCTGTGTAGGATAAGAGAGTATTAGGGCCAGGCAGTGAGGCATGTAACTGAGCCTTTATTGACCTTTTAAAAAAAGGTAAATCGTCAAAAAACGATTGACGATTGAGTCAAATCCTTTACGTAACTTTTTACGTTGCTGACTTAATAATTCCTTATACATTATAGATTGTATTATAGATTATGTCCCTAAATCATTATCACAGTCTGAGATACGTATTTGGACGAACTTGTTGCACAATTTGTTGCAGAAGATAATTGTCCTAAAGGTGAAGTTGTGCACATTATTAAAGCCTTTTTATTAGGGTACAACATTCATCAGGACTGGTAACCCTCTGCTCAAAGATTGTTTTTTTTTCTCCCTAGCCTGGAACCATGATTGAGTGGGGTAATTACTGGTAAGACAGCCTGATTTCTTTCTCTATTTCACTGTACTTACAGAACACTTGGATCACATTAAACCAGTTCTCCATCATTAATAGGAACCTCTCCCCAGACGGAGCCTATTTTGATATTCTACTATTTGGCTCCCGGCCTAGTGGGTGGTGGATAGGGTGGTGGAAAGCTAGGGTGCTCCACTCTCCGCATCACGGTTCTGTTACCTTCCTTTTCATTGTGGTGCCCTTTATGACATGGCCCTCTATCTGCTGGCCTCCTTGAGTCGAAGCATCTCTATCCCGGAGTTCCTTTCACCAAGGATAAATCATTAGCTAAATTACTGAAATAAAATTAAGGTAAAAATTCATACAATTGAAACGCACATATTGGCTTCTCTAATATAGATAAATGAGCTGTTAAGTGAAGAGCTATGGTGATGAACTGACTTCCAACTAAGATTAGTTTTGTGTGTCATTATAGCCTGTTATTGGTCTGCAATGTAAATACAATTTGAGCTATTCTGTTTTCTGCTTAACCTTGCTCTTAATAATATTTTCCTTTTTATTTTAGATTTAAGATTTTGACATGGCTTTATGTGAAACCATTATTATATAATGGTTTCAAATACAACCCTCAAATGAAACAAGAGGTTTGAGCATTTAAAATGTTGACTCAATTAATCATTAAAGTAAAGTATGGCAAAAAAAAGTGAATATACTTTGAAGAAACATTGAATGCTGTTTCTGCGTGATCATTTGTCAAAGCATGTAATAATTGTCTATAATTTCAATAATTCTAAATTTTTTTGGGTAATAGATATTTAAACACTATAGGACACAATCTGGTCTAATGCACACACTTGCTCCAAAGGCAAGATAATCTAGTCTAATAATATTAATAATACATTAAGATTGTTAAGGTCTCAATGTGTAAAATGTCAACAAATAAGTAGCTTAAAATAATCTGGACACATCTGTAGTCAATGATGATCGATAGTGAGTAACCCATTTTCAAAAAATAGAAAAGGCTGGCTGTATCTCATGTTTAAAATTATCGCCCAAACCCCTCCCACTCACACCACCGAGCTTAACTGGTTGGCCTCACATAGTTCACAGCCAGTTAGACATGACAGAACACCTTTATTCAGTTTGATTAAGTCTGACAGTCTTCCACCTACTTTCTGGGAGGGGCTCAATCTCACACAATGAAACTTTAATTCTCTGTGGTCTCCAATAATAACAAATGCTGCGAAGTGGAAAGAGCTGATTGGGTCTGTGATGCAACCTGTTCATCTCTGCAGGGCCAGAGCCATCGGCTATCGCCAGCACAACAGTGAGGCGGTAGGCGGCTTCTTCTCCCAGATCGGCAACCTCTACATGGTGCATCATCTCTGGGGTAAGATGCATGCAGTGATGAATATAAATAAAAGTTAATGAATGAGGGGTGATGTGATTAGCCTTTACAAGCATTTTCGAAATCTGCTGTCTGATGTCACCAAGGCACAGGCAAGGGCAGTTTTAGAAACTGCTTGTAATGCCTAATCACACACAGACCTGGTGGTAAAATAGGGGCCCTTTAACCTATGCATGCAAAACCCAATTCTAATGTGTATTAGGTATTTTACATCCAAATTAAATTAACATTGCCTCAACTACAGCAGATATCTTGGTTGGTTGTGAAAACTTACTGCCAATATTATCCCGTTCCCATTATATGAAGCCTGCAATGTGCTTAAATATGATCTACTCAAATCCTTAAAATATATCCCTATGTTTTGTAAGCACGCTAATTATGTGTATTACTTAGAAATACATCACACCATAAGGCAGACAGCTCTTTTAGTATTGTATCAATGCGTACAGCACAGTGGTGTGATTGGGTGTCGTTGCAGCTTACAAAGACCTACAATCCAGGGAAAACACAAGGAACGCTGCCTGGCAGCATGAAGGCTGGGACGAGGTGGTGTACTACACAGGTGAGGACAACGCCACCAAAAAAATGCATACATTCTTAAGGAAAAGCATTGCGTAACACTCCGATCTAGAATCCACAAGATTTCTGGTTTGTGAGAAATCTGTAGTCCTAAATTTGCTACCTTTTTCGGTTTTCTCCAGTTCCTCTTATTCAGCATATGGACTCCAGGATCATGATCCCCACTAAGGCGTCCCCGCTGAAGTAAACTGAAGCCGTCTGAAACCCAATGAAACCTTCCGGAATGCTTTATCCGTTATGAACATCACTGCCATCACAGGTTTCAAACTCCTCTCGCTGTTGCCAAGCAACACCTCCTCCCTTCAAAGTTAGTTTTTTTCGGTTCTTAGCAGGCCAACAGTTGTTACTTATTCAAAACATAGCATCAAAGACAGAACGCAGATAAACACTTGGCTCGTAACTTTCATTTGAGAAATACTACTTTCATTGTCAGGGAAAAGGCAACCGTAGCCCTAAAGTGTTTTGTCGGATTGTATTGTGAGCCAAAAACAGAAAGAAGTACCATAAAGCTGTCCTATTAGGTCCTATTATTACAACAACAGATGAAACCCCTTTATAGCGTGATAAATGGGAAGTTACCGTTGTAAGTTATGAAAAAGCTATGTACACTCATTTTATAATGCAGTGGCTATTTATTATGTTATGTAAATATTAACATTGCATAATGTATGTACATTGCGAAGTGGCACATATACTCACATATGGCGATCATCAGTGTATATTAAACATGAAATTATCAATTGTATAGTCCTTCAAGCATACAGACTTAGGTCAAATCATTTTAATGGCAGCATGTTGCGATAGGCACTGAATATGTATCTGGCTTTTCTTATCAATTAAAAAAATAAGAGCTTTTATTTCATTTGGTGAAAAAGGATTTATTTATTTTTCACTTTGTCAAGATTGCATGTAACGTTTGAAAAATGTGTTATTGGTTATAACATGCTTAAAGCATGGCGATACAACGGTTTTAAGTTTTGTGTCACCTACTGAATAAACATATGGAAAAAGTGAAAGCAACGTGTTCTTGTCACTATTAAATAGTTAACACTGGTCCCTTACTGGTAAACATCCACCACCTCACTTGACATACATACGCGCATGTCTTTCATACTCCTTAGGTTTCATACAGATGTTCAACATTTCTTGCTCGTTGCACATTTGTTTTCATGACTTTTACTAAAGTGTTGCAAAAAGTGCTCCAAATACTGAACTCCTTAAATATATAGTTTCTGGTTTATTGTCATTAGTTATATTCTCTAGTATAAAAATTCCAAGGGGGGGAAACAAGCCCCTAAAAGATCTAAATTAACTCACTATTGTAGTGTAAACATTAATACAAAAAGAAAACACGCACTAGATAAAACAAACAAAGGCACACCATAAGGTGTATAAAACATAGTAAAGAAAGTACCAGTGCAACTGTTCTTTCTAGATCTTTTCTAGTTCCTTAAGTAGTTCTCCAAAACTTGTGACATACCACAAACTCCTGTCTTTGACCTGTGGTCTAACGACATTCCCACCAAATCCAATGAAGGCACTCTGAAAAGCAAAAAAAGCAAACGTGTTACTCAATAGATAGAGAGAGAAGAGTGCATAAAAGTGCAATCTGACCGGACACTCACAGCAGGGGGGCAGGCCTCCAGGTCAGTGGCCCCATCTCCGATCATCACCACTGTCTTGAAGCCATACTGTTCCTTCAGCATGCTGATCACTCGACCTTTCCCACCGCTCTCTGCTGTGGGCTGGCTGTCGTCAAACCCTGCGTATTCACCTGAAATAACAAACCATGTACACGTCTCATTAAGGGACCCAGTATGGCTAGCATTATTATTAGTAATGTAGGAATAAATTATTATTATTATTAGTGGCAGTATTGAAATATATAACAGTGGGAATAAAATGTTCAGTGGAAAAAGTACAACAAAACATGGATAACCAAACCCTGGCTTTGAGTTCTTCAATACATTTCTTATTGCTTTTATAATTAAACATGACTGATAAAAGGAAAAACCAACATGCAAATGAAATTGTTTCTTCTGCTCGCCTGTAAGGTCAACATGTCCTTGGCAGGATTGAAGGTGCAGTGTGTAGAATTAAGTGGAATCTAGCAGGTGTTTAAATTGGTGCATAAAGAAAAAATTGGGTTTTCGTTAGCATGAGCCCTTTATATCTACATTTGAAGCACCTGTTGCACCACCATATTTCTACAGACGGCTCTAGAGAGGACATTTTTTAAATTTGTAATCATAATTGCCATCACATGTTTATCATCTTTACTTTTCAAGACTAAATTACAAAATAGAATGTACCAATCTATCAAGGAACTTCATCCCTTGACACTTGGCTACTTCATTCTGTTGTAGACGATGACATCAGTTTGGAAGTACCTACTGGCACCTTACAGGCCACTGTAGCATCTCCTATGACGTTGTAAAGGGAGGGTGGAGGTATTCAGTTGGTTAACCTGCAACCTCACTGCTGGAAGCCACCAAATACTACACACTTCAACTTTAAGTAGACGTAGTCTTCTCTGTTTCCTTACACCTGTTGAGGCAGATCAAATAAAGAAGCTGCTGCACATGTTCTGTGTCCACCCTTTGAATAAAGTCTCTTGAACGTTTATTGGGGTCCCATCTACCACTACCCAGACTAACGATACAACAAGCAGAACATTGCTTGCTTTTGGTTGTTGTATAGAAGTACACCATCAAACAATCATACACCAGCTGTTCTACACAGGTGGCTTAAATTACCATGGATACTAGGTTATTGTTTTCAAGAATTATACGGGAACCTGTGATTGAAAACTTGATATGACTGAGTTTACCATTGAAGTAGAACTTGAGCCTGTTGGCGTAGACGTGGTCGAGAGGAATATCGAGTTGAGCCGCTACATGCTCCACGATGCAGCGGAACCCCCCCGATATGAGGAAGACCTTGACATTGCGCTCGTGAAGCCGGTCCACAAGTTCCCTGGAGAGACAAAAGCTCAATGAAACCCCGGGTGACAAGGAGAAGACGGGCGTGATATAATCAAATGTCGAGATTTGCTTAACTACCCAGCTCTCGCATAATATATAAAGTCATTGTGTCAGGTGTCATATGATTCATAATTTACAATGACATTCCAAACTTTTTAGGATAGGAAATATACATGAAACCAATTGGGATCTACACACACTTACTTAATACCTGCAGTCAACTGAGGGGGGTGGTCTGTTATCAGTTTGTTCACTTGTTCTCTAGAGCAGCGAATGATGGACAGTCGTTCAGAAAGGGCTTTCTTGAATGTGACTGATCCACCCATGGCATTACGTGTCCTTCAGGGGTTACAGAAACAAAATACCATATTGACATGGTGTACACCTGACTAAATAGAACAATGGCTGAGAAATGTGAAGGTTACATAATCCACCAATGTAGGGCAACACATCAGACATACATTTCAGTGACTGCATCCCCGACACCACAGAATTTGGCCAGTTCATCAATGCCCTCTTCTTTGATAACTGTGCTGTCTACATCAAAGCAGACAGCTTCTGCTCTCCTGAACATCTCCTGTGTCTGGGATAGAGTCGTCATCGTTCTAGAAAAAGGAAAAAAATAAAATAAAAAATGAGGAAAGCATCGTTCATCAGTCGACACTATATGATCAAATCGTCAAATAGCTTGCATGCATAGCATTTCATTTGATTTTTAAACTCACAGACAGAAAACGACTATGATCATTGGAGTCATTTGATAATGGTCGGTCACGAGTTGAAAGCGTAGTTACAGCAGGTCTTTCATTCTCAACCGTAGACCTACTCAAGTGCAAGTAGATCTGCGGCTATTAACAAGTTTCCAAACGGCTTTCGAAAATCTGCATTATCGACATAGCCGCTTAAAATCTTGGTAACGAACAGCGATAGTATTTGAAGAATGCATGACAAAAACAGGCCGCTCTGACTGACTGATGGGCCTTAGGTTCTACTAGGTAGACATTGTCTGGCGATGTTGCGTCACCCCGGTTAGAGAGAAAGGAAAATAGATGGAGCAGAAACACTAAACACTGCCACTTGAAAATCAGTACGCCGTTTTACACTCCCTGCACATCAAAACGAACGATGCATCAATCCGTGTGACTGGCATTTTAAGTAAAACATAAACTTTTAGTGGAATCTGCATTAGCTTTGAGAATGGCTACATTACCTGAATGGAAATAAGCACAACCCTTTATTTGATTCACGTGCAGCCTCTTTGCAAATGCAAAAACGAAAATCGGACAGCAAGTACGGTCGTTCCACAGAGTAACTTAACGTAATCAGCAACTTCTGGTAGAAACTTACTGGTTGCAGCGACGATGATATAATAGGCAGGGACTCCTTTGGCAGAACCTTTTCACCAGTCATTGAGTTTAGTGGCGAGGAAGAGAAAGCATGGAGCTGAGCCTCAGAGCCAATCAAAAGAGAGCCGGCAAGTGAACCCGCCCACAACGCCTGGGATGAACTAATCACTGACATTTGCCAGAACTCTGTAGTAAATGAAATCATGTACCGACCACTTGGGGCTGCACTTGTATACAAATAGCTCCATATGTTTGTATTATCTAAATACGTTGCTATGTAGACAGAGGTGTGAATATGTATATTCTTACTACACAAACTTCTTCTCACTATTTTCGCCAAAAATGGAACATGCTGTGCCCCGCCCACATTCAGAGGCCCCGCCCCTCTGAGCCCGGAAGTGTAAAGGCAATCAGCAGCAGCAGCAGAAGGTCATCGAGCTGTGTAGTGTGTACACGTGGTTAAAATAAGCATAGAAATAGTGCAAAACTTTACCAGTTCCGATATGCTCACCAATCGAATGGGTCCTGGGGCCATCCAGAACCCGAAGCAGCCCATGACGGTGATAGGTGGCCATGAGTCATCACGGAAAGACGCTATGGCTACAAAGAAGGGCAGATGTTTCAAAAAGGTGAATTTAAATGTATGATGCATGGTAGAATGCTGTTTTGCTGATGTCCAAAGTAACCGCAGCCAGACACCAAGCTAAATGATGCATTCTAATGTCAAAGTGAATAACGTTACAAAATGATTTAGCCGTGTATATTTATAAGAATAGCGTGCACGTCGAGTTGATCGATGCTATTTTAGATCAATCCATGGTGCAGTACCACGTGTGCTGAATACAAGGCCTCAGTAGGTACGCAGCCTTTTTAAAACTGCATTATAATCCTTTCTTTCAGTGCCGTGAAGCGGGATGGGGGCTATTGACTGGTCAAATGAGGGGTGGATAAAGGTAATTTAGTATTTAAATGTAAATTTCAAGTTAATAATGCGTGGACGAATTCTGTGTTAGCCTCTCAGTGGTCAATGCAGCCAGACACCATGCTAGAGAACCTTTCACACCTGACCTCTACAAGGATAGGAGTACTGCTCCGTATTTGTATCCTAGTGTCAACGTGAATACAAATATCATCAGCTTTTTGGGTTAAG
>JAOPUD010000055.1:13347765-13358755 GCA_027122715.1 Trisopterus minutus
CAAGGATAGGAGTACTGCTCCGTATTTGTATCCTAGTGTCAACGTGAATACAAATATCATCAGCTTTTTGGGTTAAGATGCATTTTGTTCTGTAACCATATTGTGTCTTCTCTGCCTACTTTTTACACGGTTGACAACTCGCACTGATTATTCTTGGGACAACGTTGGCTCCGCCTAGCAGTCGAAATCATGACTTGAAACATGAATCTGATTAACGTTCTCCCTTTTTGCAGGTTCAAGTTCAGAACCCGGCAGAAACCCTGACTTGTCAATGGTACAACTCAGAATTGAGCACTATACAATGAACCATTTGGAGTGGACGTCAATGGTAAAGCCCTTATAAATCTTTAATGGAAACTACAGCTGTATCAATGTATAAAAACATTGTTTCTTCAGTGAAAAAAATAAGTGAGACGGGATGGTGGCTCCTGGCTGGCCCAAATGAGTGGTGGATATGAATGCAAGTTAAAGTTTGAGTAAATGATGCGTGGATGAATTCTGTGTTAGCCTCTCAGTGGTCAATGCAGCCAGACACCATGCTAGAGAACCTTTCACACCTGACCTTTACAAGGATAGGCGTACGGCTCCGTATTTGTATCCTAGTGTCAACGTGAATACAAATGTCATCCACCCGTTTGGCCAATTAATTTTTTTCTGTTTGTCATACTTGCTGTCTTTGACACGGTAGAATACTTTTGCGTATTCTTGGGACAATGGTCGCTCAATCTAGAATTGTTAGGTTGAAAATCTTCTGTTTTTGAGCATGGATTTTATAAACTACAAAATGTCCCCTTAAATTTAAAAGAAACGGGCAGGAACCCCAACTTGTCAATGGCACTGTTCAGGATTGAGAACTATTCAACGACCCATTTGGCGTGGACTTCAGCGGTTAAGCCCTTATCAATTTTTAATGGAAGCTGCAGTCTTTAGTGCCTAGATACATCATTTATTTTATGTGTGCACTTCTCCACTTGTGTTCAATATTTTAATATATTCGCATTTGGAACCACAGAAGGAAAGTCCAGTGCTGTGAAGCGGGATGGTGTCTCGTGACGGGCCAAATGAGTGGCCAATAAAGGTAACTCATATTTGAATGAGTATATTCCAGTTAATGACGCGTGGACGAATTCTGTGTTAGCCTCTCAGTGGTCAATGCAGCCAGACACCATGCTAAAGAACCTTTCACACCTGACCTTTACAAGGATACGAGTACGGCTCCGTATTTGTATCCTAGTGTCAACGTGAATACAATTGTCATCAGCCTAGTTGGCCAAGATTCATTTTGTTCTGTACTTGCCTTACCTGCTGTCATTGTATAGCAGTGAATGAAAAAGCTATCCATGTGCTTCAGTCTATACATGAAGAATAGCACATGTTGACTTTTTTTAATAAAGCTTTCGGCTCTTGCAAACATCTTGACATGTAGCTGGTTCAACCTGTTAAATGTAACAAATTTTGCCAAGGAAAAAAATAGTGCAAGTCATAGCATTCACCATAACGTTTGACTAGTGTACTCCTTATACCCACAGACTCTTGGATAACATCCAGCTTGGAGATGACATTTAAGCATGCCGATGTGTCACCACTGAAGAATGGGGTCGGGAGTGCGTGACTAAAGCACGTTGAGAACTGGAGACTCTACATGTGTTCTGGCTCAAGGAAACCTGTGGCTTTGAATGTCATTGGCTAAGCCTTTGTTTTTCTTATTCAGCAAAGTTTCCACTTTTATTGTCTAAAATGCATTTCTTAAGACCAATGATGCGTTTGTAATTTTCTAATAGAATAAAGATTGAGATGGATCAAAAATAGTGATTTTTATTGAATTGTAAACTTTCATAATCAAATGTCAAATATTTACATATGGCCTCTAAACATGAATTCAAGTATGCAGGTGGGATCATTAAATAATCTATTCCCCAGGATGACTCGTGCTAAAGATTGATTCCTGTACTTAACCATCAAAAGGAAACAGATGAACATCTAGCAGACAACTTTAATTATTGCATTTACCTTGTGATGGTATGTTCCTTCATCCACTACCAGAGTAGTACATAAATGCAATTTACATAGACTTTTTGGTGTTTAACTTTCCAACTGCATTACCATATTACACTGCTTCATACTCCTATCGAGAGCACGCCCTCTTTACCAAGCTAGCCTCTTGTAACACCTAGTATTCCAGAGTGTCCCCATATAACACCCCCATCCCAAAAGTAGGTCCTGAGTAACAGCCGTACTTTGCTACCAGGTGTGGAGGGGTGAGTCATCAGCTTCTGCAGTGAGGGATAGCAGGATGACCTTAGGACTGTTCTCAAAAAGAGCAGCTCTGTTCTGAGCCTGGCCCTTCTTAACCCAATGACCGTAGATCTTGAAAGCACAAGCATCGATGAGCTTGCGGATGGGCTTGACTGCGTACGGGTCACTCTTGATAACCTCCTTGGTAACCGGCTTGGCACGGCGGTAATTGCAGTAGATCCGCATTGTGGCTAGGACAGTCATGCAAATGACCTGGGGATCAAAGTGGAATGTAAGCCAATAGCTTCTGCAATAAGGAAAATATTCCATAGAAAGCCAGAAGTGGTCGTTTTTTTTAGCCATAAAAACGACTAAGGTGATAGGCCTAATCAGAAATCCACATTCTTATTTATAGCCGATATATATTTCTTTCCCATAAAAACTTTGAAATGTTCTCATTTAATTTACTAGTTTGTTGTGATGTAATGTCCCACAAACCTTCGGCCATCTCACCTTGAACCGCCTGTAAGGGGTAAACTGTCGTACTTCGGCAACCACGTATTGGGAGAAGAAGGGGTGGTTGAGGGCATCTCTGGCTGTGTATCTCTGCTTCGGATCGACCACCAGCATGCGGGAGATCTGAAAACATAGTAACGATTTAATAAATATTCAGCGCAATGTGATACGTACAATGGTAATGCAAGTTTCATAACACCTAGTTAACAAGGGGTACGGGGCAAAAAGCTAAAGCAGGCCGCCGTGGCTGCAAACACACAGGAAACACGGGACATACAAAACAATAGGTCTTCCTTCTGAGTGAAAAGCGTACCAAGTCCTTGACGGTGTCCGAGCGATCCTCCCATTCGGGAGAGGAGAAGTCGTACTTCCCACCCAGGATCATGCGCAGCATCAGCATCTGTTTCCGGTGCCAGAAGGGAGGAGAGCCCGCCAGCAGAGTGTACATAATGACACCTGAGCTCCATCTGCAAGGACCACCCATGAGCCAAACATGGTTTGTTTAGTGTCTGCATAATGTTCCCCATTCCACCTGGGAAACCTTTGCAGAGTTATAAGTGTACTCTGTGGCTACAAAAAAGGTGTGTCGAGGCCGTTAAAAAAGTGAAGCCATTAAAACGTGGCGCTTATTTTCAGCCAGTGGATGCGGAATACGATACAAACTTTATCAATCCCCCATAGGAGAAATGTGTTTGTTGCAATAGCCCAGAAGCAGTAGGAAAACACAGGATAAAAATAAATAAAATACAATAATAATACAAAGTACAAATACAAACAAAAGTAGACGCTAAGGGAAAATGCTAAACAAAACGCTAAGTAAGGAGAAGACAAGACAAACAGAACAAACGACAATAAATAGGGCAAACAAAATAGATATAAGTTATCAAAGCTATGTACACACACATACATATAGTATATATAGACATTCATATAGGCTAGGTTTCTGGAAACTCACATGTCCACAGCTGTATCGTATCCCACAGGAGTGGCGTTCATGGAGCACTCGATGATCTCGGGGGCCAGGTAACCAGGGGTCCCACAAACCTCTGGATTAAAAGGCAGATCAACACAAAAGAGATGTGTAATTTTTATAAATGTTACATAATTATACCTTTGTCTAGTTAAAAGCCATTTTTTTTAATCCCTTTAAAAGATGCGTATATATTGCGCTCTCAAATTTCCGGTAACAGAGCAGTAAACCCATTTAGTTTAGTTATGTGAGCTGTTACATTTGACCTTTGTTGGGCCAGTGAACCGCCTGTGAGAAGGTCTGGAAACTCAACACTAGAGAGCTTTACCTTTAAGAACTTGGCTGACCTCTTTAAGACAGCTTTAACACATTTATTTTGCGACTTAATATTTTAGAACACATTTTATTTTAGTTGTTAATGGCCCATTGAAAAACATCTGAAAGTGCACTTCTGCTGTGTTGTGGGAGTGACTTGTCTCAAACCGGAAAGCTTTTGTCCTGGCTCGGTCTGTATTGAAAAACCGAAGTCGGTGAGTTTGATGTTCATCTGGTCATCCAGCAGGATGTTCTCAGGCTTCAGATCCCTGTGGACGATATTCTTGGAGTGGAGAAACTGGACCACCTCCAGCAGAGCACGCATGATATTCCTGCAGAGGACACACCTTCCTAATCAGACTGCTCCAGCTCCAAAGGGTTTATTCTAATGTATAATAAGAGATAATCATGAAGCAGTATGATTCATAATGAGGGTTCTGACCTGGTTTCCTTCTCACTGAGGGTCACTTTTTCAGTGAGGTAGTCAAAAAGTTCACCCCTCTTCATCCTTCAAAAAAGGAAAAACATCTAAGAGAAGTTTCCATAAAATAATTGGAACCGGGAATCAGTTCTGTTTAACTTACAGGTCAAACACCAGGAAGAAGAAGGCGTTGGACTCAAAGCAATCTTTGAGCTGTACTGGAGGAAATCAATAAGCAACAACGTTGGAAAATATTTAAGTACTGCATTAATAAACAGCAAAAAATGAATCAATGACATGAAAGACCAGAGAGCCATTCGACGACTGTGCTTCGATCCCTTGACAGAACAAAGAAATCTACTGACAACTTTCACATGTGAAGGATGGACCCATGGATTAACCCAAGTGCTTACTGATGTTCTCCTGTCCGCACACCATCTTCAAGATGGCGATCTCTTTCTCAGTGGCGGACCGGATCTCCTCGATCTCCTGCCCGGTCAACTTGTCCGAAGGGGTGATGTCGATGATCTTCACGGCGTACTCCTGAGCGCTGAGTTTGTCGACACACCGGCGCACCACACTGCTTACCCCCCTGATGGTATGGGGAGAGACGACACACACCAAGCGTGCCCATGGCGTTCTAGTTATATCTTAGATCAAATAGTTAGGTCTATTTCAGGGTTGTGTGTGTGGAGCTGGACACCAAACATAAGATCCATTGAGTATACAGTATGTGCCACTCTGTTCACTAGAATCCCCTTTGTGATGGTCACTGTCAAATGCACTGCTTCAAACCTTCATTGAGAAGACACCCTTATCCAGAGGGACTTACAGTGATAGTATAAATAGAATGGATAAAGGATACAGTTGCTCTACTGACTCTTGGGTCCCCCTACTAGCTGTTTGAGTTAACTCGGCCATGTGTGGAATGCCAGCAGAGAGACACATTGTCCTCATAGGGTGACCCAATGACTTGCTTGTGGGAATCCAAGCCAACTTTTACATAATCAATCAGCGTAGGCAACCATTCATTCTAAACCTTTGTCCAGAGCAAGTCTAGTTCAATGAATGCCCACCCTCTAAGAGGGAGGCACTTTGATTACGTAACAGCACCACCATCTGAAAGTGGTTGAGAATGACCATGAGCCTGATATATCAATCTCAAACGTTTTTGGTGTGCCTGAGATCCTAAATACCTAAAAGAATGTAGACTTCATATTTATAAGTTATAGTATAGATTCTATCTTTTGTGTAAAAGAAAGAATAAAAATCATTTTTTTAAATCCTATTTTATTATTAATACTTAACAGGCAGCTTCCAACATACTGTTTATTACATTTTTATTCGTCCAGCAGTACGGCTAGACGGATGTGGTGCTGATCAAATTAGGTCTACATGTGCAGGTTTTTCTTAGTCTAATCAACTTAACATGTGACTCAACTTAAAAGGGGGGTATTTGGCAAAGAGATGAGTACACTGGTGACTGACCCCGCAGCATGCTTCCATTTATTACAATTAGAAACAGCTGCTACTCGAGATGTGTTCTACTAACGCATCCCCAGCCAATTATGCTCATTAAACCTTCTGCTGTGAATTACCATATCACATTTCATCAAAAGTACACTAAGTTACACAAAAAGGAAGGCTTAGAAGAGTGACCACAAGACAACTAACCAATCATAGGTTTGGATTACTATAATTATTACATATTCATTATGCAATATCTTTATGTGTATGTATGTTTACATGGAGTTTAACACACGTTCCTCAATGATGATTGTCAAGACGCATTTGAACTAAAGATATTGTCCATCGAACAGGTGTCCCGGCGTATGTTGAGCCTTATTTCCGAGAGTATACCTTCCCAGAATCTCCTTGGGATCATATTTGTCGTAGAACTCATGGGCTCCCACCCAGTCTGGGATGTCCTCGTCTTTGGTCATCTCGGCGTAACACAGCTTGTCAACAATGTTCCTTGACTTCACAGCTGACCAATGAAAAGCAACACACAATACAAATGTCTTATAGTCGTCTTGACTTTTTAATTACAAATCAAATACCCTACCAACTTGATCTACTCATGTAAGCTCGAAAATGATTATCTGACCCTATAAGAATGTTAAGAAATGTAGCCTACTGCATGCTGGAATATTATACAGCCCAAATTCACGTTTTAATGTTCCTATGATAATATAAACTATAAACTAGGCGTACTGGATTCAGTTTGCGCGTGAACAACACGATGAATCAATCACGTTGCAAAGCTAAAACTATAACCATTACAATACGTGATTAATAAACGAATCGGACGTAGCCTACATTAAGGCCTACAAAGCCCAGTGTTCTTTTAATTTTTCGCTTATATCGCTTTCATCAGTTTGACCTTTTGTAAATCAATGCCGATTCAAACCAATGAGAAGACAAGACAACACTGACCTACCTCAGCGTGTTGGCGAGCTTCTACCGCAATCTTACTAACTGCAGGAATTCTTCATTATTGAACTCTTCAATAGCGTAGGAAACGTAACAGGATTAGACGCATAAACATGGGGTTGTTCGGCTGCACGTTAGAGCGGCCGCTTATCCGCAGTCCCAAAGGGCAAACTGTAATGTCAGATGGCTATTGCTAAAAATAAATGTCCGAACAGCCGACTTCCCAGCAGCACGACTCTGAGTGCATGTTCGAAGAAGGTTAATTCAAGTCAAAAAATACGCGTTCTTTCATGATCATTGTTTCAGGGGTCATGACATTTATTATTTCATTAAGAACACAAATACAGCACAATTTTTGATCATCAACAAGCTTTATTGAGTTCAAAATGAAATGTGGAATGTGAAATGTGCAGTGATGCTCATTAAATCCACCGATATTCAAGTGAAAACAAACCACATTATATAAACATTATTTATAAGACCAAGTCCTGGAATATATGTGCCATATATTCTATGACTGGCATAAATTACAACTGATCACTTATTAATAATCGAATGAGCTGGCTAGTGTATGCTAAGGCATACAGAGCGTTTTCAGTCTTGTTGACATCTCAACATCAGGACATACCTGTAGAGAGAAAAATATATTTATAGACAATGTAATTTCTGGGTCAATCATAAAAACAAACGTTCTCCCAAAACACACATTTTGCATTTGCATTAATCTGTGAAAGGGTTTATGGTGATGTATACAAAATAATTTGCAACATTTGCGAGTTAGAACTCAAGTCTGAATGCTAAACTTTTGACTTTTAATCTATAATAGGTAAATTATCTGGAGGCTTACGTTGATAGATAGATAGATGGATAGATACTTTATTGATCCCGTTAGGGAAATTAGCAGTAACAATTCCGTCCAAGAAACATAAAAGACATTACGTTGCCATTAAAGGAGAGAACCCCAAATGTTTTACATTTTTTTATTATTCTAGATCTTGACCAGCCAATCCGCTATGTTCCATAGTGACACTTCTTGCATACATCTGTGTGCATTTATGTGTTCACATGCATCGGAGCAGGATCTTACAAAAGTTAAACATGGATGTAGAAGTCCTAGCCCACTCATTAAAACAGAGAACTCATAGTTCTGACTTACCATTGGCAAACTTGCACTGTTTCAGCACCTCACTGAAGCCCTCGCACATACTGAAATCCCTCTGGTTCTGGGCACAGTCTATGAACTGCTTGAGCTCATAGGAGCATGCCTGCTGCTGTGGGGCCTCCTGCTGGTACATGGACTGTGGCTGCTGTGGGTACATAGACTGTGGCTGCTGCTGGTATTGTGGCTGCTGTGGGTAAGGCTCCTGGGGAACACCAAGCTCATCGTTATGATAGTGTCCAAACAATCAAAGAATTAAAGAAAGGAACTAGCCTGCTACCGCTGTCCCTGGAGGAGCAGCAATCACTTCTTAGACTCACTATTGCCACCAGCAAATGTATACATCTCTAACATCTACCAGACCATTTTTACCATATCTAATCACAACCATCTCTAGTATGAAGCTTATAATTCATGATGTGAAAATAGATGGAAACATAATTTCCACCCATTTAGATTCTTGTCCCCATGGCGTTCAGCCGGATAATGGATCGTTTCATTACATATTCTACCATTTTGTGTCGCTTTCATTATATTTCTGAGTGAGGTAAGTCTGCCTACCTCCATCAAAAGGGATATAGACAAATCTCCTGCTACTGTGACGGCCCAAATGGTATCCCAAATCTCTTAAGAGGCTTGATCAATTTACCTGATACGTGACGTCAGGTTTAGGAGTCTCTGAATTTCCTCCACCGAAGCCTCCGGTCATGGCATGGCCAATGGTGTGTCCTACCGCAGAGCCCACTGCCACCCCAGCAGCAGTTGTTGCCATCTGGGCAAACATGCCAGGTTGCCTGGGTGCTGCTGCCGCTGGAGCAGCCATGGCAGATGGAGCCGCTTGGGTGGGGACTGGGGCATATGAGCGAGGAGGAGCTGCCCTCATGGGTGGAGGGGACCGGCTGCAACAGCAAAGAACATGTCCTTAATATATTGTATACAGTCACCAAAAGATCCCTCACAAAGTGATCACACAAGTTTCACCCAAGCGGTCAACGATTCTCTTTTGGTGAAGGAAGGGGCGCACGAAAACAAACATCCCTTGCTTTACACCTTGTGACATGACATCTTAATTGTGAAGTTAGTTATTTTTATTTTTAAATAAGTTTTCAATTTTGCCAGATAATATACAATAATTTACATATATTTCAAATCATTGCATTTACGTCCCCCCTGGTGTTATCGGAGGATGCTCTTCCATTGACGTACCGTCTAGAAGGTGTCCTACCGCCACCGCAACATTAGATCAGCTACGTAACGTGTTCTGTCAAAATACCTCAGTCTAGTAGGCTAGGCTTACCTGGCTGGAGGGGCCATCCGTGATCCCCGACTTCTGCTTCCTCTTGGCATAGTTGTTTTTAATGTGAATGTTTCGGAAGATTATGTTGAGAAGCACAAACGTCGAGTTTATTGCGACACTAGTTGACCTTCTGATAAACCGGAACTTCCTGACAGTGTTACATCATCTATTACACGGGCAACATCCGGTTTGAACATGGTAATACAGCACTGAATATGAATAAACATAAATAGGACATTATGGACAAAGGATATACAAGGAGGTAAAATAAACAATGGTAACGCAACATTTTATTTAGCGAAAAACATTTCCTTGAAATGTTGTATGTTGAAAATTCTTTCAGCATTTAAGTGTCTGTACATTCATTGGAATAAAGGGAGGCAAACCTTCCACAAGTTTCAGCTGCATTTTCGAAGAATGCTGCACATGATTTTTTTTAAATAGCCTAAACTACTACTTTCATTTAAACTGATGCATCCATAATGAAACTAGAGACGAACAGGACAAATTAGGTCCTGCAGTGCCATTAACCCCCGCCAGACCAAATGTGACCATGACATTGTGTTTTTTTTATTTATATATATATTTGTATACTTCATTGGAGTGGAATCATATATATCAGGGTTATAAATCATCTCTATTTGACACTATTTAAGAAATTAAATTTTACACTAAAATCTTAAAAATATACTGCATCATACATTGGCAAATCTTTATTCATTTTGTAATGTTTACAAAATATATAACAAAAAAAAAGTCTGGTCGCAAAAATATGAATATTGCATATTAAACTTCATATATGTTTATTTAAATCTATTTTTGGCTCTTTATATATGAAGTATAGCTACAACTCTTTCATTTTAGAGGCTTACAAAATCATCAAATGCCTCAGAAAAAATAAATCCAAAAAATACACGTTTGTTTTTTCATTTTCGTCGCAATTGCCAAAAAATGGTTCCTTTACTCTCTTTTCCCTTTCTTTTTTCCTGAGAATTTGCTTCGTTGAGGATGGCCCCCCCCGCCTTTTGCGGTTCCCTTTCCCTTTTCTCGTCTCCCTTCCCAGCGAGGCATGGGGGGCTCGATCTCCCCAGGCCGACCGCCTCTGTCTGGGACACTGCCCATCAGTACCTGTAAACACAAAGCCAGTGGTTGAAGGAATCTAAGAAATGTTATCCTTTTTTTACTTTAACTTTTACTTTAACTAAATATGAAAATAGATTTAAAAATCATGACGTAATATATTGTAATTTTGAAAGATTACATCCTTTATGAGGCAAGCAAGGTCTTATCTAAATGTCTTTTATCTCATCTTATCTGCACTGTTCTGTCCAATTATACTGCTGTAACACCTACATTTCCCTTTGGGGTATTAATAAAGTGTTATCTTTCTATCCATCCAACCAAGTAAAAATGTATACGAGGATCCAGCTGTAGTTGATTAATTTGTTTTTTTCTACAATTGAAAGTCAGGAATTAAAAACCATTTACACTGCATGTGCAGGATTGTCCAGTGGTCTGTTTATTCCACCAGTCTTTTAACTTGATGTTCTTTTTGTACTGTATGTGTTTTTATGTATGCAACATGTTCCCTGTCTCCACGACAAATTTCTCCCTGGTGGAGACCAATAAACTAACCTAACCTAA
>JAOPUD010000055.1:13358855-13370073 GCA_027122715.1 Trisopterus minutus
TTTTATGTATGCAACATGTTCCCTGTCTCCACGACAAATTTCTCCCTGGTGGAGACCAATAAACTAACCTAACCTAACCTAACTCTAAACCACAGAAACAGTTATAAGTCATATTGCGCCTTACCTTGTAGATGGCCGTACTTTGTCCAGCCTTAACTGGCAGGATACAAGACTGATCCTGTCTTGCAGCAAGCAGAAGAGGCATGGACACTTGAGATGATGGTGCAAGAGAAGACAGTGGGGGCACTGAGGAGAGTATTTGATCATACCCCTGTAGACAAATAACAATACACAGAATATACTAAATGCTTGATCATACTATCAAAAATAGCAATAATATTTTATGACAATATCAGAAAAACCTAAAGGATTCATTTGAATATTTAGGACAGCAGTCATCTATGCCAGCCAAATAAAGTATGCTTACCTTTCCTTGATCTCCCCATCCAAAAGACTGCAGCGTGACCTCAAAGCGTTTGACAATCATTTGCTGTCGACATGCATACTCTTGCAGCAAGACTTGGTTTATCTTTTCAACTTGCCTCTGAAGGTGAAAAGCAAAGGATTGTTTTACTGCTAGGATTTGAATAACTTGTATGATGAGTTTGAAGAACGTAATCTATCCCAACATACCCATTGTCCTGAGTTGAGACTGGAATTAAGAAGTGGATCACTCATATTTTTCAATGATAACTGAGCAATCCTTGTCTCCACCTGACCAAACAGTAAGTTGTAGTGAGTGTCAGTATGCTTTAAAACAATCCTTTTTTTAACTGAAGCCCATTTAGCATCAGCCTCACCTCCGTCAACACATCTGCATACTGAGAGGAGGAATCCATGTCAAGTGCTTGGAGCAGTAATGTGAATTCTGCAGACATCTCTTCCCTTCTCGTACTCATGTCATGAACCTTGCAGTCTTCCAGCGACTGACAGAGCTCTGTGTTTTGATGGGTGGGCTCCTCGACCCTCTGCTCTAGTTTAGTTTTACCTGCACTGATCTGCTCATCAGGGTGTGCTGCCTTGTACTTAAGTATACGAGCTGCTTGTAGTTCCGATACAAGGAACGCTGAAACAGAAAATATACAAGATTAATTTAGAGGGCGGGGTTTAAATCAAAAGCACCAAAGCAAGAACGGTGCTATAACCTCAGATCTTTCCTTACCAGTGATTTTGTTCAGAAGAGCAGGACTTAGCATGTCTGATGACAGCATAGTGATGGGAGAGTACATGGTTTCCAATAAATCTCTCAGTTCTCCTACCAGCAGGACGCACTTTTTATTATCTGAAATGTATAAGTTTGCAGCATATATTGCAATATTGTCCAACCAGCTCCTGCGTTGACATTGTGAACTCTCAGTTGTTGTTTACCTAGTAACTCTGGATGGATTGCCAACAGCTCTGCCGCCAACCAGGAGAGCAGAGGACAGGGCAGCTCATCACAACAGCAGTGTGTGACGCATGCGCTATCTGGGTAACTTGAGAATACAAGTGAATAGCTGTTAAATAGCTGGTTTTACGCGTTAGCGTAATCACAAACAGAGTTCTAAACATCAAAATAGTTAACGAAACTATAGTCAGACAAAACATAGTTCAAACAGAGTATCGTACGTTGACCCACCCAAGAGACTTGATGGCAGATATCGTTGTTATAAACCTCTCCATTGTAGGACCTGCAGGAACAATATACCTGTGGGTTCAGGGTTCATGCAGCGATCAATTTCCTTGTTTATAACGTGAAGATTCGTCGCGTAGTGAAGTGGGTGGTTTATTAGCATATCGCTACTTCCGGGGTTCGTGACGCAGAATATGAGTATAAATTTATAATTCTGCAATTAAGTAGTTATTCCGATTAGAAGCAACAATCTACCATCTCATTTACACATTAATGCACACTCATCCCCACCAAACCAGCCAAGTCCCAAGTTTAGACTTCTGACATTTTATTATTAAACAAAAAAAAAAGTATAAACTATTAAAGAGCGTCTATCTTAAAGAGCGTCCTTATTAAAGAGCCGTAGATCTACATCATAATAAGATGTTAACCGGGCGGGAATTAATTTTCAATTACAGCTGCGTGTGTGTCGTATAGGCCTACTTTGCCCCAAAATGTCACTGTCGTCGCTTGGTCAGTTAACATGAGGAATATAAATTACTATTCATATTTGTACATAGTTTAAGCATATGAATGAAATTGTATTGTGAGTTATGACAGCAACATGTCCCCTTTCGATCACGGCCTGATTCTGGGCAGTGTGGGCGGGTGTTGACAGAAACGGCTATCATGGGTCAGAGCTATGGGTGTATGATGGGCGTGGTAATCTTTTCAGGAGAGTTTGTCCGGTAACTTTGACACACCATTTTTGGGTTGATCTGATTTGGCATACTGCAGTGGATGCATGTGATATTATATATGTTCAGGGTATTGTAGGTTTTTTGACCATCACTGTAACTACCCGAAAACAACTAGGCTACTGCATTCCATCGACGACACTTTTTGCATTGCTTCTGTGCAAGATGGCTGCAACAGGGGGGTAAGAAAAACAAGAATTAATTATTAATAAGTGCCCAATAAAGTTCGTTAACTTTATTTTTGGGCTGTCTGCATACTATAGCTACATTTATTATAAGATTAGACTTAGACTTTTTATTAGGAATTTATAAAAATATCATAGTTTTGTAGTGGGGGTCTCCAATGTTAAACCGTTTTGAATAAAAATGATATGTCGAAGCTAGGAACTGAAAAAGTGTATGATGTGAAATATAGTGATGCAGGCCCGCCCCTGTGGAACAGGCGGGGCAAATACCTATACAACTATAAAAATGTAATACTAATTCAAAATAGAAGAATATTGCCTAAAGTTGTGCATTCATATTCATTGTGAATATTATTCACACAACACTACTATTCCACAGCCAACAACAGGCTATTGCTTAAAATACGTTTACAAAAAAAATAGTTGACGGTATAATCCAAATTGATGTAGTTAAGTAAGGCATGCATTTTTTTTTATATCAAATATATTTTGAATCACATTCCAACCACTTTTTAATGAAATGATTTAACTCATAAAAGTGCAAGAATAATTCTGGGACAGAAACATATTCATATAAGCAAACTGTCTGAAGTACTACAATACAGAAACTACAAATGGGGAAATATTTATATATTTGTATCATGCTTGTTATTTATATTTTCACCAGTTGTGTTGTCCAGGGGAACATTGATCAAATCAACACAATGAACAGCCTGCCCTAACAAAGAAAAAACATTTTCTCTACCAGTTCAAATGGGACATGCTTCAAGGAAACCGCCACACACCTGAAGGTCAAAGTATGTGCTCTCTTCTTATTTATTATTTATAGTTATTTAGGGTTAGGGTTAGTGTGTGAACATTTTAAAATCAGCTGTGAGGACTTTATGGAAAACAAATTAAACTGAGGTCAGTGAATGTGAATGTCAGTGAATGTAGCTACAACTCTGTTTCTTACGATATGCACTTTTTCATGTTTTTGCTCATGTCCAGTTCTAATGGCAACATTTTGTCCAATCTTAGGAGTTCTACGGTAAGGTTTTGAAGAAAACCTCGGATTTGAAGACCGATGCCTGTGTGGCCTCCTCAGGGCCTGTCCCTGCCCACATCCGCGAAGCTCTTAATATGGTGCACCCTGAAGTCATTGCCAAGTAAGGAACCTAGATATATAACCCCTTACCCCAAACACTATAACACAATTTTACTATTCTTCCTTGATGCATTGTTTTACAAGCTTGCTAGGTCCAATTTCTTCAACAGCAAGAGTTCTCACAACGGTTGGGGAACTCCCACTCGACTTCTTGGTGTATTGGTTTATTACCCTTTAGTATTGGGTCCTGCTTCCTCTACTTTGGTTTATGCTGACTTTTTATCATAAATAGCGCTCCCTTTTCTGTTGGTTTTGTTACAATTGTTAGCCAACTGTTAGGCAACAGCCAGATTTCTTTGGCTGTCGCCTAACAGTTGCCTAACAACTTTCTTTTCGATTTTTAAATGATTCTTTCAGTGGCATTTACACTTAAAACTAGGTTAATCCACACTCTCCACGTGTAATGTGTGTAGAGTCAATTGAACGACACTCACACCAAGAGATGAGTCTGGACAAATATGAAGCTGATTTACTACATCCCATTCTAACTGCTATCCCAATAGGTACTACGGATGTGGCCTGGTGGTGCCAGAGTGCATGGAGGCCTCCCAGGTACTTGACCTGGGCAGCGGGAGTGGCAGGGACTGCTACATGCTGAGTAAGCTGGTGGGAGAGAAGGGCAATGTCACCGGCATTGACATGACTGAGAAGCTGGTGAGTTAATACATAATCTATATTATTCCATTACATGTACACACTCTGAGCCTTACTGCTTTTTGCACTTCTGGTTAGACGATAACTGCATCTATGACAATAAAATGTAATGTAATGTAATGTAATCTTAATACAACACCCTGAAAACCGGACCAAAGACATGCTGGTGCCCTGTCTCTTCAGTCATGCTGAAGAGAAATATCCCAGTACCAATCATCTATTCTTTTTTTTTTCAAGGTTTAAATTTAGTCTAGTTTACATTTGAGGAATACGTTCTTATGGCAATGTTGGATTCAATTATATTAGGTGGGGGGGACTTCATCCACAATAGGAAATTTGGTCATAATGGCAGCATACAATAAAGCAAAAATATGGATATAAAAGGATGGGTGATAATAACATTTTGAGTAATTTAAAATAGGGTTCGGGTAAGGGCAGGAGTGGGGATAATGGCAATTAGAGAAACAGAATGTGAAAGTATAATTTTCCCATTACAGGTGATTCTAGGACCAGAACTTACTAGTTACTAGTTACTAGTAAGTAGAGTTACTAGTTAGTATAGTGACATGCGTTTTACAACACAAAATATTTTAGTTGATTTGCCTAATCTTAATTCACTTGTTCACAATGTTACCTTAAGAAGCAACATAACTATCTTTTTGCCCACATAAATGAGATAAGTGTGGAAAAAGCAGTCCATGAAGGACTACATTCTGAGTGGCTGTAAACTAAAAGCTGTAAACCTCTCTGTATCTGGATCACCCCATCCTGACAGGAAGAAACGGAGAGGCCTTTATGACGACCACAAAGTAGAAAGGATCCCCCTGTTTTCTTTGATTATGGCGACTTTACTCAAGATTGTGTTTTTCACACGTGCAAACTACCTCAAGCCAATGATAGTAGACAGACAATTTCATCTCATAAGCACATTTATGATGGTATTTAGGTTAATTATGTCTGTACATAAATACTTTACATCTGATATAAGTGTAAGGTTTAAGATGTCAACTCCTTTCGTATAATCTACTGAGAATCCAGAGGATGAGGATAAGTGCATGTTTTGTTAATGTGGAGCTGGGGAAGGGGGCACCGGAGGTGCCTCATTTCTTAACCCAATGCATAGTGTGTTGTGATTGGCCAGTATAACCCGAAGCCTGATCCAAAACGGGAGTTCTTTGTAGACCATCTCAGGTTTTGAGGTTACTTGTTTGCAAGTGATTATTAAGTCTTTATCTTTCAGATTTGGCTCTCATTTAGTGAAAGTGTTGTGTTCATCCATGACATGAGTCACAATGAAGACGCAACCAATTAGACTCAACGTTTCTGTCAGAATAAAGGTTCCACTTTAAACTTCTAAAAAGGATATTAGAGTAATAATAATAATGAATAATAATCATTATATATTTATAGGGATTCTGATATGGAATTGAGGTGTGTTTGAGCACCCCTCAAAAGAGACTCACAAATAGTCAAGATGCGCCAAAGCACAGGTCGACAATATATGACTACAACATTGTTTGCTTTAGGTCAAAGAGGGATGCTTCCTGAACACGTGACCCTAATGTGGTATGGTTTTGTTCTTGCTCTTGTTTTGCTAGTTGGAGGTGGCCAGAACCTATACTGACTACCACACACAAGCGTTTGGCTATAAAGCACCCAACATCCGGTTTGTCCAGGGATACCTCGAGGCCTTGACTGAAGCTGGGATTGAGGGGAACTCATATGATATCTGCATGTAAGCTTTGCTTATAACTTCCCTCTTTTCTTTTATATTTTCTTCATTGAAACATTTCTTTTTATACTGCGTACGTTTTCATATACATTTAATTGAAGTGCCATCATTGTTTTAATGTTCGCTAGTTCCAACGGTGCGGTGAATCTGTGTCCAGACAAGAAGCCAGTGTTGCAGGAAGCTTACCGTGTTCTTAAGGTATACTGTGGTATTTCGCTACCCCTTTGAACATTCTCTTTCTGGGACCATCTTACAACATGGGTTGAAATTAAAAGAATGAAAAGATCTGTGGATTTAGAAAATCTCTTTGTAAAACTCTATGTGTATTATAAATATAAGAACTCATATTTGGAAATGTGTACCTGACACATTCAGACCACTGGGTTTTAAATATGAAGTCAACCCTTCCCTAACCCATTTTCTCAAATGTTAACTATGCTATACCAAACGTATCACCCACAATTAAACAAACAAGTGTGCTACAGAAAATCCCAGTGTAGCTATCTGGCTTTCAATGGCAGACGATTACTTAACTTCCACCGGCATTATCCTGCCAGAACATTTTTGTTTCTAAAGCAACAGTGTGCAACCTTACACTACTGTCGGCAAAACCAGCTGATCGAAATGAATATGTTGCTGGCTGTTCTGTTCTCCTATGGGGGTTCTGTGGCCTGTTTTTTTTTTTTACTTTGTCATCAGGAAGGTGGTGAGCTCTACTTCAGCGACGTCTACAGCAGTGGAAGATTAACAGAGGAAATAAGAAACAGTGAATTGCTCTGGGGTATTTATAGCTTGTTTTCAAACATTTAAGACAATCTTCTACATGAGACGATCGAATAGCAGGTGGGTTCGAGAAACACTGAGAACTTGTTCATCATCTTTACAGGCGAGTGCCTCAGTGGCGCCCTCTGGTGGGAGGATCTAATGCAGCTGGCGGAGGAGGTGGGCTTCAGCCCCCCGCGCTTGGTTAGGGGAGCCGCCATCAACGTGTTCAACAAAGACATGCAGGACATTCTGGGTTTGTTTTTCTATTCGTGTACCGTTGCAATCCTCCTGCTTGGCTATCAATGTTGGTGCAATTTAGTACAATATTTATTTTCTTTCTTCCCCTTTTGGAACAAAAGGCGACTTCAAATTCCTCTCAGCCACTTACCGCCTGTTCAAAGTTCCCCGGGGCTCTGGTAAACCCCGCGAGGTGGTGTACCAGGGCGGCATCACTGGGATGGAGGAGAGCTTCACCTTGGACTCTCAGTACACCTTCAAGGTCAGTGGGACTGCTGGTCAAGCGGCATGTGGTCGATTGAAAAAAGAACGGACATAAAGCAAACTATAAATGCAAAAAAAAGTTACATATTGATAGCGCTCTTATTATGATGATATGGATATTGGAACATAACCGATGGGAGGATGTTTGTTGTGTACTTCAGGTGAAGGAGGTGGTAGAGGTGGATGGGGATGTGGCTGAGATCCTGGCCCGTTCCAGGTTCTCTGATAAGTTCACCTTGTTGCCACCTAGAGGGGCGTCTCAACCCTGTGTTGGCAGCCCTAAAGTAAGTGCTACAGTTTCACCCAAAATAAGACATGTTGAACTATAGGTGTTTTTTGTTTTTGAGCACACAAGGTCACGATTGTAGGATCCACCTTGATTTTGTGACAGACCACACATGTCACATGTCATCCCACAAGTTGGTAATATGAGCAGTGAAGCAGAGATTTCTCACACTCAAACCTATATCTATATATGTACTGAATATATGCAAATAGATGATTCAATGGGTGCTGGTGATAACAATAATCATACGGCCTTTTTCAAAGAGAGGATGGACCTTGACATGCTGATATGATGAGCTTGTTACGTATTTCCTCTGATATAAGGCATAATGAGCCACAAATCTGCATGGCCATAAAGCATGTCAATGATATAACCAAGTTTCACACACAACTTGTACTATGAGGTGCATTTACACCATTTATTGGTTTATATATCCTAAAAATGAATCGGTTATCTATTAAGTCAACGGTATCAACTGCATGTTTGTGTTTCAATTAACAATGGAAAGGGTGAAGAATATTTTCTGAATATGTGAGTGGATGATGTTGATGTAAAACTATTTCTACAGGCGCGCGTTCTGAATCCGTTTGAGCTGATCAAACCGAGGACTGATGTTCCAGGATCCACCACAGGGGGGTGCTGTGGCACACAACCAACAGGGTGCTGCAACTAAATTCAACTTATTTTTCCCACCATCCATGATTTCGCTTGGGTGATTCCACTGAAACAACCTAATCTGTTCTTGTGATTTGTCTATGGATTTCCAGTAGGACCTTGCATCGCTGTTAGCATATCTTTTTTTGTAATATTAACTAGTGTAGTATTTCTCTATCATTCAAGGCATCCTACTTTTTACAACCATGTCCCAAGGACAAAGGACTACGACTCTGGGTTAAAGCCTACACTCTCAAATAATAATCTCCATAACCGGAAAAGGGTCAAATGACTATCCATAACGAAAAAATATGTTTTGTCAAACATAAAAATTTATGTTTACTACAAGGTTCCTGTTACTGCAGTGACAGCTATAAAATATTATATAATAATATAATAATATAATAATGTTAATATACTTTTTGTATGCCTGGTAACGGAAGACTACAACATTAGAGAGCAGTAACAATTTGAAAATAATTCAGCTAAAAGGGCATTTATCTATCATTTTCTAATTTTCTCCTTATTGCACTGTGAATCAGAGACAAACGCAATTTCGATTCCTCTATTTGTCTTGCACATATTTTGGAATTGAAAATAAAGCTGACTTTGATTTTGATTGATTTGGTTTTGATTTGATCCTTTAACCTGCTCTGGAATACGTTTCCCATGATAATAAAGCAATTTTAATTTGGTTAAAATATCTTATTTGTAGTGCTGTTTCTTAAATTGACATAACCCTGAAACTAGGCCTCTTCCAAACATCAGCCTACATGTTATTTGTGCTGCGTTGCGCTTATCAGGCTTACTCAGAATGACATGTTTATGTCTTATTGGACGAGTGTGAACTGCACGTTAGTAAACAAAGGTTGCTTAGCGACATACCGTTTTAGTGACGTGACCTTACCTACCTTTGGAGGACATCACCTGTTGCAAGTGACAGAAGGCCCGCCCCTTTTCGCTACAGCCCGTCTTGAACCCTGACGGTATCGCAAAGGCAGTGAGGTAGACTTACAACAAGGTGCTCATTCTTGTGAGGAAACCTTTTTCTTTGCGATTAAATACTGATGCCTGGACTATCACTAGGCCTGCTACACGGCTCCTTTTAAGTCGATATTTATTATATACTGTATATTGGAAATATTGGATATTTAAACGACTGATTAGGATACATCATGGATCGACTCGATCAATGGGGGTTAAAATCTAAGAACATGGAGTTTGAGGACGACTTCTTTGATTATGGGACGGAGGAAATAACAGATGATCAAGACCCGAGTGAACTTCTCACCGCTTTGAAACAAAAGGAGGAAGAGGTTATTTTGGCAGCGCAGCTGGGAAACGCATTGCTGCTGGAAAACCGTCAGCTGAAAGATCAGAGCGAAAAGCTTCATGAGCAGTACACAGATAAACTCGAGGTAAGTTTGCCTTTAAATCCATCGTTCAATTTAGTTTTGACCACATAAAGAAAATAAGACGTCCGTGACGTGGAACAGATTTTCGCACCATGACCAAGATAAAGAATTAGTCCTCAACGAACTCAAGAAACGTCGACTTAGTAGTTTATTATTATTTGGTTCACAAATGCGCAATATTCTCCGGAGGATAGTTTTCCTTGACTGATCATTACTTGTTGCAGTGCGTGTAGTAGTCCCAATTTTTGTTTAAGGATTTTTGCCTCGTTTTGGAAACAGTGCCACAAGTTAGTCCGTGGAAAACCTCCAAGCAGTCTGCAGGTGACACTGGGCTGTGAACCAATAGTAGGCTAGCTGTTTTTACATTTTGGGACTTGATTGACATTTACATTTTCTGTGAATATTTATGTTTGGCCATATGTTCCCATGTTTGTGTATGTATATATATTGTTTTGGATAAACAAAACTTAAATGGATTTTGGGCTCGATGCACTACAATCTCCCTCAGGGTTTGAATGTTAGAAATCTGTGTTGTGAATGTTTAAAAGTGTTTGAGGTTAACAAAATAGTTAAACGTTACCTCACGCAACTGCATGTCTACCTCATCACATCACTAATACAATAGTTGACTTGCCAAGTGGACAATCTCCCATCCCATCCTGGCTTAGGTAGAAGCATGTTTTTTTTTGACTGTTCAAATCATCAACAAAATATAGTTTCTCAAGACAACTCCATGTGTCCTCTTATCACACAAAAGACTTTGAGTTGACGTCACTAAAAGCTACTCCTCAATCTCCCCTATGTCTTGTGTAGCAAGCCGAGTATTTGTATTCTGATCTTCTCCACCTCCATCTGCTCCCCCAGTTGCTGGAGCAGGGCAGGCATGAGCTGCGTCTGAAGCTGACCAGCTGCCAGTCGCAGTGGGAGAGCCAGGTGGGGGAGCTGGAGCGGGATGTGAGCGAGCTGAGGGCCCAGGTGGAGAGGCTGACTCAGGCCGTCGACGAGGCAGAGAGGGAGAAGGGCCGGGCCCAGCAGGACTACGGTGAACGTGCCCAGCGACTGGGAGAGCAGCTCCGTACCGTGAGTACTCCATCGCGTCACGCTGGTTGAACAACGACAACGGTGTGCAGAGGCTTTTTGGCTGAAGCCAATTCTTGTCTTTTTTGTGTTTTTGTGTTGCATAATATGTCTCACATCATCCCGTGTGGATTATGACGAAAGATAACAAAATCATGTCCTATGAAACATGAATAGGATAGAAGTGTGGTGCTGAAACAGGTAGCTGAAACAGAAAACAGCTTTTCAGGTAACTGAGAAACAAAGCCTGATAAAAGAGGCCTGTTACCCAATCGGTGCAGTGTAACTGGGTGTTCATTCAACCTCAGAGGTATCAGTTCAACTCTACTTATCTGTCCTCCAGCAAGGCCACAAAAGAGAGAGAGAGAGTGTGTGAGTGTGTGTGTGTGTGTGTGTGTGTGTGTGTGTGGGTGTGTGTGTGTGTGTGTGTGTGTGTGTGTGTGTGTGTGTGTG
>JAOPUD010000055.1:13374731-13389178 GCA_027122715.1 Trisopterus minutus
TCTTGTGTTCAATGCAGGTCATTACACAGCAGGAGGTGATGTGGTATGGCATAATAACTGAGCTAGGCTTAAGGCCAGCAAAAGTACAATATAATGGTCGCAGTTATGGCTCATGGTCTAATACATTTTATAATAGAAATACTGTAACTACTGTAACTGAAAATAATGAGCGTATGACCATTGCGCGAATGTAGAGTCCGACTTCGATCGCTAGCAGTAAGAGGAAGTAAACATTTGCATGGATTTTTTTCTCCTCTGCAAATCTCGCGGTGATGGCGAATTAGTATATAAACAACACACCAATTGACTGTTTGCGCTGTCCAATCACAAGAGTGGTAAGGTCCGTCAAGCTTGCATTTCGCTATGACGGCTCCGGAGGGGAAATCAGAGGAGAGGAAATCTTAAAAAAGGGGCGCGGGTCTTGCAAACGATCAATTGATTTCAGGTTTAAAATACATTGTAACGCGTTTTACTGAGATTGGTACAGAGTAAAACATTACCTTTTTTTTTTTTTTAATGCCTTACATTACCACGTTACAGCAAAAAGTAATGCATTACAGTTATGCATTACTTTTGTAATGCGTTACTCCCAACACTGTTCGCAAACAATTACAAACACACACTGTAGTTAATCAGCTGTGGGAATGAACATGCCCCACGGCAGCAATTCTCTGCCAGTCACTTGGGTTTCGGTCAGGTTGTGGAAGCACTTCTAGGGCATCACCTCATCCCTGCAATTGTGTCACTTCTTACCTGCACTTCTGGATTCCAGCCCTATACTGCAAAATTTGCGACTACTTTCGCTTGCCATTAGAATGGAATCTAGTGTGTCAGGATTTTTCTTCTGGCTGCCTGTTAACGTTAAATGCAGTAAACAAGTCAACTGTGCCTAGTCTATTGCACGTGTAGGTTTTGTTTAGCAATCCCTGATTTATTATACTTGTGCACCCTATATTTCATTTCAAGTGTATATGATAAGCATTGAAAATATCATTATAGTTTGAACAGTTTTTAATAATGTGTCTGTGTCTGTGTTCAGCTGAGCGAGGCACGGGGGGAGGTAGAGAAGGAGCATGGCCGCTCCCAGGAGCTGCAGGCCCGGGTGGATGAGCTGCAGGAGGAGGTGTCCTTCCAGGAGGCCAGGAGCCACGGGGACTCCTCCCTGCTGTCAGAGCTGGAGAGCAGCCTGGCTACTGCCGAGCTGGGCCTCAACACAGAACAGGTAAGGAGCCGGTAACTCATTTTCACACTTTGAAAGGGGGGAGTTAAACAAAAATACAAAATAGTGACCTGCTTTGGGTGCTACCGAGCAGACTGCAGTGTAGCTGAATGGTATGCAAAGGAATATATTTAAAACACAAACCAAATTTGGCATTTGGCGCCATTGTTTTAGAGGGATGACAGAGATCGTAATCTGTGATTCTGTAAACAGACGCATAACTAAATGACCTCCTCTTAACCGATCATTCCTGCTCAGCAAGTTGCTTATCTCAAGTCAGGGCGAGGGGAGTTCAAGTGTGTTTGGTTTCTTTTATTAGATCACTTTTTATTGTTAGCTCTTAACTATTCCCACATGTAGAGATTTTTCTAAAGCGGGTATTTTGTAGATTACTTTTAATCACATCATCATCAAATTTAAAACCTAACCAAATGCACCTTGCAGTTCTGGTGAAAATCTGCTCGAATCAAATACACATAAATAACATGTACTTTTGATAGACCATAATTCAGGAAGTCAGGCTAAGTTCGTGGACATTGTGGTTAGGTTTTATTCTTCGAAATTACATTTGGCATTGTCATGTTGCTACCAAATCAGTTACATCATACAGCAATAAAAAAAACAATAATCGACAGACTAAACATGACATCACACAAGCACTGTTTGTTCAAGGCGTGATTGATGGTGCAAAGGTGTCATTGATTAGATCCATATTTTCCATGTACTTTTCCATCTATTTTATTTGATCTTTTTTTCCATGTCACACAGTTGTGTAGAGCTATCAAACTAATCAGGGATTGTGGTACAGACTTATAGGTATACTACCCTACCCTCCTCTATCAAAGAAAATGATGATCCTATCTATAAAGTCTTCGAAGCTTGCCTGCACGATATGTTCTCGTGTTACCAAAATAATAAGGCTCTGCTTTTAAGTGGCTACTGTTGGGGAGGTGATTTGATGTAACAACAAGGAAACAGTGTTAGCTGAGGTATGGCAGGGTAAGGAGGTGCAACACTGGCTTTACCTTGGTACAGTTTAGCTTGCAACTGTGAGTCAATTCTTTGTTGAGTTGTCAACAATGACTCTAATGTTCTTTAATAAGTAACTGAGTTCTCATTGTCAAAAAGTAACAAAGTGTTTATTTGTGTTGCCGAAAATGAATGCCCATTTGAAAGTCAGAGTAAAATGGTATGGAGACAACTGATCCCTTAATATCCTTTGATTTTTGTTTTGATTTCCACATTACACTCCTCCCACTGGCATTATAATATCTTAATAACTGTACTTTATCGCCATACTGGAACATAATGAAAGGACATCCTGTTCAGTGTCCAGTTCTCTGTGTTGGTATTCACAAGACTCACTTTGCAATGCTATATACATAAACATCCTGACTTTTAATGTACAAAAGATTTATAAAGGAACAATGAACATGGGCTTTTTTGTCACCAAACAGTCGATTTAGCCTATGGGATCGTAATAAATCTCATTGCAATAATAATTGTAAAAGACAGGAAGATTTGTCTAGTTCTTGCTCTCTGATTGGCTACTGTGATGTTGTGTTTTTGTATCAGGATGATGTGATTTATAACTACACCCATGAGCCTTTCACCACACATCCTGTTCCCTACAGTTCCTGTCCTAACATTGTAGGAGTGTTTCCTTATTGGAGGACTATGAAAACAATCATCGTTAGAACAGAACCGTCACAATAGAAACACCAACGGTTATAGCGTGTAGTTTGTAAATTCCTTTGTGTTTCGGTCAGAGGATCGGTATTATAACTTCATGTCAGCTGTAAGCTAGGAGTAAGGTAGGCTACCATGGTGGTGAGTGTAGTATGATGTCACTGTCGATAGTATGCGATTGAGGACATGCTGTTTCTTTCTTTGAATGAAGGAGGGGCCAGCACTTGGTTTGTAGCGGATAGTTTCGGTCTGCTTCTTTTGCATGCTTACTACGGCTTTAATCAGCCCACAGTGTCTGTGATCAGCTGGGGTCATGTAGGGCAACCAACAGCATCACAGAAGGATTTTGATCTTATTTTTAGCTTAATTTTAGCTTTTGCTACCCTTACTACCTATTTACCACCTTTACTTTTTAGCGGAGGCAAAGCTTCAAAAACTACTACTGAAAAGCTTTAAAAAAAAGACAACCTTCTTTTATTCTCTTAGATGAGGCAAGACGTGTCTTCGGCACTCCAGTTGCTTCTCCCGTTGACCGGAGACATGGGTCCCCCAGGGTGCCCTCCCGTGGGGGGGGACCTGAACGCCTTGCTCTGCCAGCTGACCGACACCGCAAGAAGCCTGGCTGGCTCCGGCTGCCCACAGGTGGGTGCGTTAGATTCAGTTGCCAGAAGCCAGCTGGAGTTGATGCGGTTGGTATTGGACAACAATGTTGGTAGACAATAGCAGAGAAGTTGTATAATGTGCACGTCATGCATTTATTTAGGTCGGATTCAGCCTCTGAATGGTGCAATATAACTTTTTAATACATCTTTCTCTGTGGACAGAGGCTTGTATTGCTATTATATTGACATTTTATTTTGCCAGTTTTATTTTGTTGTTCTTCCGAGAGACCTTAAATAACTTGAATGTACGAACACACACACTCCCTCCCCAGGGCAGACAATGAATGCAAATAGGTCAATGTTACCAAAACCCTTTATTTTTTGCGTCAATCTGTGTGGAATGCACAGGGTGATACCAGATCCCCCTCTCACTCTCTGTGTCTCTCTCTCTGTCTCGTTCTCTCTGCCTCTCCTTCTCTTTCTCTCTGTTAACGTCTCTCTTCTAGGAGATGAATTCAGCCTTTGTGGATGGCAGGAGTGATCTGTGTGGGAACCCGAGCGCAGCAGAGCTCCGGGATCAGGTAACACAGAGATAAAGAGGAACAGGGCTCTTCGTGGAGGGTTGCGCCCGTGGGCTGTGCTTTATGAGTTGTGGGTTTCAGTCAATGCAACCATTCTACTGAAAGCGTAGTCTTTCCTGTTGAGCTACAGTATATATATATATATGAATATATAGCTCTATATTATTCATTATTGGTTGAGCCCTTTATTTCACTTTATTTTTTTACTTTATTTTTTAAATGTTAACTTCTAGTTGATTCTATAGAAATATACATAATAGTAATGCAGAAACAGATTCACAATGTCTAAATTATTCACATATACATATCCGAAAGTATTAGTAGTAGTATATAGGGTAGTATATGTCTACTACAGCTTTCCTTTGCCAAATGAGGAGCCAAAAGCACACTTGTTAATTAAAGATCAAATAAAGCTGTTGAATAAAGTTAATAATAGTAAAACAATTGACAATAGGTGTTACACATCCGTGGAAGTAATTTCATTTGCTTTGAGCCAGAACATTGTTCAAACCAAAATCGTTTGACCAGATAAACAGGAAATGCTGTTGTGTGAATGCTCTGAGTGCTCTTTTCATTGTCTACTGTCTGCACTCTCACACTCACCCATAAGTAGAATGTGTGCTCTTAGCCAACCTAGAGCTAAGTTAACAGTGGTGTGGCTTTATTCTTTGGTGTTTTCCACCTTTCCAGAACACAGATTTGCAGCAAAAGAATGCAAAGCTGCGGACAGAACTGGAGCACAGACAGGAGCAGACAGAGGTCGTCCAACAGGCCATCAAAGATCGAGATGAAGCCATAGCCAAGTAAGCCGCTACACAGTGTTGTTTCTTATGCATAGCCATTTTAAAGTTACATAGTACATGAATTGACTAATTTTATGTTTATTCATAGTAATCAAAAATACAGCTTCATATTTCATTTAGCACTTGATAACACATCTCAATGCTATCAGTATTGATCATGAGCCAAATGATGACAGCAGCTAAACAAGAAGGCTTTTGCATGTTTGCGTAATACTTTTACTATTTAAATGTTTGACTGATTTGTTTTCGGATTGTGGGTTAATGTCTTGTATTGCTGCACAATAGGAAGAACCTGATGGAGATGGAGCTTGTGAGGAGTAAAAATGAGATGATGTCTCTTAACAACCAGCTTCTGGAAGCCATCCAGCGTAAACTGGTGCTGTCACAGGAGCTAGAGGCCTGGCAGGTAGTGTCTTTATTAAGGCTCAACATGTAACAATGCTGTGCAAGGGTCCTGTTTAGCTCAAGTGGTGGATTATGACATTAACACAACCAGCCAGAGCTAAGAGTTAGATTCCTATTGGCTTGCTAAAAATGTGCACAACCATAACATTGTATTTTGCTTTTGAAGAAAGTTTTGACCAAATAGTAAAGATATTTTGTTTTACTAGAATAACATAATCAATGTCTGGGCTCTGAAAAAAACCTTGCTAATCTCAAATCTGCCTACTATCACCTCATTGGCTGATCCCTGACATGTCCAACCCCCCCTAACAGCCCAGTCAGATGGATGACTAATTGCAACAGGTGTTCACACAATTTTGGCTGAGCCATGACTAATTCATTTGCTTAGGGACTGGGGACCTCTAGTGGTGGGGTTCAGAAGAGTAGGGCTTGAATGGGGAACATTGTTATAATAACTCAGATAAAACAAACAAGCATAAAAAAAAAATGAAAAAAGGCTATATCTTCATAAAATAGAATTCTCATCCTATTTTCTTGTCTCCATGTCAAACCCAGGATGACATCCAGATAATCATCAACCAGCAGCTGAAAGCACAGCAACAGTCAGAGCAACTGCAGAGAAATCCCCCCCACTCCAACGGCATGTCCTTCTTCAGAAAGCCCAGCCCCACACCAGCATCCTCCCCTCGGAGCGGCCAGCCCGCCCCGCCCGCATCCTGGGGGTTGGAGGTGGACCAGGAGAAGCCCCAGTCCCCCTGGAAGCAGTGGCTCAGGCTGGGCAAGCGGGCGCAGCACAGCAAATGATGTAGAGCAGCACTCACTGGAACACCGTGTCTCACACACACACACACACACACACACGCACACGCACACGCACACGCACACGCACGCACACCACACACACACCGACACACAGGCCTGGAGAGCCAGGCGAGTCAGAGAGACTGCCTGGCGGCACATGGGGCCCTGACATACCCGGGACATCCTCCAGGTATGAAGGAACCAAGCATCCTTGGGACCAGCAGTCAGGACAATGTGTTTATGAGTCAACGAGTTTACAATGCAACTCCTTCAGCTCTACTGTTGGAAGGCCGGAGCACCTGTGAACAAACCAATGGGCAAATGTACATTTGTTGACATTTCATTGAGAAGCTAAGCCCTCCTTGAAATAGGGAATGTGACAAATGGAGCCATTTCTTTTTTGTAAGACTATTATACCTGACACTGTAAACATATAAAAGCTTTTTTGTAAAACAACAAAACTATCACCAAACTGTATATGTAGAATTTGGTCGGTATTTTTGGTAAGCAAAGTTACATTATTTAATAGAAGATTATTGCAATTATGAAAGCTGGAAAGTTGATGAATGACTCTAATTGTCTGTAATAAATGTTTTGTTTAGGTTTCAGGCCACTTGGAACTAACTCTTTTTATTATGTAAACTATTCAAAAAATTTTACAAAAGCATCATTTATACGTTAGCTGTTATGCATGAGATTGAACTTAGTATTTTTGTGTGCAAAATTTCCTACTCTAATATATTATTTGCCAAGCAATATGACTGACTATTATGATGATGATGAGGATGATAGTATATATCTGTTAAACATATATAACCTAGTCATTGTTTTTTTTTTTTTTTACATTTTATACTATGTATAATATCACAGTTAGAATGGTATGTTGGTCCACTCTTCACTTTACTGTTGCTATTTTTGGTGTCTTTTATGTGTTATAATTTACATTTCAAATGGTATGAATCAAGATTCCTACAATATCACAATACAAACCTAAGAGGATTGATTCTTTGCAATAATCAGAAACAGGTTGCTGCAACTGTTTACACTAAAGTGTTAAAATAATAGAAGGAATGTTGAATATATTACTCTGTTGTAATGTACATTGATGTAGCCTGAAACCGCTACACACTCCAACCTTTTTTGTCCACCATCACATTTTAAATAAAGTATTGACAGAGAAGGACTACCTTGTGTGTAGAAAGTGTTTCTGCAATCAGCGCAGTAATGATTGCAACAATTATTGTTTCATACAAAAAGTACATTGGTTGCTAATTGTTTGATTTGTACCTTTGCTATTCTTACCCACAATTAAAGTAACAACCAAACTATTACATTTGTTTATTTATCTTGTGTTTCATCAACAATTTAGCAAATCCTAATCTGGTGGACTACCACTCCCCTCTACTGCTGCCTGTGAAGGGCTCCACTACAAAGGCTTTCAAGAACACAAAAAAGCAGAACCGTTGTTTACGGCCCGTTGCTGCCCCCTGTTGGTTTAAAATATATATTTCTCGGAAATGCTTCACTTAATCCTTGCAACAGTCTTTTGCATGTCATCATGGAGAAACGCCCCACAAAAGCAATGTTTTTATAACGATAAAGCTGTCCCCTTTAAAATATGTTCAATGCATTCAGGTAATTTAATAGGAGCATTTTTGGTGTTTCTGAACCCCTTTTTCTGACATCAATACCTTTTTTTGTTATCCATTAAATTGATTATTTTCTTATTAATATTATTTCTAGTTTAGACGGTTAAGATAAAGTGTAATCTTAAGTAAAACTGGTGTTAAATGTGGTGTATATTCAGTAATTACGCTGGAGAGGCTTTGTCGCACACTGGTGACGTGTACATGTGAGTGCTGAGGAGCCGCAAGGTTTGGCAGTAGCGTATTTCTTTCACAATACACAGTTCTACTCTTCTACCAGGTACGAAAGCATTTGGTCGATGACATGTTTATAACATACACCGATAACCAGTGATGACAGTGTAGTCGTCTGTGGGGATGGTTGCAAACCCAGTGGTGTTGACCCTACAGGAGGCTAGCTAGTGCGGCTACAGGCTACATAAGGACTACTATGTTTGACAGGTGAACCTTTAATTGTGAGGGCAGTGGCGACCAGCCGCTCGGGAAGCCCGCTTTACCTGTACCAACTGAATTGCGATCGCAAGGTACTGGTTGTAATGTGGATATGGGCTATTGCGACCTCTTAGTTGCAATTACCTCAATGTATAGTCATATGCATGTCTCATCTGATTGTATTTAACGGCGATCAACCCAGCTAACACTGCTCATCTAAGGACAGGTAGGGTCATCCTCTTTGTATCTGCATGCCATTGGTTTCCTAATAAAACGCTTGTCATGTAGGAGCAACTCTCCCTCGGAGAGTCTGTGAAGCGTTCAGTGCAGTCACTTTAGGACGTTTTATAATATTGTCTTATTGACATAAAGTTTCTCATACATGTCAAAAGTTGTATTTTTCTAAATACCAAAGCATTCATATGCAAATATGATGATACAAGTTATCCGTAGAAGTGCAATGTTGGTGAGTTCAACGCTATTAAATACAATCTCATAAGTTATATTTCCATTAATAGGTATCTCTATGGTTGTAATTACAACGTCCTCTCAGTCACTTGCGGCTAGATAAGAACATGCTACAGTTGCAGACCTCATTTGGTAGCCCAGCATGCATAATTAATGTTTAGTGTATCCCAAATTCAAGATATGCTGTGTCCTTATAGATTGAAAGTAGGCCTGGGCGATATGGCTGAAAGACATATCATGATATAACTGATAGCGATATGATCGAATGATATAAACTATTGATCATTTTAATGATTAATTAATTAATTCATTAATTTTAACGTAAAAGAATAGGAATTACCATGCTGGATTTACACACTTCTGTTTAACACTATGACCTTCCATTCCTTGTTCTTCATTAATTCTCCAATGTCGATGCAACAATGAAAAACACTCATATGAACTATATGCAATCCTACATATTGTAAATAAGTATGGAACCATGTTTGTGTAACAAACCCAGCTGCTAGATTCTGTGTTCGAGTCTCTTATCGATAGATATTGAACATGTTTTGTATTGATATTGATCAAAAGTCTATCACAATACAATAATTAATTGTTTTATTGTCCTGGCCTAATTGTAAGTAATTAAAAGTCTTGTTACCAAAAGCGGTTATGTTTGGGAAAGATCAGAGTTATGTTATTTACTGTCAGCCATCCATTATGATTACCTTTACATCAAAAATAGCTCGCAAAAATATTGCTTACATTTCAAAATGTTGTCCTGTTTTTTACTTAGGCCTTCTACAATATCTTCTTAGTTTCCACCTTTCTTTCCAGGCCAGTCTTTTGGCCTCCAGAAGCTTCTGTTGACTACCCTTGGATGGATTGAAGCGTGTGGAGCCCTAGTGAGATGACTGACCAGGGCAACAACAACCAGAACATATCTTGCAACCCCTTTGCTGCCCTCTTTAGCTCACTGGCTGATGCCAAGCAGTTTGCATCCGGTCAGCAACCACCGCTTTCAGCAGAACCCCCATGTGAGTGCCATTAGACTTTCAGCATTGGACTATGTTTACATCTAGTATTTATAGGTCTGCAAATGCTCTCAATTGTATACAATTAATATCATAGCATTCAAAAAGACATATTCACAAATAACGGCAGACAAGCTCAAATCTGGGTGAACGGGGCTTTTCCCTTTCTTACCCTATATATTTGTTTTGACATACAAGCCTCTTTTCTAGTTTAACAAGTGCAACAATGCATACCTGCCTTTTTATTTCCGCACTTTAAACCACACAGTGGAAGACTCTGGGGAGAGTCACTCAGAGTCTGAGAACTCTGTGTCAGACAGCATCGATGACAACGATGACTCGGTGGCGGAGATCAGCCGCTCGTTTCGGTCGCGGCAGGAGCTCTGCGAGCAGCTTAACATCAACCACATGATTCAGAGGATATTCCTCATCACCCTGGACAACAGTGAGTCTAACACACTCCACAACGTTTACCATATAATCAGCTTTTCTCATGCTATGATTTGATTAGAGTGATGTCTTATGGCGCTACGTCAGACTTCTCTTCGTATTCCATATGAGCATTTGTTTAATCTGATTTAGTGCACCACCCTGCTTCTTGTTAAACAATCATTTTTGATAGTGAGTGTGTGTAGCATGTCTTCCTGAGGCAGTCCTCGTGATATGATGTCACTTCATGACATCATGATGAAGTCACACAATTCCCCAAACCCCTTCATGTTCTGGCTTTATTAACCGTTAATCGGTCTGAGGAATCAGGCAAGCTAATTTCACAAAAGTGTGGTCTTATAGTGGCCAGTGTCCCGTGTGCTCAGGTGTGTTGTTGACTGCTTCTGTGCCTCATGCAAGTCTAATTTGACGTTTCCAGTAAGTAAGACATGACTCATCCTGCTCTGAGATGCTGCAGGGATGTAAGGGAGTGTAACGATGACTCTGGTGGCCGTCTTCCGGGACCGCTTAGTGATGAGTCAAGAGGGTCAGGAAATAAGGAATGAAAGGCCTCTGTTGTTGTCTTTGGTCTCCTAAGTCTGGCTGAAGAAAATATGAGCAATGTAAACAAGGATGAGGTTAGAGGCTCATTAGTTGAGTTCTGCCGTTTTAACTTTTAACTTCATTTTTAGTGTTTAAATTTATTTGCATTTTAATGAACATGCAATTCATGCAAATATGAAATAAAACATTTTCAGTTTTCGATAATTTTAGGTTATTTTGTTATCATTCGTGTCTTCTCAATATATACCTTGTGTTATCCAAGGTGACCCCAGTCTGAGAGCGGGTAACGGCATCCCTGCTCGCTGTGTGTTCCTGGAGGAGATGGCGGCTGACCTGGATGGCCAAGACTGGCTCGACAAGGACAACATCGGACAGGTTGGTATTGCTGGAATTTCTCTCTTGAATACAGGACTTTGAAGACTTCAGAGGACAGAGGTTCAAATCGGCCAAGGATGATGGCCGTCATCCATGACTCATTTCAGCTCGACCAGTCTCCATGCAGAGGGGCGTTACCTTTTCTCTAAGTAGATTAAAGGATGAGTAATTATTTCAATGCACTTTCGTCTAAGTGTCATATAAAGTCATATATTTCACTGTTATATGTTTGCTGGGATATAATTATCAAAGGGCCAATGAATCGAGTGATATTAGAAACAGTCATAATCAAGGTAATAATTTCAGAATTTCAACAAGGAAGGGTGATTGCCCATTCCAAAATGCCAAGTCTTAATTTCTACCCCAGGCACTTTGGTTTAGCTCTACCTTTTCCAAACTTGATAAAGATAATTAAAAATACAATTATCTAGCAACTGCCAATATAATCAGTCTATGTGTCATTTTGTTTGCCTGTAGCCCTAAACAATCTGTGTGTGTTTGGGATCCATCCCCTGCCAGGCTCTGTTCAACCGGCTGCTGATGCCTGAACCAGGAAACCACCTCATCTACATGACCTCCTGCAGCGCCGTCAACATGTCGGCCGACCGGGACGCAGGGGACAAGTGTGCCATCCCCTATCTTTTTGCCTGTTATCAGAGGGCCAAGGAAGAGGTGACTCAGCACTAGCTCACCGATGAGTCGTTTTGTGTTGTTCTGATTTATTTGTACTATTATAAGAATTTAATATTACTATTGTTTAGTGTTTCATTATTTTCTTCATCAAATAGTTGTCATGATGCATTAAGTATTCATTTGTTTGAGGATTGATAATTTAAAACGGAATACTGGCTAGCCACTTGGACACTTAATCATTCCACATCATTGTAAATGAATGGCACCAGGTGACGAAGGTCCCAGAGAAGCTGCTGCCCTTCGCCGTCAGCTGTAAAGATCTGACCGTGGCCAACACCAGGACGGTCCTGCTCACCCCAGAGATCTACACCAGCCAGAACGTCTACGAACAGCTCCTGGACTTGCTGCTGGAGGGACTCACAGGGTCACGTAGGTTTAGACATTCAAACTTCAACTCCGCCTGGTCTTTTATTTCTTAGGGTCCTTCTTCTGTCACTTGGAGGACCTTCTTCCCTTGTTTAATGTTCTTCCTCTTTGCCTGATAACGCTACTGTGTACTCTAATCTACTGTGTACTCTAATCTCCTGTATATACCACTCTATGTCTCGATTGTTCTCTAATCCTGTTGTACTCTAATCTCCTGTATCCTCTAATGTTTGTCATCGTTGTATTGTAATCTCTTGTAAATCATACTGTGTCTGTGTTGTACTGTAATCTCTGGTATATACTAAGGTTTGCCTCTGTTGTACTTTTATCTCCTGTATACCCTACTGTATGTCTCTGTTGTACCCTAATCTCTTGTCAATGCTACCGTATGTCTGGGTTGTACTCTAATCTCTAACAGGAGATGCTACTGTTTCCTGTTTTAACGTGTAGAGCCGGAGGAGATGGTTGAATTTTCAGAGGAAGTGATCACGGGCCTTCTGGCCGAACAGGAGGTGCGTACCTTCGGGGAGGTGATGGGACCTGTGCTGGACATCTTCCATGGGCGCATCAAAGACATGGACCTCTGCCAGCCTCTCCTCTACTCCTACCTGGAGGTGCTCCTCTACTTCAGCCATCAGAAGGACATCGCTATGGTCTGTACCACAACGTCATCACCTCTATTGAGCATAGGATCACCTTTATTATCCCACCTGAAGACACAACCCAACGCATGACTCTCAATGAGGTTTGACATCCCCTGCTCTCTTAGTCTTGACTTTTTGCTATCCATCGTATGCAGGTTTTGGTGGAGCACATCCAGCCCAAAGACCCATCGAATGGTTTGCAGTACCAGAAGAGCCTTCTTGGTGCAGTGCTCAGTATCTCGTGCCTGCTGAAGACTCCAGGCGTAGTGGAAGGGCACCGGTACTTCACCAGCCCTGCCCGCTCCAGCGCCCAGGAGACCAAGATCCAGGAAGCCAACATACACCAGGTAAGGAGAGCATACCATTTTTAGTAAGGGATGAGGACATTGAAAATCAATGATTCCTTAAAGTAAATAATTCAATACGAGGACAATTCAAATATTGCAATGATGTTTTTATTTATCTTCCAATGATTATTTGCAGCTAGGAGCGTCAGTTAATATAGAGTAATGAGATGTCATAATCATAACAACGATAAGAAAAATGCTGCTGTTGATGGCAGATAACTGACTTACTCAAGGCAATCGATTTCTCCATACATTAATTAATAATACAAATACTGTGCGAAGACTTTTTGCAGCGGGTAGTGTGAATTACTTTCTGCATAGTGAAAAAATTAATAACTGAAGCGGTTTTCAAAACAAATTTAAGAATGGTTGATGAGAATGTTTACAGACTCAAAACCTAGTGATTTTAAAAATCAAAACTACAATGGCACTAGTAATAATAGTAAATCAATGATGAGGAAAATAATAAATATATTTTGGATTTATGAAGTGCATTTCAAGGGACCTGAGTACGCTTTGCACATAAGACAACAATATATTAATATGGGCTGATGATTCTGAATGACGTCTTGCGGTCTGTAGTTCATGGGCCAGTTCCACGCCAAGCTCCACCAGACGCTGAAGAACCTGATGCAGCGCTCCGGGGAGACGCGCCATCTGCTGCTCTCCTGGCTGGGCGGCTGCCTGCAGGCCAACGCCGGCCGCACCAAGATATGGGCCAATCAGATGCCCGAGATCTTCGTCCAGATGTACGCCTCAGACGCCTTCTTCCTCAACCTGGGCGCCGCGCTGCTGAAGCTGTGCCAGCCCTTCTGCAGGCCGCGCTCGCCCAAACTGCTGACCTTCAACCCCTCCTACTGCGCACTCAAAGAGCTCAGCGAGGAGGAGCGGCGGAACCGCAATGTGCACGCCAGGGGTGAATACACGGCCGTGGGATAAGGGACAACTGAAGCTTTAGTCCAGTGTTCATTCTCTTTTTTTCTTTCTTTCTTTCTGATTTTTTTTGTAAGTGTTTTTGTTTCTGTTTACTTCTTGTTGCTACAGTATTATAACACAAGCAGAGCTATTTCTGATTCCTCTGCACGCACAGCCGAGGGGGGTTGAGAGCGAGACTAGATGATTCCCCCTTTATGCCCACCAGGCCTGGACAAGGAGACGTGTCTGATCCCTCCCCCCCCGCAGCACCAGGCCGAGTTCTGCCAGTCCTACAGCCTGCTGACGGAGAACCTCATCCTCACACAGCTCACCCTGCACCTCGGCTTCCACAGGTACACGCACGCATACGTGTGAACTAGAGCTGGGGGTAAACGATTATTTATCAAATGATTAATCGGGCGATTATTTTATCGATTAGTCGACTAATCTAA
>JAOPUD010000055.1:13457803-13472789 GCA_027122715.1 Trisopterus minutus
GCCCCCCCCCCCCCCCGTCCCCACAAACGCCCACACCTCTCATGCTGTGTGTCTGTTTTTGGTTCTCCAGACAAAACACTTTTTTTCCGAAGGCATTGTTGTTGATCTCCGGTCCTGTTTGACTTCAGGCCTACTATTGTTTGTTGTCTGATACCCCCTCTTTGCTGGTTTTCCCTGTCACCTTGCAAATCCTAAGTTCTCTTCCTGGTACTTGCAAAGGCTTTATTGTCTACCTGTCTGAGTCAAACCAACGCTCACTCCGTCTCTCTCTCTCTCTCTCTCTCTCTCTCTCGCTCTCTCTCTCTCTCTCTCTCTCTCTCTCTTTTGTGGAGTTTTTTAGAGATGCAGAACATTAAACATCGGTTAAAATACGTCAGTTAAAATATTCTCGACCACACTCTGCCAGTTCTGGTTGAATACTTCTTAACGTCAAATAACCGCATTGGCTTAAATCTACACCACACGCTATCCTGTGGCTGTGAGAACCACTGCTAACGTTACATAAATTTTGCTCTCTCTCTCTCTCTCTCTCTCTCTGTCTCTCCAATTTGGATTGAAGTGAAGAAACTCACCATTGCCTATTTTACTGCCAACACTTTGTCAACACATATAAGGGTATTCACATCTTAGGTGAACAAATCAACATAGCTCATAGCTCCACAACTTAAAGCTCAATAACACAAATCCAAGAGGCGTCAAACATTTTTGGCTCATGGGAAGAAATGCCCATACACACCCCCACTCACACATAAATCTAGTAATCAAGCAATAACTCATTAGTGTGAAGCAAGGGCAATTACTAATACTGTCGTGTGAGCTGTCTTTACCCTTGGGGGCAGCCAGCAGAAGAAAGAAGTTGATAGAGTTGATAGATTATTGACTGTTGATGGGATAGAATTTACTTCCTGTGACATCAGCCAATTTAGGAAGGTTAAAGGGCAACACACATCGACCTCTGCCATTATCAAGACAATAGGTTCCTTCGCTCTTTCTAGCGGGGTTGATCTGGTGTCTTGGTTTCCTCAGACAACTAGTGCTCTTCAGAGAAAGAAAGTTTCCTTCATGGACAATCACGTCTTTGTCGCGCCTTCACCACAGTACAGAAAACAGAAGAGGCCCTGCGTTCTGGCAGATGATCAGCATAGGACATGCAATGGGAGTCCCTTATGACCAAGAGCTCTCAGACAGAGGAATGCCACTGTTTCACCCTTGAACGCATTTAAACCCAGTATCTGGCCTGACTATTCTGGGCCCCCGTTGGACATAGTTTGGAGGCCAAGGTAATTGTGTGAGCGTCACATTGGTATGGCATGTTTCAGTCAAGAGCAATTATACTTTTGGGGGAGCATTTGAGGTTTTTTAAGGCCTGGATCTGTACTGGGATCTGAACATGTACAGGACTTGTGGTAATGTAGTTATCTGCATTTTTTGTTGATTGCACGTCGGTGTCCTAGCAATCAATCTACTGTTCTAAATTGGAGGAGAATAACATGCAGATACATTGAAAAGCCTTTCGTTTTCAGAGGGGTTGAATAGAGAGGGGTTGAATAGCGGAGGCAAAGTGCATGAGCGTGTGTCTCCAATCCATGCCACCATTTGGTAGTGTCCTGGGTTTTTAAATACATGATATTTGTTTTATACCTCCCGGACTTCGTCAGGGGGAGAGTTTGTGTGGGCCACGTGTTTTCTTTTTTTAAACAACAATCTTTATCTTTGAAATGAAGCCCTCAGCAAGTCCCAGGGCCATGTTTGTCGGTAACCATGCAACAGAGCTCTCGGAACACTGTACCGAGAGGAGAACCAGGCCTCTCTCTGCTGCTGTGTTCTGATCCGGTGCTTGTAAAAATGGGATACTCAGAAATGTCCCATTTAATCACAGTAAAGATATAAATTTTTAGGGAATATGAACCAATGAAGTGTCTCTACTTCGTAACATTTCCCACTCAAAGAGTAAGAGTATTAGGATTTTGAACGCTTCAATAGTTCTAGAACTACCCTATAAACCTAGAGACTTTTCTTGGCAGTTCATGGAAGCTCTTATGACAGAAGACATACATTTGTGTTAATGTGGTTCATTTAAGACACAAATGGATTTGACTGTTATGAACATAACTTGAGAAATGGATGTGTGTCAGCCAGGCCCAAATCCTCCTCAAACTCCTGCTTTCAATGATGTGACAAATGGATTTGGGTTGACGCCTTCATCCACAGTTCACCTGAACTTCATTTGAGTCGTATCCCAATTGAGTTGCTTTTGATTTTGCAAGATTAATTGGTTGTAAAAAATCCTGATGTTCATATTTTGAGGTTTAGAGTGAGTCACAAATAAATACCATGTGATCTTCCTGCATAATTTTTTTAAAATAATCAGATAGAGAAACTGACAAACTCCAGATTCAGTATTGAAGTGTTAAAGGATGATTAAAAAAACATAGCCAGCATACCGTTCATAGACACAGCTATTCAATCCAGCTGTGCCTCTCTCAACATTAGAAGTGTATGGTGCCGTCACCGTGGAGCCTGAATTTCAGGAAGCAAAAGGTTGAGCGTTTCATCCTCCTATTGATGTGAACAGTGTCCATTATCCCCATTATCAGGGTCAATACAGCAGAGCAGAGCAGTGGTGGCTGAGAGGCCAGGGGGTGGGGCAGGCTGGGTGGTAGTGGGCTGGTGGTAGTTGGTGGGTTGGGGGGTGCCGTGTGAGTGGACGAAGGGTGGCGTAGGCTCCCATTCCCAGGACACTTTACAGTTGTCGTCAGCACTGCATTGTGTACGTATTCAGCGCCTTATCTCGCAAAACACAACATTAATTCTTTTTGTTTGGCGAGGCCTTTCTGAGGCAACCCACCAACTTGAAGGCTTGTTGAACAATATCTTTAACATCAACACTGTTCCTTGGTAGCGAGGGAGTGGGCATATGATTGTGTATTGTATGGGAGGAAGGAAGTTTATATTCCGACTGTGGTGTGCGCTAATCGGATGCGGAATGCTGGTCCCCTTGTCAGCGTATTTCCTCACTGGAAAAAACAAGGACTGAGATGTATAAACATGTTAGATGCCTGTTTTGATGATTTTCAGATTGCTGCTAAATCTTTTGTATATATTTATAATAAAATAAAAAACTGAAAATAGAAAGCACTTTGACTTTCATTGACGCAGGCTGTGCATCAATACATCACACCAGCGAATGAGTTTCAATCAGTTCAGTAACAGATGGTGGATTTGATTCTTCTCTGCACATGTGATATACAGCAACTTGATCTGTAGGCTACACACTGACTGGATGGATGAAGTGCAAGGGCATGGGCTGTTCTGTTATTTATGGGGCTGTATTGGGTTCAACGCACCCACAATCCTACCTTTCTCCATTGATGCCGCTCTGGCCTGGATTGTGGTCTTTGAAGTTTCTTGGGAGTAGCAGACTGACAGCTGAGTACACCTGGTGTCCTCATGCGGCTCATACCATTACACTTCAAGGGGACGCCCATACGATTGGATTACATCACTTCAAGACACTTCTTTTTATTGCCACACGTTTCTCAGTGTACATGCACCCATACATAAACACGTCAATAAACACATACACACATTAACAGCAACACACACACACGCACACGCACACGCACACGCACACACACACACTCTCTCTGAGAACTTGTACCTGCTTGGATCGTTGCTGCCATTGACTCCAATGTAGATCATTTCATGTCCTAAGCCTAATCTACCATGTCACAAGCCTGATCTACTATGTCACAAGTTTCTTGTCATCAGATGCTATTTTCCCAGTGGATTTATTACTGTGTTCCACTGCCAAAGACACCACTGCAGAACTGCCCTCTTCACCTCTCCCCAGTTGCTGTTTGTGACACATTTTCCCTGTGACCCCTTTCTTATCTGATGCCATGATTGGGTACAATATATTTTGAGTAATGTTCTACAATAAAATGACTTTTAATCCTTCTCATGCTTTCCTTGATAGTACCACAAAGGGGCTTTCCTTTGGTTATGGAAACAGCGTTATAGGGCACATAAAACTCAAACCATTTTGTTTTTGAATAAGTAAAACAAGTAAGCACAACAATATGCCTGAAAATGCATAAATGACAAATAATCGTCTTTGGGTTTCCTTTCTGGCATACATTGATAAACATAAACCATAATAATTACATTTTATGTTTGGCTCCACAAGAGCTTGTATCTCCTTTATGAGCGTCTAAAGGTTTAAGGACCAGATGTTTATGATGCCCTCAAATGACACGAGAAAATACAATTATTATTTTTAAATAATTGTATCTGTTCTATATAGTTTTATCAGTTTTTGTTTCTATCCTTATTTATTCAACTATATTCATATAAATTATATTTGTATAGCTTTGTATTTGTTTCATTCCAATTCTCTATAATGATTTAGATTAAATGTGTTTCAATGCGTTTCTATTCTACAGAGTTCTATTTCTATTTTGTTTAGCTTTGGGTGCATGTGGAGCTATAAGTTATCAGATAGGTTGAGCTCGCTGCCCTGTGCTCTGGGTTAATGAGCCAGCACCATGTAGCAGCGTACTACCTGGAGCCAAGCAGGCAGGGCGATATTGCTTCTTTATGAGCCTCTGGACTTCAGCAGATGACCTACCTTGAGATCTGACTCCATACATCTGTGGTGGACTGTAACCAGTGTAAAGTCATACAGATGTCAAGTCACAGTGAGTGATCATTTTCCGGAAGGTCTTTGCTACTTTGGTTGAAAGCCGTCCTGTTTGAACCCATTTTTTAAATCACTTACATCTGTAGAGTCAACCTTGTTTATAAGGGGAGGCTTGTCTGGCTGTAGAAAATGTTGATTGTAAGATATTTATGATACACTAAATAGTTGGGTGCTTTATTGGACTTTTTCAACGTGATGCAGTGCTAGCATTAAATATTTTTTATGTCATCATTAAAATACCAATAGCTGCCCCAATGATCTTATTAAATGTATCTAAACTAGGGCTCTTATGGAAGAGCAAGCACGATTAGGGAAATCCAGTAAAAAAAAGACTTATTCCATAATAAGCAGATTTATGAACTGTAAGACAAACACCCTTGGAGGAACCCTTGGAGACGGCTAATACAGAGATCTGTTAATACAACAATCGAACAGTTTATTGATGAATTCTGCCACTTTGGTTCACATTTCCTCAGGCCTTGGTTAATTTTTTGTCACAATACCCCCAGCTGTCCGATCATGTCATTCACACCGACCCCAGCTCCCCTCTGATTGGTTGATGCCTGGGCCCCTGTAGTTTGAGAAAAAGGGTTTGAACATTCCCAGCCATTGCAAGGGTGTGAATCTTTACTATGTTGCTGTAATCAACACCATTTGTTAGCTAGGATTTATGTGATGTGTAGAAGGCATATTTATTTTCCACAAATGGATACTGACACTGTATCCATTTCGGGGGGAAAGAACAACAAGCTATGAATTGTGCCAAAGTTATAGCCATTTCAAGGTAGGCTAGGCTACGATTAACAAGATAATCAATTTCACCCATTCCACAGTGAGATACATGGAGTCAGATGGCCAGATTCCAGGGCTCTTAGTCACATTTTGTGTCACGTATTTCAGTAGGACTTGCATTGTCACTGCATGTAAAAAATACAACGTTTTCAAATACTGTAAAACAGCCAAACTGTTGAAAAATGAAGATGAAAACAAACAAAAATTATTCAACAACCTAGCAAGAATACCATTGTGTCGGTTTCCAGTTGTTCTTTGGCAAAATCAATATTTAAACAATCTAATTAGTACTGTAGGATGTACTGTAGGATCGGCGGTGTCACAGTATGATGGTATACCAGGGTATTTAGAAATTCAGAAGGTATGATATTCATGGCGTCAGAAAATATATTTATGATGATTAATTCATATATTTTGCCCAAGTTTTGAAGCAGGATTTAATTAAATAGTCAAAAATTAAGTGTTTGCCATTGCATTGTTGTTGAGAATGAAGTCGGTCAGTCCACCAACCGTAAGTGGCTGGCCCGTGTAGGTAGAGTCCTCAACGTTTGACAGGTTTTTCAATAACGACAGCACGCCCGGAACATCCCAACATGAAAACTTGTGACATTAATAGCAGCATACTGCTGCTATTAATGGCTAAATTAAATCAGGCCAGCACATTGTTCATTCTGTGCTCTGGTTGTTTACAAATAAAAGAGATCCTAAGTTATGGTCGGCAACACAGCATTCAAAAAAGATATAAAAAAAAAACAGTTTGAAGTCCTAGTCACCTTAAAAGGATGCAAATGTTCAGTATTACCATTTGAAATCTCAACTAAATGTCAGAGAGGAGTTTCAAGAGGAAAGTTTTCGTAACAAAAACATTATTAGTACAGGGTCTGTTCACATCAGGAAGTAACGTAACATGTATCAGGGATGAGATACAGTCAAGCTCTTTAATCGAAAACCAGTACCCTTATAGAAGTTTAATTTGCCAGAAAGATCGACTATCTTCTATTCGGAATTTCCATTGCGAGAGTGACACATTTCAAATCTCCTCCACAGTGACACATTTCAAATTGCCTACACAGTCTTTTTTACATGCATGTAAAAAGCAAATTAAAATAGCCGCTGAGAAACCCTCTTCTTCTGCTGAATGGCTCCTGGTACAGTGCGTGAAAACATTCAAGACAACCCAGGTGCTTCAGATTTGTGTGGTGAAATTGGATGTGAAAACAACATTTAAATCCTTTGGACTTTGGTGTTTTTCTGCTTGGCTAATGGCTACAAATTATAGAAATGTCAACATTTCTTGTTTACGTCATTTAAGATGTACTTTAATTATACCAGATGGTAAATTTAGCTTTATGATACAATAACATGATAATTAAGATACCTATAAGTAGGTCTTTAAAATTGTATTGCTCGGAAAAGAAAACCCTGTGTTTTACTGTGCATCTGCAATATGAACTCTTGACTCTTAGATCTTGTTAATAAGCTAATTCTAATAATCAAACTCTAATTGATATCATTTGATGACCGTTGAATATGTGGGTGCAGATGCTGACAGGAGGAATTGTCAGCTACCAGGTCAAACCACGTCAACCTTTTTCCCTTTTATTTGGCATGTTGATGTATGTTGTCCATGACCTCTTGGTTCCTTCCCCCGGTGCTCCTGACCTCTCCTCCTGAAAAGTGCTACTGTGTGAGAAAAACACAAGTAACTCGACCAGGAGTCGCCAAACAATCCACGTCTGCTGGTACTGATACTGACCTTTTGTATAGCCACATTCCAGTGTGATTGAGAGGGAACCTTACCTTTTGTATCACAAAATCAAAACCAAAGACACCAATACTTAACAGTCGCCTCAGTTGGTCTCTGTAGTTTGTTTGTATCCACCGGGCAAGGCAATATGTTTCCATGACTCCCCTTATTTCTGTTTATTGATTACAGTTCTTTCATGGTAAGTTTGTTGGCTATTTTCTTGTCTGGTTTACTCATTCAATGTTGGAACATTCCTGAATCATGTCAAACCCCATTGGTCCGTATTGACGCAAGTCAGAGAGGCAGTGCCTCCCGCCTGCTGAAGGAAACCGAGAGTGTGAGGGAATGAAAGTGAGATAAGAGATAGTAAACCCATTCCTCCTTAATCCCCCTCTTCAAATGTCCACGGCTCCCACCGTCATGGCAGTACTCCGATATGGTCCCAGGCCCACGCTCAGGCATGACCATTAAACATCTGATCCTAACTGGCTCTTAGAGCGGAACTCTAGAGCGGCCAGGCAGAGTGGCTGAACTGAAGACTCTCCTGAACGTGACGTTATCTCTCCACGGCTCGTCTTAACATCGCAGGGGGAGCAAAACGGTTATGGAAAATGTGGACTTTAATCAGCAAACGACCACTTTCCGCTTCCCCTGTCCTCCACCACCAGCACCCTGTTTAATAATGGATGGTGTTTTCCTGAAACAGGGTTACGCTGTGTTGATCCAGGCCACATTAGGAGCCTTTTAACGTAATGCAAGCCTCTCCGAGCGACCACGCTGGCTCCACAGGGGAGGCTTCTGTGGCTGTGCTGCTACCGTGGTTACCTACAGGCTGCTGGCAGGATGGCTGTCTGGAAAGTCCCTCAGTGGGAATATTCTCTCTCTCTATTCAAACGAAACCATAGTGCTAATTTTGTACTAGTGGTTTTGGGTTGTTTTGCTGTCACTCCTACTGCTGCATGCTACAAACACTACTTCTACCACTCGTACTACTCACTACTCACTACTATCAGGCCTATTTTACCCTTTAGTCTGTGAACTGACTATTGATCAATTGATCCTGAACCTCTTGTCAATTGTAGTCCACTGCGAGTTCTAAAGACAGGAACTTGAATGTATGGAGGGATGTAAAGAATGCAAAGAGGCATGTTAATAATGTATAGAGGCATTTGAAGGTCCTCAATGGCTCCTTCTCTGGTCAGTGCAAAGCAGAGTCCTGAATGCCGTAATACCAGGCCAATTATGCTACCAAATCATCCTGAAAGGCATTGGATATAAACTGTACACACTCTCTGCGGTCATGTGTGTGTGGGCTGGTTGCCCTTCTTACTTTCATTGTTTATCCTGGGCTAGCAGCAATCAGCACACCTCATGTTTGTAAGTAGATCTGTCTGTCTGTCTGTCTGTCTGTCTGTCTGTCTGTCTGTCTGTCTGTCTGTGTCTCTCTCTCTCTCTCTCTCTCTCTCTCTCTCTCTCTCTCTCTCTCTCTCTCTCTCTCTCATATTCAATTTTTTCTTCCTATGCAATCTCTCTTCACTCTGTCTTGATACTCACAGTATAACAGAAAAAAAGGTGGTATTAATTTCCCTCATGACCTTTCCCATAGCTTGTGGGTGACTGTTTTCTGCTGGCATAACCAACCCATCATTTGGAAGCCATTTTTTTTCTTTCCTGAGGGGACGTGGGAAAGAGGATGTAGGGGAACTTTCTACCATCATGACAGCAGTGAAGGAGTAGAGGCCCACTGTGACATACACACACGCACACACGCACACATGACACAAACGCCAATTACACACGCCAAACGCACTTAAATAAATACATACACTCAATGCATACACTCAAGAGTTCCCCTGCTCGATGTACTTAAAGGCATGCACATACTGACACACACTCACAACACACACACACAATCACACACACACACACGCACACACACACACACACACACACACACACACACAAACACACACGAACACACACACAGTGCATATTTCAATGATGGCATCTATTTGTTTTCATTCCCCTTTGTTATTCTAATCTTGACAAAGGACGGGTTCTTTCTATGGGAAGCTGAAGCTCACATGAACTCAGCGGACCGTTACTACACTTATTTTGGGAGCTAGTGTATCGAAACATAGCTGCCTTTTAGAGAAAACCGAGAGGACAAGAGCGTGGGATTTCACAAAGAGACGTATCAAAGGCTGGAGGAGGTGCTGATCTCTTCTTTGGTGTCCATCTGTTGGAAGAAAAGAGAAACACCCCTGTGTGCGTGTGCGTGTGCGTGTGTGTGTGCGTGTGTGTGTGTGTGTGATGTGGTGCAAGTGGTCCTCACAGCTGGGGACCTAATGATCTCCTGCAATCCTGGAGAGCGTGTTGGGTCACCTAAATAAAATACAGCAACTTTAATGTTTGCCTTTGATTAAAAACGAACAACACATCTCGATGAGCCATTCTGGTCCTCCGAGCCTCCACCCTGGTCCTATCAGCCTCCACCCTGGTCCTCTGAGCCTCCACCACCTCTACTTGTTTACGGTCACACCCCAGATAATTTGATTTAATCAGCCACAGTGGTCTGTTTAATATCGAACATCTTTACTCCTGCCATTGAAATAAGGAGGAGGCACTTACGGAAAACCCTCACTGAGGACTAATGCTGTTATTGTAATGGTGTTGACGGAATAGAGATCCCTAGAGTGCAGAGTGTTGGGAAATCAGGACTCGACTGGATCTTTTCAAACAGGTGTTCTGCAGAGGCAAACTGGTGGCATATACATAAAGAATTATCACCTTGTGGGGGAAACTGGAGCAGGATCTTACACTCTCTCCTCCTCTGTGTGCTCCTCACACATACTCCCCCAACTCACCCTAACCCTGTGTGTGTGTGTGTGTGTGTGTGTGTGTGTGTGTGCCTGTGTGCGCCTGTGTGCGCTTGTGTGCGCCTGTGTGCGCCTGTGTGCGCCTGTGTGCGCCTGTGTGCGCCTGTGTGTGCCTGTGTGTGTGTGTGTGTGTTAGCGGGGATCACTGTGCTGGGGGTCACAGTGACTGTGACCCTTCTCAGACGGGCATCATGGGAATGCTGTGGGGCTGCTCCAGCTGTTTCTGTCTGTCTCCTTACACACAGTAATACATCACCTGAATCCCTAAAGAATCATCAACGGCATTAGTGTAAATATAATATAAATATACTATTTTTTGTTGTTTAAATCTTACATATACTTTTCTCTCAATATATCTTAAGTATCATTTCAAGCAACTTAAACATAAACATTGGAACTTTGTTGTTTCGGACAAATATCTAGCACAATTTAACCATCATACAATGAAAAGCTATGGTCAGTGCTATGACAGCAGACTGAGAATTAGACTTTCAGTAACCTCACTAATGACTGGGGAGTCTCATTCCTACAGTCTATTTTAAATGCGTGCTGCTTCTGGCCGGTGCTGGCTCCGCTCAGTTAGTGTTGGTGTTGTTGTGCCAAAAGAACACCCAACAAAGTTCAAGGTCAGCTCAACCTAAACCTCAGTTCCAACTCATTGATTCGATCACTACTACGTATGTTTAATCTCTAATAACAGCCTTTTAACCAAAAACTGAAAAGATTTCTGTCAATGTGTTAACATAAAACTAATTAGATATGGCATGAAACTGCCTCCTAAAAACTGTACCCTTTTTTTGTCGCCTTACCACGTTGCCAAGTTTTGTACGCAATTACACAATTGATCAATATTTTCTACAAGCAATTGTTGGTGATTTGGTGTGTCAGCTAATATGCATGGAGTCGATGTCGGGTTGGTGTCCTTAAATCTGTCTCATGACTGAAGATCCCGAAACAGCATGTAGCAGTGATATTGTCTGGATTCAGGCCCGTCACACAAAGACAGGACTACTGCTAACTGCATTACATGCTCACACACACGCCTCATGCTGCTTCCGTTCCAACTTCCTCCTTTGGCTTCCCATTCTCTAGCTCTTGTCACAACTTGTACAGTAGTACAAAGAGCAGACCTGGTGGAGACACACTGCTTCTCACGGCCTCTTTTCACGCACACGCATGTACACACACACACACACACACACACACACACACACACACACACACACACACACACGCACACTCATCCCAAGAAGCAGCGTCGGTCAGGTCATCGCACTGTCGTTCTGCCATATCATGTCCCCAACGTCCGTTTGATAGACCACTGTTATTCTTAGATCTGACAATGCTGGAAGCCCATCTCTGGACTGTGTCCTCCCTGGCTTGGCTGTGTGCGTGCGTGAGTGTGTGTGTGTGTGTGTGGGTGTTGGTGTGGGTGTATGTGTGCGTGACTTTGTGTGAGCAGATGGACGTTTTTCCATCAAGCCGGGTCAAAAGTAATCAACATTGAATTGTGTCCGTTTTCTCAGGTAACCAAATAAGGGGAAAGGAAATAGAAACACATTACCGCACAATATAACACCCCACCTCAAACACAAACACACACACTAAACATGAGGGATCACACATACACTGCTCTCTCCCGTTCTCTTTCCCCATGAACGGATGTCTTGGAATCGGAATTCTTGTCATGTAAATGTTGACCTAATGCAATTGAATGTAAACTATATTATGTAAATAGGCAATGCTGCACTGCTAACAGAACTGCCAGGCATGTCACGATGATAGAAGGCCTTTGGGAACACAGTAGGCATTTATCTTAAAATAGCGATAGAGGGAAGTAACTGGGCATGTGGATGGAATGTAAAAAGTGCACGGTGCACATGATGTCTTGCTTGGCTTGCGGCGGGGGCCGTGCGCAGGGAATTATGAGGATTTGTGCACGTCTGCTTTAACATCGGCTGCTCAGGGGTCACAACCACACACACGCACCACAGACAGACAGACAGACACACATACACAAACACATACACACACACACACACACATAGTGTGCCACTGCCCCTATGCTTTGATCTGCCCAGTTCTAGCTGGTGATTTAAAAAAACACACTTCAACGATTTTTTTTTCTAGGGTACTCCAAGCTGAACATTATTGATTGCAGAGCTCAGTTAAATAATTCACTAATGAAGTAAATGCTTCGTGAAGGCCAGTCAGCATTTTATGGGCCGGACCTTGTGTTTTATTGTATAGCCTACATTTATGTTGTGAGCCATTCTCTCCGTTCTCTCTCCTCTCCTCTGCTGGTGTCCAGCTGGAGTGAGCCAACATGGTAACCATGTTTTTAATCCCGTCCTCATCTTATGATCATTCAGTATTCCAGGTCTTTTCCACTTTACTGTCGAGTTTGGTGGCTGTTTTCTATATTGATACCACATATATTCTAGGTAGATCCTTGTTTACGCTCTAATGCATGAAGACTTTTGAGAGCTGTTTATTATCATCAACTAGTTTTTCTGTGTATGTAAATGAACATGTTATTCAAATATTCCTGATAAATTGAACATCCCTGATATGCCACATCTGAACACAGTCAGATAGGAATGCTGCGTGTGTTTTCTCTACACAGAGCAGCTGTTCTGTCTAAAGTCAAAATCAAAGCCTTTTTGTCAAGTTAAGAAATGCCTTTGATACGGCCTCCCCCAAGAGAAAGGCTTTCTGCTCCATCTGCTTCTTCAGGCCTTCATGGTGGTGTGGGTGTGGGTGCGGGTGTGGGTGTGTATGTGTGTGTGTGTGTGTGTGTGTGTCTCTGTGTGTGTGTGCATATTTGTGGGGGGGACCATTCTTTGTTTATCTTATCTCAAAGTGCACATAGCTTTTACTATGTGACTTTTTAATATACACAGTCACAGTCCCTCGTGTGTGTGTGTGTGTGTGTGTATGTGTGTGTGTGTGTGTGTGTGTGTGTGTGTGAGATTGTGACTAATTGACATGTACCTGTAGATGTCGTGTGTGTGTGTTACCTTCTAGTTAGTCTTGAGCTAGATCAAAGCCATGTTTCTATAAGGGATTATCTTTCTAAATCCAATGGATGGAGGGCAACTTGTCTTTTTAGTTATTTTTGCATTCCACTTGCACACTTGCACAGATGTTGCACGTGCACTCTCTCTGCGTTTCGCAGGGGCAAGCGAGCAGGTAGAGGCTGGATTGATGGCACGTGGATGCCAAGAATCACACACTCTCCATATGTTGTAGATTACCACCTGTCTCTTTTCATCTGGACACCATATCTCATCTCCACCTATTTTAACTTTTTCTTTCATTCTTTCTCTTTATATCTCCACTCTTCTCAACACCTTCCCATTGCCATTAAAGGGAGAGGAAGCACAGAAGTGCTCTTAGAGGTGCAGAGTGCATTTCTCTAACTCTCTCTCTTCCTTTCTTTCTTTCTTTCTTTCTTTCTTTCTTTTTTTTCTCTTGCTCCCTTTTCTCTCTCTCTCTCTCTCTCTCTCTCTCTTTCTTTTCGCTCTTTCTTTTCTCTGGGGAAAACATACTGTTGGCTTACTGTAAACAAACTCATAAAGCTTCAGAGACATATAGCTCTCCCAACTTCGTCCATATTTCATCCTTCGGGGGTGGGGCCTCTTGGCCTGTCATAGACAGCTGATAAACAATATGCGTTGGCTCCAGCAGAACTGCTTTCTCATCAACAGAGGAAGTTATCTATCTCTGGGGGCTCGGGAGCACTAGTGTCCATGATGGAGGGTTAAAACACACATGAGTGTCCACATGCAGCCCAGAGAGATATATTGGTACACATGAGCTTATGGTGGGAACTGGGAGCCCCAAGTGGGAGCCCCAACTCAAAACACTGGCCGGGATATTTGCTCTGGAACAAAAAAGGGGAGTTGTTGAAAAAAAGTTGAAAAACACTACAAAGCAAAAACCCAAACAGACTTCAAACTATAGAAAATAATGGGTTCCTGGTCCACCCAAAGTCTGGCCCGTCCCAAGGTGTGGGCCAGAGTCTGCCGGGGTGAGTCAGCACTGTCTACTGTTGCTAATGTCCAGGAAATGTCTTTGTCAGACGATAATTAGATTGCTCAGAGAGGAAAACATCCTTCCGGCTCCATTAGCCCACAGTAAACAGCAACAAATGCAGGTGGGAGAAAATTAGAACATGAAATGTGATAACAGATTGAAGGCAGGGGTTAGGAGGCTTGGCAGGACGGCTGGGAGATGAGAGAGATGGAAAGTGAAGAATGAGCCAAAGATAGATCATAGGATGATGTGGAGAAAATACAGATGGGAGAGAGGGGAGAAGGGATTTTGTTGGTGAGAAGAAGATTGAGCGTATCTGTGTTTTTAAGTGAATCTGAGAGAGAGTGAGTCAAAGTGGGGAGTGGTTTTTCATCAAATTTAGTTGGCAGAGGCTTTTCGTTTCTTAAGTTTTTCTTTAAAGTTTACGTGTTATGTTTTTATGTTTTAAGCACATTTCTAAATGTGCATTCACATTTCTACACGCACATGCACACAGATAAGATACATTGAGAGGAAATGTGGATGGGCGTCCCACCCTATGGTCGATTGCATCATCCCTATAGAGGGGGAAAACCAGTCATTCCTCAGAGAGACTCGCAGTAGGGAACAGTGGCTCTTCTATGTCGCCTGTAAATTGAGCCTTTCTTCCTGTGTGCGAGCATGAAACTGGAATGCAACATATTAATGTGGACATGGGTGGGCTTTTCATTCCTACCATAGCCTACCATACCCCCATCCTACCCTCTCTCTTCCTCTATCTTCCTTTCACATCCATTACCAGTCCCTTCAGCTTCCTCTTCTCCTTTTATTCTCTCCTCCTCTTCCTCC
>JAOPUD010000055.1:13503830-13518791 GCA_027122715.1 Trisopterus minutus
CACACACACACACACACACACACACACACACACACACACACACACACACACACACACACACACACACTTTAGAGGTTGATAATTATGGGGGAAAACTTTCTGTCAGGGGAGACAGAAAAGAGGAAGAGGATAATTAAGAACAGAGCGAGACTTGTTTTACAGGTATGTTGGCACAAACACACACTAGCATTCGTATGGCTAAGTTGAGCATCGTCCCATGTAGCATCTGAAAAAAGTAAATAAAAAGGCAAGCATGTGAAGGAGGAGAGGTAGTTCAAATGGGGAGAGGAGTGTGAAGTCAATGTGGAGAGAACTAGGAGGGGAGAAGCAGAGGGAATGAGTCAAGGCGAACGGGGAGGGGGATAGGAAATAGCACCATGCCACAAAGCCGCCTCGCCATCCCAGCAGAGCACTAAGAAGTGGTATGTAGAGAAAGGCGTGATTTACGAGGCAACACAGAGGGGAATTGTCCTTGGCTCTCAAGGAGCGGAGCATTGACATGCGAGAGAGAGAGCCATGGGGGCGGCAGGGTGCATCGCAGCTACCCCCACATTGCGCCACGCTAGGCTAACACCGAGCTGACGCTAATGCCCGGCTATAACCCATCTAACGCAAATGCCTCGCTTATGCTTTAACCAAGCTAACACTAACATCTTGCTAATGCTTACACCCGATTATCACAAAGGTAGTTCTGAACTAATGGGGAACACTTTGTAATCTATGGGGTGAGAGGGGACGTTTTTTAATCCTTCAATTCCTACTTTGTGCGTCTCGCTGACCTAAAGATGGGTGCAATACAGGGCTTGTACTGACATGACTGTGAAAAGACAACAGACAAGGTCTACATGCGGCAGAAGGGTAGCTTCCCATGTGTCATCATGTTGAAGATGGTTCATATTTTCGCAAGCCACAAAATGGGCGGCTAATTGAATTCATCAACGATCATGACTTAATTTGCCAATCAATAACTAGATCTCTGAAGCCTAAAGCTTTGCGGGGCTTCGATCTTCCAAGCGAATGCTTGTGCTCCATCCACGGTTACATATCTGCACAGATGAGCAGTGAGCTGCGTGTCTGCTGCAGCATGTCCCCTCCCAACAGGGGGTCCTACTCCATTTCCTCTGCTCCCGGCCCGCCGTGCTGCCTTGAAGCTGCCACCCCATCGATCCACTGTCCGCCTCTCTGTGGTCGTCCCTCCTTTAATCTGGGCTCTACCCCCTTAACCCCCTCTATGCACGTGGCGCTTCATCTGGTGCGTATCCGTTATCAAGCCACTTACCCCAACACTCAAGGCGCTGCGTATAACCAGAGCTCTATACTGCCACACTCTAAATGCTGACGTTTCCTCATCTAGCACAGTTTACACCCCTGCCGACTTACCACCCACACAATTTTAACACCAATTAATAGATTTCTAAGGAGTTCAGAGGATGAGAAATCAATTAAGATCCGTTTTTAGTCAGATTTGGGCACATATTGATGTACAAACAAGGTCACTATGAGAAGGAGGAAGGTTTATAAAAAAGCCAAAAGTAAGATTTTTTAACCAAGATTTCATCTCATAGACACCCATTCTTGACACAATGTCAATTATAAACAGTGTAATCAGCAATTTCTTAATGTGATGTCTAAGAATCAGACAGCCAGAAAGAGAGAGGCAGTGAGTGTAAGCCAATATCTTTTTCAGTATCATCATCTTTTCATGCCCCCTTTGTCTCTTTCTATTCATGCACAACTCTGCCTCTGTCTCTTCCTCCCATCCTCAGGGGCAGTTGGTTAGCACAATGTCCACTCTGTAGTTTGTGTGTCTGCTGAGTGGAAGCCAGCACTCTGATGGCTTAGCCCTAGAACTGCTACTGCTATTTCAGTGGCCGCTGTGCCAAGGAGGATGTGAAGTCAGTGGGCCATAGCGGTAAAAGTGCGCAGCGCTTCATGCTCACCCACAAGTGGATCATCGCAAGCCTGTAATATTCTCTCCACTCCACAACTCATGGCCATTACCATGGAACCCAACAGGCTTTTGGACAGAATATAGCTTATTTATTTGTATGATGCTCACAATCCCTTCCCCCTAATGTGATAGCTTGACCTCTGACCCTGCAGCTGACTGCTCCTTTCCCGTTTCCTGCTGGCTGTGATAAGGCAGTAGTCAGCCAGGCGACTGCACTGCACTGTGACCGATGCACTAGTGCACCAATGCACAGTGGGACGGGTCAGCCATGGAGCACAAGATGTGACGGATTGTCCCCATGGCTATTAAAATGCTGACAAAAAACCAACAAGGAAAATAAAGCATAAAACAATATCAAGGCACTGGTTAGGGTGAAGGGGAAACATTGTGGTGCATTTGTGTGCGTGTACACGTGTTTATAGGGTGTGTATACAGCAATTGCACCATTGGATGGAAATTCGGCCTTCCCCTTTTTTCTAGTCGTGACATCAGAAATGTTAACCACTGGAAGAGGAAATGTAGCCTTCTCCACTCTAGAAACAATCAGACAACTTATTTTGAAGCAATCTGAAGTTCTGCATTAACCCTTATGGTTTATTGCCAAAAGGAGATGCATGCAAGGGGCATGCAATTGTAATTTCCCTTTTAAATGTGAAACTGGCACCCATCCAGGCTTTCAAAATGAAAGCTGGTTTGATGGACAAACTGTTAATTCGAAAAAACAAAGTGCCATTGCTCACGTCACTAGCAAGCAGTCAGCTCAACATTGACAATGACAGACACAGCACTGTTTAATGTGCTATGACCTGTCTGACCTGTCTGTTTTTTATTTGCATCATTTCGAGAAGAGGAAGAGGGGAATGAATGTTGTAACCAAAGCGGAAATTTTGAAACCTGACCTATCAAGTTGAATTTAGTTATTGTTAACCGTTTTCTTATAGGGTAGAGACATTGACCAAAGGATGGCTCTGTATGGCTTGAACATTGTGACGTCACATTAGAATAACGTTATCATGTTCGTTTTGTGGTCATGGCTTATTAAATCGTCAAATTATTTGTCATTATGGGAAGACATTGTCGTGTTTGAGCTGCCGAAGAGTTTCTCACACATAATGTGGCCAAAACTAAATTTTTATGAGCCTAGGTTGCGATATATTGTAATGTTATGTTTTTGTGTACAACAACTCTGGAGGCCTCTGAATATGGCGGAGTTTATTGTGTCACATCTCTAATTCAGTGCATGCTCTTCCAACTGTACGACTGTTATTTGGATGTGATTTTAGATACACCACAACAGCAGCAACATGCTGCTCTACATTTCTCTTTCCGTTTTCAAATCGTGGCAGACGTTTATTATTATTATTATTATTGTTGTAAAACTTGAACGTTGTTGAATGAACCCATTTAATCATTGCATGACTGCAAACCCGCAAAACGATAAATCATGCTTTTTTTTAAATGTATGTATTTGTAAGAGTTATTTCTCATTAATATTTTATATTACAATATTAATGTCAAAGTTTCTGATTTGCCTGAATACTCATTTACTTGATTAATAAGTAACCTGTATACACACAGTTTGACCCTAAACACCCATGGTATTACCTGTATAACTCAGTGAGACCTCTTTATACACGCACTATGACTATATATACATTGTGTATTACCCATGTATAGATGCAGTAGAACCTCTGTATACTCGCAGTATGACCTTATAACCCCCGGTATTACCCCTGTATAAACACAGTGAGACCCTATAAGCCCCTGTATTACACTTTTTTACACAAGTGAATGCCAGTGTGTGTTGGCTATCATCACACGTGTAAAATATTTTTTTCCATTTCCAGTGCAACACCTGGGATTGCCATTACATGTATTGTAAACCACTAAAACAACATCAGCATTTCCATCAATGTCACTTCAAACCACATTAACTGCCAAGATCCAGTCAGGGGCAGAGCCAAAACCTAGACACAGTGTCTTTCATGCCGTCTTTCATGAAACTCAAGTGTTAAAAATACATCAGGTGAAACAAAAACACAATCCTTGCTAGGAGTGAGAAATGAGAGATTTAGATAACAGACCTGCCCCCCCCCTAAAACTAGCGGCATTAGTGGGCTGGATGTTGTGCAGTCATTGCGAGAGGAGAGGATGTGTTCTGTACATATGCAGTACACAACTGCCAACGTGATTGAACAAACACATAATGTATAAACTTATAAATGATCTGTGTGGACCCCATTTCTTGTGGGCTCCCTGATTGGCATCCTTTCTAGAAGGCAGGGAAAACCAAGTCCCTGGGCAACTAGGTTGAGTACACCTCGTGGTTAACCACTGCATTGACTACACCGCTTGGTTAAACACTGGGTTAAGTACACCTTGTTGAACACTGGGTTAAGATAAGATAATCCTTTATTAGTCCCATAGTAGTTGAGTACACCTCTTGGTTAACCATTGGGTTGAATACACCTCTTGGTTAACCACTGGGTTGAGTACACCTCTAGGTTAACCACTGGGTTGAGTACACCTCTTGGTTAACCACTGGGTTGAGTACACCTCTTGGTTTAAGCACCTTTGTTTTGCATACAGACGCAAGGTTATTGAAATAGAAAATTGGAAGAAAGACACTTAAGCATGCGTATCAAACAACAGCGGGCAGAGATTTGATTTGCAAATATCATTGAAAAACAATGTTATTCTCTGCTTGCATTAGCTTGGCTACATCAATCACAAAGGCACCTAGGCCATAGGTATAAATGGAATTAATTTATCCATGTTAAAGACAGTTTCTGTAATCTACCACCCATCCCGAGCAGCAGGTAGACCAACAATTTTCTGTCAAAAAATGAAATAGAAGTCCAGGTGTTGGAAGCGCAAAGAAAGTTAAGAAGAAAACGTGAAATGGGAGCAAGGAGGTGCATTGATGTTGAGACACCTGGTATGGTGGTCAGGCACAGCAGCATTTTACTAGCATTACTGAGTGCATGGAAAACCTAACGTTTAAAACCACATTAAAATACACATGACTATGAACAAAAGTTGAATATCGATTCAGTATGTGATATATACATACAGTATACTGTATCTTGAGTCTAACACTTAACTACCAACTTGGATGAGGTTGATTGCCCATATACCTCTAGCTAAATGCAAGTTAAAAAGAAAAGGCCAGTTTGGTATAAAAAACTGTAGCAACAATTGGATGACTGCATGTGGAGTCATGGCTGTTTTTGTTCTCAAACTTGGATAGAATTCTAACAGGGGGGTGGGGACAGATTTCCCTGTGACTAACTTGGGAAGAGCCCCATTTGGAAGGTGATGGCTATGACTACTTTAGCTGGATTTTTTCTTTTTTTTTTACGAAAGCTTCTCGGTTGTGTTACTTCTAGAGCATGGTTCAGTTTCCTCTTTTGAGGAAGAAAATCCTCAAATTTTTTTTTTTTTTTTAAAGATAATATTGGTTGGTTTAATCTATCTAACCCTATCTCTTTCATGAAGGAGGTGCAACAGAGATCTGGCTTGAAAGCAGGTAGCATAGCAAAAAAGCTTTTAAAAATAGATCAGAAATTGAAACATTAATTCTTTGCCAGAGCAGGTGGTGTTATTTGGCACTACTGTATTGTTTATCCTGTCCATATGTTTCATGCTCCTGTCTACATCTCTTAAGGAATAGCAAAAAATATAAATTCATCACAGATTAGAAATATTTACAGCAGTAACACAATCAATGTTTGATATTAAATTAGAATATGGAATGAAAAAGTGAACCCATTATGGAAGGTCAAACAGATTATAACTATAGTAAAATCTCACCTCTGCTCACTAATAAGCCAGGAGGAATGCATTGGCTGGGAAGGGCCAATGAGCAGTAGTTGAAGGCAGTGCATAACTCACCATACTTACTACTACTACTACTACTTTACTTTTTGCGATTTTGCAAACCAAAGTTAAAATATGCTTGTGCGTGGCTTCCTCAGCATCAACGGACATGCATTGTAAAAGCAAGAGGTTTTCCCATTGTCACCTATAATATAAATGCAAAACCAGAAAACAATACGGCTGGCTTCCTCTTTAGCTCATATGGTGCCAGTTCCTGTGAGTAGAATGTATTTACCAGGGTCAGGATGCAATGGTAGCATAGCACAGGAAGACAGATCAAGCCAGCCAGTCTCTCACAGTGAGGTCAAAACAATTCAGATTCAGTGGTGGATGGGGTGTTCTTTTCAGTTTCGGCAGCTATGGAGAAGCTATATTAAGTATTTTTATGGCAAGTGTAAGATCTGCTGCAAAAAGGGTACCGAAGTAAAAAGATATTTTGATATAAATGTAGCGAGTGCAACACAATTTAGTAGTGTTTGGGTGGGTGATAAGATCGGCTCTCAATTTGGCCTTCTGATGGAACAGACAGAAAAATCCTCTTTGGTGCATGTTAGAAACAGGGGAAGGTGTAGTAAAAACAGGAAGTGTTTGGTCTGAATCTTGTGTGACCGTGTGACCGATCTGACTATGGGTCGTCAGACTTTATAGTTTAAAGAAATAAATGGCTATATAGAAATATATTGCTTCCCCACCGTCTACTCAGTTTAGCTTACAGTGTGGCCAAGTCTAGTAAATGCTATGTCAATGAACATCATGTCTCGAGGGAAATCTAGCAGAGGCTGTGAAACTCAATTTAAGTGAGGCTGTGAACAAAACCGTAGATAAGCAAGGGGATCAGAATCGGTGGCGGATGTGATTGTGGAGAAATGCGCAGGACACCACAACACAGTATACCCTCCCACGCTGCACTCCATTCTTGACACTAGGACATTTTACAGTGATGTGCATGCTCTAAGGCAGGCAGGGTGTAGTAGTACAAAACAAATAGGTGAACATTAAAGAAAGGAATAGCTGTGCGCAACCAAACTAATCTCAAATCAATTTCAATCATTGGCTTTGAAAAAGCTTTGAAAAAGCCATGTGCCAACATCTGTTGCAGTTTAAACCCCAGGCTAGGCTCCCTCCAGGCTTAATGGCATTGGTTGATTCCTAAGCATTGCCTGTGGGCTGATATCCATTGGGCAGAGTCAGTGCCACTGCCTTCTTGCACAGACAGTAGATGTCTTTGTATGCTGCGCTGTGAGCTGTGCATGTGCGTGCGTGTGCTTAGAACTCTTCGGACCAGGATGTATTTTCTGCTGCAACTGTGTGTTCCCCTAGTTTAATGGTATAATAACAATGAATGAATTGAATTATTTCGCTCCGAAAAATGCCTCTTGTAGTCCTGTGATAATTAATCTAAGGGGAGGCTTGTGCTACAGGCTTCCTTTTATTCTCAGAACCTGTTCAAGTCTGCCATTGTAGATTAAAACAAGGCCTCTCCATGGAAGGACAGACAAGGATGTGTCCCAAAAGGCACAGATAAAAACTATTGCAGTACAATGTGAGTTTTTCTCATTGACTAGACCATTTGAGCTAGGGGAACTGCTTTAAAAGACAAATGCACATGCATCACATCATAGATGCAGCCTTATTAATTCATGTTTCCCCATAGGCAATTCATAATGTAATCTAACCTACCATTGAATTATGATAAGAAGGCGTTTGAACACACCAATGTATTTCAGGGTTCCATCATCATTCCAGTCAGTTAATTCTCCAGCAAACTTATAATGAAAGCTAAGCTATTCTGTTTAACTTATCTTCTTTTGTGGTGCAAATATATTCAAGTATACTCCAAGCCAGCTATTTATGACACTTGTTCAGCAATCCCTTCATATACTTAAACAGTATCTGGAACTCAAAACATGTTCATATTTCAAATGCTACACAAATGTCCACCGTCAAGCCATCCCTTAATGATGGGACATCATTATCAATAATAATGCAAAATGTGGTTTCTAAACAGAACAATGCAGAACAGCAAAATGCCTCTGTTTCTACTGCTCACAACCAAGAAACTTTGAGGAGTATAAAGGGTAAACATGATTGACAGGCCTAATAACTGTTGACCGATGAAGAGTGCAACCCACAAGCCTGTGTCTGTCTGTAATCTTTCACCCAGTATGCTAGGCCTAACCAGACCCTCCTTTACTTGGTTTAATAGTCGCTTTTTAACAACGTGCTTCATCCTTATTCCTTCAGACCTGGAAATGAAAACGTCACTGTAAAACAAGTCCTCTACTGTTGTCGTGTAGGAAACACTAAAGTAGGGTCGATCAAGAATTGAGTAACCACGTTGACATTTATTGTTCAAGGTCTTGACATAACGAGCATAACAGATCTTTTCTAGGTGTAAAATTGCATATCATTTTTAAAAATGTTACGCTATATACAGTACGCATGTCAGTTAGCCACTCATTGTCAGATTAAACTGAAACTAAATTGTAAATCCATTTTGTAACAACTTTTGCTTCCATAAAGAGATGAAGCTTTGCCAAGAGTATAAGAAAAGCAAACATTGCAAGATACCAAAGGAAGGAAAGCTTGACTTGCCACTGGATGGTGACACATAAAAACAAACTTCAGGGGTAAGTTCGAGTAGGATGACAGCTAGAGCCACAAACAGTCACAAACAACATGAAAGTTGTGCAGCTGAAAGTGTGCTGTGTTGCATTCTGAACACAAACCACATTTTCGTTCCACATGCGACATTGGCAAAACCATCCTGCCTTTAAATGTAACTGGCACATTGTTTTGTACTTGCATTGCTCACAGCACTCAAATCCTGGGAACAACTGCAGGACAGGTCCATTCTGCCAAGGTCTTCTATCACTGCTAGTGCTACCTCTACTAACACCACCACCAGTGTACAACCAAGCATGCGTTTGCTCACCGGGGTTGCGAGTTCTCCTCGTACATCCGCTCCTTGCCGTCTTTAAACAGGCTGATGGTCTGCTTGGTTTTCTTGGTCAGGTTCTCCATGAAGACTCGGAAGTACTCGTTGTCCCCCAGCGTCTCCATCTTGCCCTCATAGCGGGAAAGGATGGTGCGGAGGTGCTGGTAGGTGTCTGGCAGCAGGTCCAGGATGTACGGCGGGCTGTTCTTCAGAGCCAGCTTTGGGTTCTGGCACAGGCGGACCACCTGCAGCAATAAAAGGATTAGGAAAGGAAGGGGGGGGGGGGCGTGAAAGGGTGGAATAAAATAAAAATGCTAGGCTTTATTTATTTAATGCACAGGTTGCGATGGTAACATTGCTCTACTATCCAATAGGACACTTGACCATAAAGCACAATATTGTTGGAATCAATGCTAAAGTGGAGATATACAGAATGTGAAATTACAGTGTTGTGAGAAAGGGCAAGAAGAAAATGGCCTTTAAAAGCCCAGTGGACTGTGAAACCAAAACCTAAACCTGTGTTTTTTAACTACTCGTATAAGAGACAATAATGGGTAGTTTCAGCTGATCACTGAAGGCTACCGTCACTTCTTGTGACAAATGTACTTATTGTAAGTCGCTTTGGATGAAAGTGTCTGCTAAATGCCCTAAATGTAAATATAAGAAGGACAACTAATCAACTCTAACCCTCTCTAGCTTAACCCTACAAGCTACACGGTATTTCTGAATATTCCCCCATATTTAACAACCTCACAAAGAGACAGACAAGAGAGTGAGATCTAGTTTTGAACTTCTCCCTACTGCCTGAAATCACAATGATGTAAAACAGGACAACTTGCATCAATCATCAACATCAGAAGGGGAACATTTCATAATAAGTGAACAAGGTTAGACGATCCCATCAGGTAGCAGTGTAAAAGTAAAAAAAACATGAAAGTTTGTCTAACATTGACGATTAAGCATTTTTCAAATTTACATGTAGTTGAACCAAATTCACATCAAAATAATCATCCACTTCTGTTCGTCCACTGCCACAGAACTGTAATTGAGTTTGTGCAACATTGTCACTGGAACAACTTGCATCTCTCATAACTTATGACACTATGTATAAAAGCAATTACAGGTGCTGAGAGGAAATATACCATACAAGACATAAAATAGCTTACTTAAAAGGAGCAATGTGAAACAAATGTTCTTTACCAAATCGTAAAATGACAAAGATATGACATCAGAGATGAAGGAAACATGCTAGGTAGAAATTCAGGCTTCTCCGACAACAATGCTACAGCCAGTATGCGGTCCTTTTAAATTTTGATTAGGGGTCTTCAAGTTAGTTTCTTTTTGTGATGATTCCAAGTACCCTGGGTTGCCAGATATGAAACAAATTAGCGCATAAACACAGAGTGCTGCAGCCGTGGAAGCAAGCAACCAAACTAGATCAACTGATTATACTAGATGCCAACCAACCCAAAAAGCCTCAGCCTTTCTCTGAGGCAAGGGCCGGCTAACACAGGGGTAAAACCTTAAGATGCGTTTGAGAAATGGAGACAGCTTAGAGCCCAGGAGGATTTTAAGACGAATGCCACATGAGCTTGTTTATAATTTGCAACCAATAAATACTGTATACAATACATTAGTAAATGTATACATTAGCTGATGATAAATGGTAGATGGACTGCATTTATACAGGGCTCTTTTAACCAGTGGCCACTCAAAGTGCTTTACAGTATTGCGGTGTCAACCAGCAAGATTGCAGTTAGGGTTAGGCATCTCGCCCAGCGACACCTCGACACTGTCGTATATATATTAATTACAATCGTCTTCAAATATAATGTGCGATCGTCTTGCACTCATTCAGTGTCCTGAACCTGGTAACCCAAAGGAGCTTCGAGACTGGCAAAAAGGTGGCGGGGAATTGTGAATTTGGAGCAAAAAAAACACTTGGGTGTCATTGTAAGATATTGTACCTTTAAGATCCTGTTCAAGTCATAGTAAAAAGGCTATGAATAAAATAAAACGGTGCTGGCACTTATTTTGGTTGATGGCAACAATTGAATGGCAAACCATCAGGTTGAATTTCCTATCTTAGCTTCTAGATACGCTTTGAGGGTGGGATATCAAAACCATCCTACAGGAAGATGAAAATACTTTGCATGACCCCAATACATGAGACTCAAAGTAACTTGGTCACAATTCACTTTGTCATTCAGGTAATTCACTTTATGTTTGCACAACTAGAAGAAGCAAGAGAATGTTTGATACGCGAGGAGCTTGTTCAAAGCTCATAAACCTACAGCAAAATTACAGTTACTAACTCCCCCATTCCTCCATGCTAATCCAACTTTGTGCTAGCCCAGCCCTGCACACCTAGACTATTTAAAAGAAAGAACAGACACATTGTTTGCTAAGGGGTGGTTAAGTTATCCAAAAGCCAAGTATAGTTTCATACACATTTAGTCTTCATCCATAATTAAGTCTATGCATAATTATGCACTTTTAATCACTGTTTATTCTCTCACATCACTCAAGGTGGCATGACTGGTGTTAAATACTGCCTTCAAGCTAAGCTGCATGCCTCTCCTGTCTGCTGTTGTTCTTGTTTGCACATAGTTCGGTCAGTAATCATAAAAACTCATATTGTGAACAAACCACATTCCACTAGTCTTCCGATACTACGAGAAAATGACAGCGACTATCTAGTATCATTGCAAATGATTCCACCATTATTGTTTCAGGATGCTAGGATAGATAGTAAGTTAAGCGTAAAGGTGGGGTGCAGTTTGTTTTAAGAAGTTGAACTTAACATCCACAATAAAATACAGGGTTTTGAAATACTGTAGGCAATGGTTAATGCATTGTTGTTTAAAGGTCACATGATGCATCATTATTTTATCTTGTTACCCTACTTCACAATTCATATAATTCAACTCCGCAAAAAAGCAAGCATAAAAAAGACCCACGCTGGAGATATAATACACACAAATCGAATAACTAAAAGATGCCAATCAAAACATTATGCTAACAACAATAATATTGGCAATCATAACCTGAAGAAGCCATCTACATCCAGTCCAAAAGCATGATAGGCAGAATATAAGACCGCATTGTTGTTTGATTAATAATTCATTAATTTAATACTCAAATTATATGAATGAATTGCTGTACATCAATGAAATGTATGTATCAGAAAACTGTGAATGGATTCTCTGAGATGGATCCAATTAATATCCTTTGTACACTGTGGCAAATAAATAGTTCACTTTTATTAACATTATCAGGAGACTCCCATATGTTCTTGAGGGGAACGTGAATCAATCCTATTACTTTTCTTATGATTTTAACTAAACAATATAATTCCCAAAGATGTTTGACATTGAGGAGCTATTATCAATAAATATATAGGTGACACCTTCCCACTGAAGATTCACCAAGCATAATACGAATGAATATAATAAAATAAAATAAATGAATAAAAACAGCAACTTTGATAGACTTTGTCACTTTAACCTAATTCTAAAGACCTCGACTTGAGCTGAGAGAAACAAAAGGCTGTCTTGTCCTCTCATTGGTCTGATAATGATGTGGGAATCACACAGGAAACGGGGGTCAAAGCGGCTACGGACTTTTCCGAGAAGTTGAAGCGCCGAAACGAGACGCCTGTGTAACAGTATAAACCAACCTAAACGGCCACGTTATCTTGTGTGACAAAGGTTTGTTAAAGCCTTGTTTCTGATAGGTGGTGGACAGTGGTTATGTCAACGATGTAGGCTACTGGAGATCATTCCTTGTGAGCCACTCCAGAAACCTCACTGAATTAAGCTCAACTCGCACAGTGTAGTGCGGATAATAACCAACCTGACCTTTATAGTTGGAAGGATTTCGATGCTTATTATTAACAAATGTGTGCAGAAGGACCAGAGCTGTTGAGAGCAAAGCATAGCCCTCGTACCGAACAACAGACCATTTAGCGGCTCTATGTCTCTGGCCCAATATGAAGAAACACATCATCATCATTAGTCGTAGGTTTATTTGACTTGGCCTTTAATAGTTTGTTCCACACTAGAAGGTCCAACGTGAGTTATCTGAGATGCATGTCCTTCTCGACTGCCTAGCTAGCCTGCTTCCTCTTGCTGGGCACCAGAAGGCTGCAGCAGATTAGCTCGCAAATAGCTACTCAGCTAAGCTAACTAGCCATGTCGCTAACACCTACAGCAGCGCAAACAGCTGGCTAAGAAGATCACAAACCTTGTCCATCAGTTTCCAACATTTCTCCACCGTCTTTTTGTCCACGGCGCCCGGCTGGTGGTGGGTGTGGAGGTGGTGGTGGTGTGGCTGGAACGCATCCTTCATCATACCGATGAGCCCCCCACCTTTCTTCAGATTCCCTGCCATGGTCGGGCTGGGTTCGGGTCGGCCAGAGCGACAGATGGGCAGGGAAGGGGCCAGGAAACCAAACCCTAAGACTCCCGTAACTACTTCGATCCGGGGGTTGGTTTGCACCCCCCGGCGAGGACAGCGCCCGAGGGTCGTGTCCGAGCGAAGGTCCGAGGGGGTGAGGGGGAGGGGGGGGGGTGTACTCGGGTGGATTTATCCAGGCAAGGTTTCCATGATAGTCAACCTGACAGGATGGTTGCTATACAGCTGGCCAGGTTGCTGGTGGTCAACGCAAATCCCTCATTCAGCCGTCCGCGGCTCTCTGCTGCAGCTGGAGCGGTGTTGCACCCTCACCCTCTCGCACTGCAGTAAAGAAGCAAGGCAACGTCCGCGAAACAAATGTCTCTTCTTCACCAAGCAGAGGGCAATGGCCACGACTCTGTCAAACTGCCTTAGTGTTAAAGTCCTAGACAAAAGCCAAACGTCGTCGTTGCCTTTTAGCCTCTGTCAGTCTGACGGGAAGTTCAGTGTCTCCAACCAGTCACATTGTCCCTCATTCTTAGTGGGCGACTGGTCGCTGGATTTTTGTTGTTGTTGCCCGAACGAATGACTTCCAACCGGTCTCAGGATATCACGAACACACGTGGGAAAATGTATCAATAAATAGATATAGACATGAAATAGTACCTAGCGCCTGCTAATTTATATTTCCCCGTGACGTGTGTACGCAGCCCTTCCCCTTCCCTCCGATACGTCCTCTTCCGTTCACCTCGCCCTTCCTCGCTCTCCGTTTACGCATGCGCGTACGTGTTCTCATGGAACTGTGCATAAAGCAGCGCGCGCCGCCGATCACACACACAACAGGGGCCATTGAGAAGATTCAGGCGCTCTTGCCTGCTCGCAGTGGTTCAATGGTCCCCACAATAACAAGACTGGTTGTCAACAGTCATCCTCATATCAATCAATATTGATACTTGATGATGATTTTCGATGATCATTTTAATTGAAACGAGTGGTCAACACAACTTCAGTGCTCTGAAATCTGTCCATAAATCTGGACTAAGGCTAGACCGTTTAGTTTGTACTGGTTTATGAAACACAGTGGTAAATGATTTGAAGAAGGCCAAACCAGATTTCTTTATTATTATTATTATTATTATTATTATTATTATTATTATTATTATTATAGATTCAGCCAAAAGTAACAGCAAAATGTGGAAAATAATGAACCATCTGGCAAATAAATAGTGTAGGTCCAAATGATGGAAAAGGTTTGGAACTGGCCATATGTCAGCTTTGCTCAGGAGGTAGAGCAGGTTGCTTTGTAACCGGAAAGTTGCTAGTTTGATCCTGGGTCCTCTTAGCTGAGTGTCGAGATGTCCCTCCACACCTAATCCTAACTGCTCCCGAAGAGCTGGCTTTCCTTTGCATGGCTGACCGCCCTCAGTGTGTGAATGTGAGTTTGAACCGTTGGAAGATGCTCTGGATAAAAGCGTCTGCTAAATGTAAATGTGTAGCCTTAATTCATGAACTTGATGAAGTCTCTTGCATTCAAACACTAATTAATTGACTAACAGGACATGGCACATAGCTTTGGTGCCAGAATAAAAGAGATAACCTTCCTGATTTTTTATATTAGTCCTTGAAGAGAAAATCCACAAGAAAATAAGAACTGCTGAAAACTGTTAAAGGGATAGTTCACCCATTTAGAACCGGCGTTCTATCATTATAAAATCGCTATTGTAATGTAAATTAATCTATAAAAAAATATCAGTCTAAACCAGTCTCCCCTTGGCCCATTTTTTCTCATCTAATTTTC
>JAOPUD010000055.1:13594074-13596574 GCA_027122715.1 Trisopterus minutus
GGGGAGGATGGGGAACTAAATTAACTGACTGCTAGGAAATGCAATTTTAGTACAAAGTGTTCATTATCCACAAGGGCAATGTGTCGATTGTTCAGATTTTCAGAAGTGTATGTGTAAAAGTAACTATGGAATGTATTACATTTGTATTAGTGCTTTACCCTATGGCATATCCGTAGCATATGCTGAGCAGGTGAATGAAGAGAGAGAGAGAGAGAGAGAGAGAGAGGGGGGTTGAATGCAGATGTGATCAGTAGGCTGACGCTTTATCAGTTAGGATGAGATTAGGGTGGGGGACCACCAGGGAGAGAGCGGTCTGAACGTGCCTGGACAGAAAGCCCTCATGGTTTCGGTGTGGAAGCGGAAGCCGTGGAGGGGCGACGCTACAGGCTACCGGTGTGGACCCACAACAACCAGGTGAGAGGACTCAGGAGGCAACGGACAGCGACCAATGACATAAAAAGCCTAAAATCTCCCACAATATTAAAATCGTACGTGATTAATAATAGTTACAAATCAGACTTTGCAAAGACACACACTTATGTGATGATAGTACAACTTGTGTAGGGGTTGTACTACCATCACTTGTGTAGGAGCAGTGGGTGGAGCGGTCCCTTCTCTGCAGTCGGGCATTAAACTAAAGCAGCGTCTTGTTTTGGGAAGGGTTCTGCTACTGGGGCGGGGGCTCCGACCCCTTTGTGGTTCAATGCCTCTCCGTGTTTGGTACACCCCTTTGAAGTCCTCCTTTATTTGTTTGGGAATCTGGGATCCTATTCTGCCTGTGAGGACAAGATCATATTTACGGATGTGACGTTGGAGGTGGGGTGCTTAGGGTGTGAAACGTGAATTCCCAGATCAATGAAGAGATCTAACCATTTTTTTTTATATTAAGTTATCATCACACAGAACAACTTTTAGCTGTAGAGGAAGACTTGTATATAACCTTTTAAATATAAAATAGCATTGGCAGATATTGCTGAATTGGTGAATGATAATACTGGGGATAGGACCTAGCAAGGTGAAAAAGTCAATAACAAATTCTTAGTGCCTTTAGAGTCTATGAGACCTTTCTACCTAACCTAGGCTATATCATACCCTAACCTAACCCAGGCTATATCCTACCCTGCCAAAAAGTGCTAACTTTGAGGCAGTACCGTGTTCTGCCACCAGAGGTCTCTCTACTGCCGGGCTGATCTGGGCCAACGCGAGCTCGGGTGGCGACGCTGCACTCAATAAGGAGGAGATGAACATAACTAGTCCTACTTGAAAAATAAAAGAGGGCAACTTCAAAAATAATATAATTTTGAATGTAATCATTTAGAATGCAATATATTCGTTTCCGGGAAAAATAATAATAATAAAAAAGTGGACAGGGACAACGTGGGGTTGGGATAAGATCATGTTAGGTTACTATCCGACTGAATTAATCGTTTTTCCCTCAACACACATCCACACAGGACCACCCCAAGGACAGATAGACAGACAGACAGACAGACAGAGACAGAGAGCGACATCCCCATTCACTGCATAGCATTTAACAATGCATCTAGCCCAATGATTACCTCATGAGTTCCAGTCATAGACTGTAAAATATATGTGTCTACACCTCCGGCTCCTACTGACTGACAGCTGTGAGTTAACCACGTGGACGCACAGAACGGGGCCTGGACGGAGCCGTCAGGGCGATCAGCTCCTCCGGTTCTCCCACTGATCACAACCATGGGCCAATCAGCTGCAGGGATTTTTATTGCATTGATATTCGTGTTGCACCAGATGTCACCTGTGGGACATGTGTGTAGGAAAACTAGGCGGATCGCCAAGGAAAAAACGTAATGCACCCGGAAATTTGATTCCAACTGCTCAACGAAGACCTTAGTCAGTGGTTTCTCCCTGGGAACAGCTACTGTTATAATGAAACGATGGGAAGCAGAGACGGTGTGTGACTTTATGACTCCGTTGTCTATTGATGAGGTAGGGAACGAACGATTGTTTAAGGGCTGAGGCGCTGTTTGGGATGGGGGACCGTTACCCCAAAATAAGTTGTAATGATGGTTTTATTTTATTCCTATTTGTTATGCCTAAATGGTATTGGTGGTAAAAATTATAACGGGCCGTGTGCCAATTCAACAGGATCCCTGATATCGCTGGGGTTGCGTACGTCAGGTCAACTAACTTGGATGTAAATGTACATTTTATGCCACATTTTGACGGATGTTTTTTTATTATATTGTCACTTACTTTATTACTTTAACTTTTATTTGTGTTTTTTATGTGAGCTGTTCGCCTTCATTTCCCCTCTGGGACTCATAAAGTATATACAAGGCTGCTACAGTTGCCTATATTTTGAAAGATTCTTGTGTAAACACGACAGATCAGATCTTTAATATTAGCTGTAAAGGTTATAATGTGCACCAACTCTACCACCAGTCCAAGACAAACCCCTATAGAAGGGTTCTCCTTATCCATATTGAACTCAAGACTGCTTCTTTGTTTTTCTCTTTAA
>JAOPUD010000055.1:13599074-13604477 GCA_027122715.1 Trisopterus minutus
CAGAGGAGAGGAAAAAGAGAGAAAGAGGGAAGAGAGGTCAGTGGTCCAGTGTAACATTAACTTTTATAGAGCAGCAGTGAGATCAAATCCACATTTTGATAAGAGCAGACCCATTCTTATCGGAAGAAGAGTGTGACTCTCAATGAAGCAATTAATTCTGCTACTGTATTAGTATTCTGCCTCATACTCAGCCATACAATTTGATTAAATCAAAGTCACTCAGAGGAGCAGTGGCGAAGGGCAGGGTGAACTTTTCATCGTTCCATTTCATTAAAGTAAGCGAAAACCTGAGACGGAAGAAAAACAGTATTGTCCCACATTGAAATAATGTGCTACATACTAAATCCAACCCCCTTAATGTACTTAATATATCAAGTCTATAAATATAAGATGGGTTATCACCCTCATTATACATTCTTAAAATGTAATTATAAGTATGGCAAATTATGACTTGTTATTTGAAGTCTGCTCATTGTTCTTACAGTTAATCTTGTGCAGTACAGCTGCTGTCATGTTGGTAATTGCAACTTCTTTTTGATGATTTCCCCCAAAAATATATATATAATATTGTACAACAGAGGCACTCTTTTACTAATAAGGTGGTTTTAAGGTTTAATTAGAAAAAGGATCAACAAAACAGACCAAAACACTTTTAAATCAAACACATCAACACGTGTACTGAACGTTACTACCTTACAGAGACATGTTGGCTCACCTCTGTGTACCAGGTCACATTACTAATTAAGCACAGCCACACAGCAGGACCAGTTTGTTTTTTTTCATTTTAAATGAAATGAAGGACATAACTTCAACTGTTTTCATCACCGGCTGCCACCAGCCAACCTCCCACACAGAATACAAAATCAAGTACAAAATTATGCCAACCTCACAAAGCCATCATGTGGTGGCTTTGGTTCGGGTCATGCATATGGTGCTTCCCCACCATGGCAGTGAACTGACATGTTGCCTTTAAATGCATCATTGGCTTAAAAAAACAGCAAAGTCATGTCAATTACTCAAAGAAGCCAGATCATAACAGGATAGTGTCCACATTTTAAGATGATCCTAATCTTCTTTTGCTGGGGGGCGGGGGGGGGGGAATTATATGATCTGAATATCAGGCTCAGTTTTGTGGAAGATAACTACATGTTAATCAAATGATAGTTCAGTGAAGACCTGCTTTTGGCTGTATAATGTGAGTGCAAGAATCTCTGGATGTGCGGTTTAAGAAGCAAATTAAGAGTGCAAGCAAAAAGCCAAGCAAAGTACAAAACGGTAGGACAAACAAAAAAAGACAACAGAGAAAGCGAGAGAAAAGAAGAGCGCGAGAGAGAGAAAGAAGAGAGAAAATAACCCAAACCCCAGTGTTCTTTGTGTTTCGGTGTTGCTATGGCCACAAGCTGCCTGTTGATGGCAGAAAGCCTAAGAGCTTAGCTTGAGATGACAGAACGGCCTTGTGAAAGAGGAGTCAGAGCGCCCCACGGTAAAACCGTTGATCGTGGTGGCGTGCGGGTGTGGGACAATGTAAGTCCATGCGTCCCCGGGTTCCCCTTCAAATGGCTGTCACCTTCGTTCTCTCATTCCGTCCATTGTCGTCTCCCGGAAGATAATGAAGTGTGTTTTAATTACATCAACAAGGCCATATGGCACATGGGCAAGGCTTTGCCGCTGGCTTGTTGCTACCGGTGCATTTGTAGACCACGGCATCCAGGTCCTTTGTACGCCGCTAATAGACTCAATCAATGCACGCCGTTGCCGTTTTGTTCATGCAAATGCCCTCCAAGGTTTTTATATTGTCTCGTAGCGTCGGTGCACATTTGGTTTTTGGGCATCATAGCAATTATCGAAAGGTCATGTTGGTATTTCACAGACGTCATTTGCATATTGTCAATCATATTGTCCAGTAGCAGGATATAGAAGTAAAATGTTCCTAAACATATATATATATATATATATATAGAAATGTGTGTGTGTGTACAATTAGTATTTTTCTGTGCCTCAATTATTGCGCCTTCAATTATTTATAGACAAGAGAAACAAGACTTCCAAAGTTCAACTACCGCCAATGAACTTAGCTTAAAGTCATATGCTCAACTTGGAGACACTCTGTTCCCAGCCACCCTAATCCACCAGAACCCCCCCCCCCCAGCCCAACCCCCCTCTGGAGAGCCGGGGGGCAGCCGTGGAAGGGACAAGTGACGGGATTGTCCGTCAACTCAGCTTATCTTTTGAGAATTATCCCGCTTTCTGTACCCACTGGGCTTTAGTCCCATTGCCAGAAGCACACCGTTACCTCCACGGGGCTTTAGTCCCACTGCCAGAAGCACACTGTTACCTCCACTGGGCTTTAGTCCCACTGCCAGAAGCACACCGTTACCTCCACTGGGTTTTAGTCCCACTGCCAGAAGCACACCGTTACCTCCACTGGGCTTTAGTCCCACTGCCAGAAGCACACCGTTACCTCCACTGGGCTTTAGGCCCATATAATATTAATAATAATATTTAATATTTAACTTTCCCAAGTTATTCACTGTTCTCTGACTTCCACATGGTTTCTACGTGAGAATATCCGATGAAAAGATGATGGACGACAGATAAAACTGTGAGGCTGTCTTGAGATCATAACTCATCAACTTATGCTATCAAGGTCATCAAAAAAGAATAACAACATGAACCTTCCGGGGCCTGTGGATGGCCTGGAGCCTGGAACGTGCTAGCTAATGTGACCTAGCGCCAGGGGCGTGAGCGGCCGTAGCGAGTGTCTCGGCAAACCCATGACTCTCCGGGATGGCCTCAGCAGCTGGCCCGCGGGCCCGTCTTATTAACCGTGTGATCTGTTCACGACCCTCACTGATTCCTGGATCATCTTCCAGAGAACACCATTATGGCGTTGTGCCTCTGAGCTGCATATTAGCGCCGTATTTATTTGCATTTTGTACGCCTGTTTTATTCCCCCCCATTCTGCGGGGTTATATAAAGACCTCATTTAGCTCCTATCTGCATGTATAGCGCTTAGCCCCACAGTCACACAAATGATTATGGAGTAGCATGAGGGAAAAGAAATCATTAAAAGCTACATTCCCGTGCGCCGTCGAGGGGCTCGGGCGCCACGGGGCATAGGAGCGGCCGCAGCTAGCGCGCACGTGACGACGTACCCTTTCGAGGATGATGTGTGACATGGTGGCATTGGCGTCCACGATGATGGTGGCGGTCTTGTCGTCGCGGATCTCCTTCAGCAGAGGGGTGGGGTCCTGGCTGTCGTCCAGCATGCGCACAGACAGAGTCTCCTTGGAGATGAGGAACTGGCGGAGGAGCCGCTCCAGGTTCAGTAAGCCTGCCGGGGGTAAGACACGCACGCATACATGCATCCATGAACACACACACACACACACACACACACACACACACATACACGCACACACGCACAAAACAGAGAGGGAGGAGAATACGTGAGTGTTGAAGGAATGTGGGCCCCCGCATGGGTCTGTTTTATTATTTATTATTTTCTATTATTCTCTAATACAATTTTTTTGAACAAAACAGATTTAAGACCACACAAACGTTCTACTAGGACTACAACTACTGGGCGTGCTATGTGAATGAAGTTAACACGGTCGCCTCCATTAAGCAGATGGGTTTGGTTCCCAAGGTGTTCATATTAACCCTGTACACCCTGACACAGTACACAACAATCACTTTGAGAAGTTCTTAAGAAACATTTCATTCCATCAACACATTTACATACCGTGTTGTTTATCCTCTCAACCGTAGTGGATGTTAAATGTGTTTATAGGTCTAGGGAATAGGCCATGAACTCGTAAAACCTGCAAAACTTTTCTTCAAACTCAAACTCTTTCTTTTATTGGACTGGAATTGCCAAGATTTAATGTTAGTAAAATGCTGTAAACTCAATATATCAGGTCAGGGTGAGCAGACAGTCTGGTGACTAGCGTGCTTGCTAGAGGGTCCCAGAGGGTTGGAGGGTCGATCCCGGACACAACTCTACTAGCGTGCCACCTTGGTTGGAATTGGAAGCAGTAAAGGTTGCTTGGTCACGAACACTGAACCGTTGAAAAAGAGCCTTATGGAATTTTATGAATGTACTATTATACCAAATCCCCCAAAACTGCCGTACATATGCTTGTAGTGATCCCTGTCTCCCAATAGAGGAACTATAATCGAGAGAATGTCTGGCTGACTCACTAAACAGCCACAAAATAATAATTCTAGACATTTTTTCTTCAACCTTAAACTGAATGTTAAACAATTCAATCGTGACTTGGTTAGAAAGTTGATTTATTATGTTTGGAGTCATATTTTTGATCTATACTATGGGAAAAGGTTAATTTGATGTTTCTATATTTATATCCTGGGTCAACACACACAAAAAGACGAACTAATAGAGTCATTAAATCGAAATATGTTGTGTCAACAGATTTCAATTGATTCTGCAAATATTTGTAGACTTAATTGATGCTGTATTTATAGCTAATAAATTGCTTGTTTGTTCAAACAAACTTAATTAATGTGATTATTTCCATGCTCTGCCATTTCTCACTCACTCTGCTCGGTTGTAAATAATTAGTCTGATGTCACAGAACAATTAAAGTGATTGCCCTAGATAATGGTTACCTTTTTTACAGCGAGGTGCATTTTAACCATGTCTCCAGTATGTGAACCTGTGCTATTAAGAACAAGAGACACCTGTGGGCTGACCCGGATTCAGCCTGATTTGAAGTATAGCTAGATTAATCAGAGAACTCCCAGGAGCTCTTGCTCAAGTGAATTCACATCCATATATCACCAGACCCTCAGAGTGCTCTGGAGCTAATTCGCCATTTAGCATGTTCTTCAAATGCGCTCGCTATGGTAGTGTGAAAAAAAGCTGTGAGTATTAGAAAATACGACTTCACACATTGTTTGAGTTGCCTAAGCGTGAGGCCACAGCCAACATTTGAAAAAGCTGGAGGAAGGGAGAAGCATCTGCAGAGAACAGAACGCTATAGGCACTAACAACATGGCCCCTGAGGCTGTACCTGTAGAAATGCATCAGCGGAACTGAGGAAGTGAAGTTTTGGTGCCGGGAGAACAGACTTTCCAACTGAAGGAAAGATACAACTATGATAGACCAATCATAGCAATTGTCTTTTTGGCTAGTTATGCCTTCAGCACAGGAAACAACACAAAAATGGCCCCTATTACCTTATCACTCTGCCTATGTATCTCTATCTGCATGCCAATCTGTCTTCCTGCCTGTCTGTCTGTTCCCTAGATTTGAGACGGATCAAAACATCTTGGTTTAACGATGGACAACTTCGGTAAAAATGCCTTACACACACACACACACACACACACACACACACACACACACACACACACACACACACACACACACACACACAC
>JAOPUD010000055.1:13642295-13656512 GCA_027122715.1 Trisopterus minutus
GAGAGAGAGAGAGAGAGAGAGAGAGAGAGAGAGAGAGAGAGAGAGAGAGAGAGAGACAGACATCTATAGTGTCTCCAAAGTGCCGATCACCAAAGACTGGCTACTTGAAGTGGTAATGGTGCCCCTGGGAGCCCTGCTGGAGCCCAGCACATTCAGAACGCCCATGGACCCCTGTCCATGGGTGCCTTTCATTACACCTGTCTGTGTCTATATGTCCTTGAGCCCCTCTCTGTACTCGGTTGTCATATGTTTTTTGTGCATGTATGTGAGGTGTCCCCTTGTGCATGTGTACTCTGCCCATTGGCCCCATCTAGTAGATGTTTTTTCCTGGTGTAGTTGACCTTTCCCCGATCCATCTATCTTTTCTATTAACCACTTTTTCTAAATGTGTGTCCTGTTGTCTTTTATTGTTGTTTGTTCCGCAGCTTGGTCAAGCACCTGGTGGTTTTAAGTGGGCTATAAAGATCAACATGAACGCAGTATGTGTTTAGTTGTGTCTTGATTTTCCCCCTCCCATCATCTTCCCCAGACCGCTGGCTTCGAGAGAACACTGTGTGACCACCCCGCCCCACCCCCCCATGTTACGCAGAAGATTCAGGGCTACGGCAGCTCTGTGGGGCTGTGCTCTGATTTCCTGCACCTCCCCCATGAACCGCTGTGACTAAATGTGAAAAGTGGGGCGGAAAATGGAGGGGTGTGGTTATCCAGGAGCCTCAAGAGCTCAAACATGCATGCTCATTTGTTATTATATTTTAGGAAGGTCTCGGGAAAACGCTGACTCTGTTCATGATGAAACTGTTTCAGCTGCGAGTCGACCGTTTAAATAAAATATGTATAAAGAAGAAGTCAATCGTGGGTAAGCGCCGTCGGGGTGTAAACACAGTCAGGTCTACGTTAAGAGAACACAGTCAGTGAAGAGTGGGATACCAAAAAAAGAGCTTGACTCACTCATTCCTGCAAGCTTTCGGGTCCAAGGTGAAGGTGGTGCGTTACATCAGTGTTACATCATTTTGAGACAGAATCAGAGTCAGATGGCCGAGGCAAAGCCCGCATCGAATGCATTTTATAAGCACAAACCTGGTCTGGTGCGTCACACAAAGCAATCGATCTGATTGGATGCAGTGATTGACCGCCGGTGGAAGACCTAATCAGCAAACTACCGAAGCAGAGTTGTCAGCATGGAGGTGTCGCCAGTGTGTCTTCCTCGCAGTGTGTGAATGGCCGGTGGGTGGCATCATTACGCCCATACATAGTTCACTTGAATAGGTTTCCCCAGTTCTGCTTGTCCCTTGTCTTAACCCTTCACGCACACCCACCCATACAAACCCAAATTAGCTCTCAATGAGAGAGAGAGAGAGCGAGAGAGCGAGAGAGAGAGAGAAAACAGGTGCACAATGACGAGGTGTGCCGGCGTACTCGTAGAATAGCAAGGTAAACACAATAGAGACGGTAGACGGTAGCAAGGAACCAGGCTACAATACACCCCCGGCCCATCACCCAAACCGCACACTTCAACCTGCAGCTGAGCACACTTCCACTGCGTGGGAAAGATCTGGGAATGCAAACAGCAACTCTGAGAGTGTTTTCCTGTGCGTGTTGAATTATAGGGGTGGTACGGTGCCATTGTGAGAGGGGTTCAGAAGAGAGAGTGAAAGAGGATGTGACGATGAGGGGGGGGCGGGGAATGAAAGGGACTAGGTTAATCCTGAGAAGCGTGAATCTGCTGTGTAATCTGAGGTGAGGGATTACACAGGAACCTACAGTTGGGATTCTGAAGCGCTGACCCTGAGCAGCCTAAGGAGGAGGAGACAGTGTGTGCCTGTGAGCACATGAGCGTCTGAGGTAGTGGGATGGGAAGGTTACCATCAAACGTACATATGAGCGGACACGGACACCCACACACACACACACACCAACACAACACACCTGCTGAACTGTCGATTGATTCAGTGCAGCGTGAGTTAATAACACAGTTGAGTGCACAGTGAAAATAACCGACCTCTCTGTACACAGTTAATGGACAACCCCGCCCTGACACCGGGTGTGTATGCGTGTATTTGTGTGTGTGTGTGTGTGCGTCTGTCTGTCCATGTGTGATGGTAACGTCATATTTTATGCATCTGTTTAATTGTTTGGATGCAATTCACCTGCGGGCCATGCCAATGACATTCTAAATATTTGAAATAATTATAAATAGAAGAACATTTATCCACAGCATCTAATCTGTTAATCTGATCTCACCTCCACATATAAGCCCCTTCTTAGATCTCTCTGCTCTGGAGATTTCATAACGAGAGGCTTTAAAAGGGCTGTCTCTCCAGCTCATCTAAATCGTGCACATGCACTGTGATTTGGTGCAAGAGAATCACTAGCAAGAGCAAAACAGGCACTCCAGCAAAGCCAACTCGCCGCACCGTTCCTACCTTGCAGTGATTGGGCCTTGCCAGGCGTGGAGACAGAATGCACAGGGTAAAGCGGTCAGCCTACTCTTTGGTAAATGCGAAAACACTTTCAGATCAAATAAACAATCACATACCTCGTCTAACTAAATTTTCTGTTGCATTTTGTAAAGGGTCGACATTTCCACCGAAGAGCGCCTAATGTAAGCTTTGGTGAGATTAGTCAGAAAAGCAAAGCGGGCATGATTTGTTTTGATCTGTCTCCATGGGGTGATTTTCCCTAATAGAGCGTTCACAGAACAAGCTGAAAACTTCATAGAGTATAGAACAGTTAACCTGCAAAGGACTAGATCGGTCTCAGCCAGCCCAAATTAAATCTACTTCTTTTGAAGTGGGCTGCCCACTGAAGAGGGCTAGCCAGAGAGCAGGGGAAGAGCCAGGGCTTAATCGCTCTCTGGCCAACAGTAGGCTAGTCAGTTAGCAGGAAGAGTAGCGGCAGCACAGCCGGGTCTACCGCTGAGAGGCGAGGCAAACTGAGCGTGCAACCAACGGTAATGTTATTCAGATAGAGCAGCAGGTGGGGACACGGATGTAGAGCGATAAAAAGAAAAAAAACAACCGCGCGCCGAAGGGTACGCCCTCATGCATACACAACAGACAACACGCCCACACATACATGGATGAGCGCCGACACAGACAAAAATACACACACAGACGGTCACCGGCACACACCTAAAGCAGGCATCTGCGGAGCCAGAAGTATGGCCGAGGGGTTGGGATGGCAAAGGGCTTGGCACAGCTGGGGAGTGGAGCACAGAGGGCGGGCCAACCCCTTCACAGCGAGCCCTGATCAAAGAGCCCGTATAATGGAGGGAGGCTGGAAGCACGAGGTGTCGAAGAAAGTGTGTGCTTTGGACAGTGTATTTTTCAAATTTTCCCTGTGCAAGCTTTCTGTGTGTGAGCTTTATGGTTGTGTTTAGTGTGTGCTTTTGTGTGCATGCTTTTGTGTGCGTGCATGCGTGCTTGCATGCGTGTGCGTGCGTGCGGGTGTGGGTCTGTATGTTAGGAGCTCATGCAGGTGCTCAACTGTGCCATGCGGCCGACAGGCTGCTACGTTAGCGGTCTGCAAGGACTTCAATAATGAAAACATCTTCTCCCAGACTCAGGAATCCGGCTTGTTTCTCACTTCAAACACAAGTCTTTGCACGCACACACACACACACAACCAGATGATCTATTGTATTGGACTCTATGGTACTCTCTCAGCCACCCCCTTTCCTTCTCGAACCATATATACAGTATATACATAAAAATATATATATTTATTATGTTAGCATTAAGCATTACAGCCAACAGTATTGGACAAAAATGTGATTTATACTTTATACTAGATACAGGACACATCATTTGAGCGGTGATAGGAAAGTATAACTATGAATGTACGACCTTCTTCACCGCGTCCATACAACGTCCTGGGAGCACGAGTGAGTCTGTATCTTACCTTGGTTTAATCTCGCCCACTGCCGCTGTTATTTCTGTAGCAATACACAAAATCACTTACACACCGGTCCCACACAGTCCTGGCTCATAACCATTACTTTCAGCCCTGCCACATGCGCTTGAGATACAGAAGCACAGAGCCCCCTCACGTGCACGCTGCTGCTGCTGCTGCTGCTGCTGCTAACTGCTAATTTGTGCAGTGCGCGGTGAGTGTGTGTTTTTGTATGTGTATGTGTGAGAAAAGAAACGTGGGTGATGTGCACATGGTATGTAGCAGTAAATCACAGCAATTGTTTGTGGAACCCTGGAATTTATTTGCTGCCACTTCATCTTCCCCTACCGCTCTCTATTTCTCTCTCTCTCTCTCTCTCTCTCTCTCTCTCTCTCTCTGCCACCCTGGAAATGAAATATTTCCTTTCGACACAAACAATTTTTGATCAAAAAGATTTCAGGATGAACAACAAAAATATTTTTCGTTTTGTAGGCAAGTAAGAATGAACCAACGCTACATGTCTGTGTATGTGTGTGCACATGCTGGTGTGTGTCAAAGCATGTTTCATGTTTGCGTGTGATTGAATGTATGCATGCTACGAGGTTGGGGGGGGCATTAGCTCAGGAGGTAGAGCGGGTTGGCTGGTGACCACAAGGTAGCTGGTCCGATCCCCGGCTCCTCCTAGAGTGTCGTGGTGTCCCTGAGCTAGACGCCTCAGTCTCATTGCTCCTGATGAGCTGGCTGTCGCGCTGTGTGGTTGACTCCGCCGTCGGTGTGTGAATGCGTGAATGGGGGAATGTCAGTGCTTTGGATAAAAGCGCTAGATAAATGAAGACCATTTACACCCACATTGGGAATGACAGCATGTGGCGGCGCCCTGCTTATGCATTAAGCTGTTGTGAAGGTTAAGGGTCTCCAGCTGCAATGCATGATGGGGAGTGATGACAGATTCGTCAGGAGGCATGCAGTCCATGACCTTTGATCATCTTCCACAGCTATCAGCAACATCTTGTCCTCCAGCACCAATTATGGTGAAGTGCCATTATACATATGCGGTTGTGTGTTTGTTAACGTGGTATAATGCTGATATATATAGTCAGTAGCCTGATATTGATATGAATAGAACAGTGAACCCAAGTTCAGCCTTTGGTTTTAAGTGTTTGTTGCAATAAAAAGAGATGATTATCCACCCACACAAAAAAGGGACAGCATTTTAAACCAAAGACACAAATGTCATAGGGTGGATTTGTCGTTGTAGCGAGAACAAAGAGGGCATCAATTATATTCTTATCTCCCTTAAACGATCACGTTCTGAAATGACTTTGACAGCTTTGTTAGCTCTGTAACTACCATCGAGGTCACGGCGGCAGCGCTCCCTATTCGTCAATCGTGTCGTTCCTCGGTCAAATCAAAAGGGAAATCAACAACATCACACCTTCCCCCTCCACCTTCCATCCCCATCCCCCCGTCGTTTGACCTCAGCCCTTTGGCTCCTAGGTTGCATGCCCGCGACCTGCGCCCCCACTCATAGGCGCCGATTTATGTTTTTGCCCGTGGGTGCTCAATTATTATTATTTTTTTTTTTTTTGGTGCTCAAATTAAATTAATGCCACCAAGGTAATGATTGTCTCAAACTGACTTTTATTGCATAGATAGTCACCAACCACAACTAAATACGACACAGTCTGAAGGCAGCAGTATTATGCACACTGGCCACAACGTAACACTTTTTTTTTCACAACGTAACACTAATTATGTCGCTTGCACGTATAATTAAAGGTAACCTATAGCAACACATAGCCTAAGCAAAAAACACAGTAGCCTATTAATTTACTCTCGGCACATTTACAATATCACAGTGTGTATTTTTCAGTACAACCAAGGAAACAATGAAGCTATGTTCATTACATTAATTCGCAAAACACACTTTTGACACAAGACATCTTCAGCTTACTGTTAAGGAAAGGAAAGAACATTTTGAGTCAGTCACTCACCACTGTCTGCTATTGTCTATTTCCTAAGGAGGAACGTGCTCCTCCTGGCAGCTGTGCGAGTGATAAACTCATCGGCTATAGCATCCAGATTGCGGCTCCTTGTAATGTTTTTGTGACAGTTCAACACCGCAAGGTGATTGAGTCTTCCCTGTCCCATCGTGGCGCGTAGATACGTTTTGAGTCTCCGCAGGCCTGAGAATGACCTCTCTGATGTGCAAGAGGTCACGGGAACAGTGAGTCCAAGTCTGATCAGTTTGGTGAGTTCTGGCAGCAGGGTCCGCAGCGGCTCGCCATGCTCTCCTTTCAGGAAATCCACAGCATCTCGAAATGTTTTTATGCAAACACCCCTCTGTTTGGTTATGTCAATGAACATGTCACGGTGAAGTGTCAGCCTGCCTTCATCCAGATCATCTCCATGAAACTCTGTGATGCTCCCACAGTCACCTTTTCGCGTCACAAAATCCTCAATACTGCACATGTGTTTGAATGCAGCTTGACTGAACCTGCAATCCAAAGATGAAGTTGCAGTGTCCATCACCTGGTAAAACTGCTGTCTGTACATGGCCTCTGGCGACTGGAAACTGTGTGATGGTGCGCCTCCGTCATCCAGTCGACGTGGGGTTTTTCTTGGCCTTGGCAGGGCTGGGCTTTCAACGTTAAGGCTATCAGCAGCTGCAGTTGTGTTTTGCCAAAAATCTTCATATCCGTTTTCACGAAGATGCTTGATGTCCTGTCGGAGCATTTCAATGAGTTGGAGAGCTTTCTGTGAATGCAGCTGGCTGTGTTGCAGTGCGTGATTGGCTGTTTCTGCGCGCAGAAAAAACATCAACATCAGCTTCAGTGAAAAAAATGTACTGAACTTCTGCAGGTGCTGAAGTAAACCATTTGCTTTGCCGCCTGCGTCACCTTTATCTTCTGAAGACAGGTTGTCAAGAAACTCCAGTAGTGCGCTGTAATTTGAATAAATTGACTGCAGCGAAGCAGCTTTCACTGTCCAGCGCGTTGGGCACAAAGGGCGCAGAGACGGCCCGTCTGCGCTTTGGAAATGCTGAAACCAAGCCAGTCGTTTTGGGGAGTTGCGTATCAGCGTTATGAGGTCACGAATGAGTGACATGAAGTTCCGACACTCGGGAATGTTATGGGCAACATCCTGCACCACCAAGTTCATCACATGTGCCATACAGTGGACATAAAGTGCTCGAGGCTCCAGTTCTTTTACGCGTGCCTGCAGACCATTTCGAATCCCTGACATATTCGATGCGCCGTCGTAACACTGACCTCTACAGTTTTTGACAGGCAGGGAGAGTCTCAGCAGTACATCCTTAAACAGGTTGAAAAGTGCATCCCCTGTTGTGCTAGTTGTCTGGTAAAATCCTATGAAAAGTTCCTCTATTTCCAGACATTCAGTAACAACACGGAAGCACACAGACACCTGTTCCTTGACTGTGATGTCCGCGGTCTCATCCATGATTATGGAGAAAAACTCTGCACGCTTTATCTCCTCTTTAAGTGTTCGTAGGACATCATGTGCAAATAGTTCAGTCATTTCATTGAGAATGTCATGAGAAAGCCACTTAGACTCATTACGAGCGAGCCAGGACTGTAGTTCTGGGATGTCTTGTGCACGCAAGTTGAGCAGCTGTCTCAAGTTTGACTCTGTGTCCACATGACCCCTAAGGGCTAGTCCTTGACATGCCAAATATTGGACAGAAGAAAAAATACTTAACAACGCAGTTCGTGCTTCAGCCATTTGCTTTTGCTTGGCGGCAGAGAGAGCATTTGCAACATTAACTCCGGCATTAGCCGCACTTGTGATGCCAGCAGCAGCTCGATGGACATTTGACTTCTCGTGGGAGCAAAATCTTTCTATTGCTTTGCGCCAGCTGCAAAAGCCATCTTTCACAAAAGCCTTGTAAGAATCCATATCATGTCCTCCTGTACATGGTAACGGGGCATGCATTTTGTCGGCAGCAGAGCACACTTCACAGAACACTTTGTTATTTAATGCGTCATATGTAATCCACGGGAATTTTGTTTTCCAGCTGGCCTGGTACTTTCGTCCCTGCTGACACTTGCTGCTGTCCCTTTCACCGCCGCTGATGCTGCTGCTGGCGCCGCAGCCGCTGCTGCTGCTGCTGCTGCTGCTGCCGCCGCCGCTGCTGCTGCTGCTGCTACCGCCGCCGCCGCTGCTGGGGGCATTGGTGGTGGTTGTAGACGCTTTTCTTACAACAAACTTGTCCATTTTTACCCGCCGATACGCAGCCAACCTTCACATTTTGCTGTGTGTGTGTGTACGTGAAGGCCTCTTGTTTAGCCGCAGCCAAATCCGATCATCCGATTGGTTACGTGACTACGCTAACGTGTAAACGCACAGAGCTGCAATGATTTTAATTGGATAATACGATTTAAGTAAATGCAGTTCATTTTAAAGATACAGTTTCACCACAAGTTTCAATCATTCACTCTTTTTATTTTATTTTATTTTATTTTTTTTGATCGACCATCCCGATTGGCCAGTGGGTGCTCAGCGTTGCCAGTGGGTGCTCGAGCCCTGGAGCACCCACGGGATCGGTGCCTATGAACACGGCATCCGGAAGTTCCATTTTAAATTTACAGAGCTTGTTGTAGCGATGTTCAAATTCGATGATGTAATCCACCATTGAAGTAGCGCTTCCTCTAGCGATCCGATCGAACTCGGTGTAAGCCTCGTACTGCCGGTCCTTTTCTTCTTTCAAAAACAATGAGTCCAATTTAGTCATAATTGTAGTCATTCCCGTGTCGGAATTTAAGTTGTCAGCAGCAATTTCCAGAGCACTAGCCTTGGCTCTCCCCTTTAGCGACAAGGTAACCGCCAAGGCTTGCTTCTTTTCATCCAGTTCTGTGACGAGTCTCCATATTGCGATCTCATTTTTCCAGCTTTCGTATGACGTCTTCTCGTCAAACGGTGGCGGAACTTTGTAATTCCCAGCAGCAGCCATCCTCTGCTACCAATTTTGATCCAGATAATTCAATAACCACGACAGTTGATCAAGTTGAAACGTTTACTGATAGTTAGCATATTACATGCACAACCATGGCTGCCGCCATTATTTCCACTAAGAAGAGCCCGCCCACCAAACTGCGCACGCGCAGTAGATAACATGCAACTTAACAATCTCCCCTTTTTCTTTAAAGAAAAACCTTTTTTCAAAATGAAGGACATTTTTTTAAACTAAGAACACTGTCCAAGAAATAGAACATCAACATAGGTTATATTTTAAACCTACAACAGCTAAACAGGTATGATTAAATTACAGTTTTAATGACCAAACTAACTGTAGTCTATTGTCAAGATCATTTAGTCCTTAAGATGCAGTACACCTTCGCTGAGGGCCCTCAGCAGACTTAGTGCAGAAGTCCCTGTCTTCGTCAAGCAGTTAGCAAGCTGTTCCTTGGTAGGTAACCACATGATCTGCTGAACAGCTCCAGAGTGCATGAGCTCCTTAATACTGCTGATTTCAAGGCGGAGTCTCTTTTCTGTGACACACTTAGTAGACTTGACAGCATCAATAAGAGAATGATTATCCGTTACACACACAATGGGCAAATTGCTGTGTGTGCAATCCCCAGAGGTAAGCTCCGAGTAGATAGTAGCTAGAAAAACTCCACTGTCGATCCCATCTGCAAGTGCCAATGTCTCTCCTGCTAATGTACTCCGTACAACTCTCCTGATGCGTTTTGACTGCCAGCATATTGGTGAAAACTTCCCATCTTCTCCCATAAGCATGATAAAATGTCCACCCTGTGTTCCTCCATCTGCAAGGTTCCCCATTGAGGAATCACTGAACACGACTAGTTTGAGAGAACAGTTTTCTCCCAAGTACTGAAACCTCAAGATCACCTCTTCTGATTTTAGTTTTCTGATGAGTTTGTTTGCACAGTGTAGGGTTTGGACAGTAGCTTGCTTTGTGTGAGATGCCAAAATGGATATGTCAGACATTACATCCGGTCTGCTCTGTCTTGCTACCCACAATATCTGGCCAATCTTTGATTTAAGCATGTCAAGCTCGATTTCTGTTAAAGGAGCCTCACGCTGTGTTGCTCTGGTGGGGTCCACATGAATAGGTTGAAGACTTTTTATGTATGTACTTTGTTGTACCTGTATCTCATCCTTCAGGGAATGAACCTGCATTCCAATGTAGCTGAAGCTGTGGTGTTCTTCGCGTCCAACTTGAAAAGCATCTTTCAATTGGGGGATGACAGCTGTGGAGCTGTGGAACGCATGTGGAGCACATGTGAACCACCCCAGATAAAGTCATCCACATGAGCTGCAAGGATCCCCATTAAAGCACAGGTATCATCCAGCCAGTAGAATACTGCTGGATCAACTTTTGACACAGTAGCTCCCAACTGCTGCATAGTGTCTTTCACTCTATTGTACCAGTACAAAGAAGCATCTGTAATGCCATAAACACACTTTTTCAACTTCCATACAGTTCCTTTGCACTGTGCTTCTTGGGGTGGGCGAATGTAGACATTTCGGGTTAACTCTTTACCTTGTAAAAAGGCTGCTTTAATGTCCATGGAGTTCAGCTGCCATTTATTTTGACATATGACAGCCATGATCATCTTTAGAGATTCTGAAGCACATGTAGGCGAGTCTTTGGGAAGGTCTTGTGTGTTTCTTTCTTCAAAGCCTCTCGCAACTAGTCTGGCTTTAGGTACAATGCCATCAGGTGTTTCCTTGAGTGTGCACACCCACCTTGTTGAGATGCATTTCTGACCCTCATCTTTTACCTCTTCAAATACATCATTCTTTTTCCAGTTGCTGAGTTCAATGTGTTTGGCAGGTATGAAGGCATCATCATCCACTATCAGTATGTCATCCTGATTGTAGTCAGTACATACCTTGGCATGCTCAGGCAGAATAACTTGAAGATCTTTAATTTGTCCTAAGTCAACTGACCTTGTTCTGCCATCAGTTTCCTCAGGCTCACTGTACTGCACATTATAACAGTTTTTGTGTTTTCCAGTGGCCTTTCCTGCCCGGCTGACAATTTTTCCAGTATGGGTTTGGCCACTTTCATTGTCTGTGTATTGAACCAACTGTCCAGCTTTCAGCCTCAGGCCTTCACAAGTCGCGGTTGAGTTTATCTGCGACGTGACAGGTTGATCGAGATCACCTCCTCCAGGCTGTACTGATGCATGAGAGGGTTTAGTGTTATCCTCAGCATCAAGGTGTTCATCATTTGTCGGTTCCACTTCCTGTAATTCATCGTCACTGTCATAGTTATGATCATTGAGTCCAACTGCTGGTGTCATTGTAAGTTTTTCATTGACAATTATTCGATCTCCCTTTGTATTTTCTTACAGCTCTGGGTGATCCACTTTTCTCAGCCTAGACTGGTGCACTCGAATGTAGGTTCCCCCATGTCTGACAAAAATCACCACACCATCTTGGCCGATGACTACGCCTGGACCTTTCCACTCGTTACAGTCTACTCTCTTATAGTATACTTTGTCCCCCGTTTCATATCTGTCATCATTGGGCCGGAGTTGTTTGCGAAGGGCTCTTCGGATCCTCTCAGAGCATTCGGCTTCCGTAAACGCTCTTCTTGATGCATGTAATGTTGTGATGTGTTGGGCTACCCAAGTATTCAAACTTGTTTCCAGAGCTGGTGGCTTATCGGTAAGGGTTGAAGGCAGATTTGGGTTCTGCCCAAACACTAGTTGGTAAGGGCTGTAACCATGTACATTGTGCATCGAGTTTTTTGCCATCAAGGCCCAATCCAGGGCCGTCTTCCAATCACATTGGTTGTCTCTCTTCACCTTCAGCAAAATGTCAGTCAGGGTTTGATTATGCCTTTCCAGCAGGCCGTTGCTCCATGGGCTGTATGCTGCAGTGGTTTTCACTTCAATGTTACATTTTTCAGCCATGTCCCTAATTTCTTCGTTGCTGAATTCACCTCCATTATCACTGAGTAACCTGCGCGGAGGACCATGGATACTTATCCAGCAGTGAATAAAGTGCTTCACTATCTCCCTGGGTTTTTTCGTGGTGATAATACTCCCCGCACTGAAGCGTGTGAAGTGATCAATAGCATGGAGATACCACACTCCCGGTTCAAGCTCATGCAAGTCCACAGCAATAGTTTCATTGTAAGTTGAGGCCATGGGCAAACCCACCACTGGTTTGCGTTTTGGTTTGCTGTACCTGATGCATGTTTCACAGTTTTTTACAATGTCCTTGAGTATGGTGTTGCTTTCCTCATCATTATTACCCGTACAGGCCAGTAGTTTTTGTAGTCTTTCAACTGAAGCATGTCCAAATTGTCTATGCAGTTTCAACAGGACTGTCTTTTTCCCCTTTGTTGTCATGTTTTCTGTCACAGCGAGAACTTCATCCTCATCGTTTTGGGTCTCACTTTCTTCTGCGTCACTATCATCTCTCAAGTTCACACAATAATGTCCTGAAGATGTCAGTTCAAGCTCAACAGGTTGTTCAAACATTGCCGCTTTGTCATGCACAATGTCCAAAACTGCACTTGCTCTTTTCAACGAAGTCTTGCTTAAAAGCATGGGTATATCTGCAGGGACAACTTCTGTTTCGATTTTGCATTTTGTCTGTCCTATCTTGACTGGAATAATCACTTTCCTCGTGGCGTGGACCACTTTCCCATCACCAAACCTGAAAGGTCTTGCACTCTGTTTGTCACTAACTTTTTGCAACTCACTCTGTGGCAGTTCACTGATGTAATCATCAAGCCATTGATCCCAAAGCCTCCACCATGAAGATGTCTGTGTCAGAGAAAACGTTGGAAAACAAAGTAATGTTGCATTCTTCAACATCATTTTTTATCCCCTCATCCTTTGTCGGTTTTACATATTCCTTTTTGTTTGGACAATCCTTTGCCCAGTGGTAAGTACTCTGTCATACTGCACATCTTGTTCTCCTCCCATGTTTGTCGAGTGGGCTCGTGCCCTGAAACACCGTTTGTAACGGTTGCAAGTTTGACCTACCCTCCCGTCTGCCTGTGTATCGCGTGTAGTAGGCAGCATCTTCACTCATTCGCAGCACACCCGGGACAGGACGTGAAATACGGACATGTCCCGGGAAATACGGACGTATATGGTCACCCTAAAAATACTATTAAAGTATAATAACAATATATATTTTTTTTTTTTGCGACGAGGCAAAATACCGGACGTTTTTGGATTTTTTAGAACGCTGTCATGCACCTGCGCATGAAATGGAAAATCGATCTCTGAGCAATCAATTTCAGCACGTTCTTTCTGGTTCTTTCATTTACGAACGACGTAATTAAGTGTTTCTTAAGAAGACTCCTAAGAGACCATGCTGAGTGGACATTATCGGGAAACCGGGCCCTGCTCTTTGACTGTCTTCATCGCATATCAGCATCCCCATCGCATCCCCCCCCCCCATGTATGGTTTTAACCATAGACATCTTATATCATGTCTATGGTTTTAACCCCTTGTCCTTCACTTATGCACAAAAGTGTTTCAATGGTGTCCATATTACTGTTTTTTAAATGTAAATATCTTCCACTAAATTTATTTCCTTTCTCCGTGGTTATAATTAAGTCACACATAGGTAAATACAGCAACACAAATAAATTTACTTTCATTAAACTTGACGAACAAATTGATTTTTATAAAACCCAATGAAAGTGCTTATGTGAACCGCTACGTGACGCCGACGTGTGGGCGCGCCTTGGCCACCTCCTCCACCACCGCGCTGTGGCTGCGTGCGACCGCTACGCTCCACGTGTTTACGGACTCCGCCGATCTCCTCCGCGCAAGAGCAGTAAGTAAAAACGTTTACATAGTCGCACATGATAACTAAAAGTGGCTATGCTTTTTTTTGTGTGTCGTCAACCTGGCGGATTTTTTTATGTGCGCTGGCGCCATTCTTCGTTAGGAAGTTAAAACATTCAATCGTGGCACCCTAAAATGTAGCAGCGTGTGTTTTATGCTGTCGGCACGGATATGTAGCCACTGCAAAACGTGCTCCCGGTAACGAAACGGCTGTTTTACCGGGTTAAAGGTGTATTCGGATTACGGTGGGGGCGCCAGACAACATGCAGGCATCTTTTGTTTGAGCTTGTTTGTAACAATTAAATGTTAGCTGCCGAGCTACGTGCTGATATTGTGTGTCAAGTCATTCTATCCGCATGCATGTCTGTGGGTTAGCGGCATGCAAACTAGTCACCCCGGTCGGCACTGATAAAATATTTTTTCTCACCTGTTTCCTCCACTATTGTGTGTGTGTGTGTGTGTGTGTGTGTGTGTGTGTGTGTGTGTGTGTGTGTGTGTGTGTGTGTGTGTGTGTGT
>JAOPUD010000055.1:13666622-13676998 GCA_027122715.1 Trisopterus minutus
CACACACACACACACACACACACACACACACACACACACACACACACACACACACACACACACACACACACGGACCACTAAACCACTCAAAGAGGGCCGTCGTTCCCAACACATCATTAAAAAGGAACAACGTGTCGCATGCGTGACCGGAGCCTGCTGCGTCCCAACTAGGGATTCGTGCCAAGACGGGTTCACCACAGCCGCCTTACGACAAAAAAAAAGAAAGACGAAAACAAAAAGAGCGTGCAGAGACGAGCCGGATGAGCTGGAATGAGAGTTAAATACGGTGGTTGGTGGCCTAACGACCGGCAGGCGGGTGCTCCGATGGTCCAATATTGGGCATTAAACACCCTGCCTCGTCGTCAGCCAGAAGGACTCACTGCGTTCCTATTCAATGAAACATGCCTCGCGTCAGGCCCGACGCTACTTAAACGTTTACACAAGCCGTTAAGTAGAACAGATGTGCGCTTCGACTCTCAGAAGTCAATAGCGGTACTTAGAGTAAAATGCTAAAATGATATTCTCTTTTGGGAATAGATACGGCAACAACACAAACCAGGCATCTGAAGCAGGATTGGCCTCTTTATATCTCCCCAGGCTTTACTACACACACTTACCGCCACAAATCTGTGCAATCCTGTGGGGAGTCTGATGGTTCCATCAAAAAATGGCACTTTAGAACCCCAGCCCTCCCTAAACCCCAAAAGAATGCTCCTTCTTGTCCTCATATCGCAGACCCAACTTTTCCACTGTGCTAAGGAGTGACAGTATTTCTGGGCAAACTTTCAGAATTTTTGTTGGCGTTTTGTTTTTGTTTTTTGGACAACAACAAAATACAGAATAACTCAGACAGGGAGAAGTAAATAATGGTTGCCAAAGACAGACAAGCTTGTGGCTATATAGTTCACACAATCCCAGTGACTGGCCGACTGGTGGCAGCTCGGAGCCAACAGAGCTTCTGGTCGAGTAAGACGCGTTGTCACGCGTTCCAAAGAAAGAGACCCTTTCTTGGTGAACAACCATAATAAGGCGCCTGTTCGAGCGGTCAGATAAGGTTGAGTCGAAGATTAAAAGTTTGACAGGAATAGACAAGTTGACAGTCACCAGACGTTTGACTCGCCGGGTCAAAGCAACAGTTTACACATCGCAAATACCCAAAGTGTCAGTCACACGTCAAGTGTTTCTCATTTAATGGCAAATGGCCCATTGAAACTGTCAGCGGAACGGAGGCCGTGACAGATGCAGAGTCAGCCGCACATGCACATTTGCATATTCATGGACTCCTCTGAGAAATAAAAAGATAAAGAAGACGTTTGTGAAATAAGTGATGTATGAACAATGTGTGCAGCTCTGAGGCAGTCGATGGCAACAGATATTCATTAGGCATGCGTAATGTATACTCCCCTGCTTCAATATTTGCAGCAGCCTAGGTTCAAAGAGAATGCACACAGTGTGTCTGAAACGTATCCAGATGAAAGAAAACAACGCACTTGAGAAACAAGATCATAGAGGTATTTACATAAGGGGTTTTGAAACAATCTTCAACCGAGCATTGGTGAAGAGAGTCACAAAATTCTCAATTCATGTATATTTTCTAAAAAGAATCTGACGCATCAAAGTGCCTCAAACTCTTGGGGATAGTAAAATCTTTAAATAATGGTTTGTAGGTCAAGGCTGGTGTGGTGGTAATACGCACTGAGAAAAAGCACCATCTAATAACACTGGTCCACAACAGTAAGGTCCCCTGACAAGTGGAAAACCATGGGCAATGTCGAGGCTGCAGTGGATACACAAGCTGAATGAAAGATGAACTCAAGTGATGCAAGCGCCTTTGAAGATACAGTGGCAGGACTGAGGCCAGGGTCAAGCTTGAGGTGAGCTCGAGCCACTCAAATTGAAGGGCCACAAAAACATAATCTACTTGGATGTCTGGTGGAAGGTTGAACAGTTTGAAGTCCCATGATAACATATTTTAATTGAAACCAGAGCCCAAGTAAGTGCATGAATCATGTGTATCATTAACATTCGGTCAATTGAAGATGCCTGTTGCAATGCCGTCTCCATAGAAGGGGTGTACCGGTGAGTACCATAGCCTTAGGCTAGACATCCATCCACTATGTGTTATTATTTCAAGTCAAGTATATTTCTACTCAGAGGGCTTTAACTGCGTTGTCTTTCGGGCTCACGGTCGCTATAAAAGGACGACCGGGTCATCGTCTAGTCAGATCTGCAGACGGATAATTTAAAGTTATTAATAATGTTAAGCATTCTCAAATAAATTATACAGCCTGCTCATTAGGGACGGTTCACGTAGGGCTGATGTCATGTCAGATCATTCCTTATGTTCCTGTGGATTAATGTGGAGGAACAGGTGCCAAACTAATAGCCCAGAGGACGATAATGTTGATGGGGGAGGGGAGGACGGGATGACGAAGAGGTAAGGAGAGAGAGAGAGAGACAGAGAGAGAAAGAGAAGAGAAAAGACATCGCAGGACACGGAAAGGAATTGGAAGCCAGCCGATAAAGGATGAAAGGATGAAGTGAGATGAAAAGGACAGCTGGCAAAGGATCAAACGTGGGACCATCAAGAACACCTCCCCATCGTCTCTTCATACGCTTCAACCACTCAGCCCGCAAATCAGTGGGGCCATGCGGCAGGTATGACCCAGCTCACTCCTCTGCCTGGAGGGGGGCCCCATGGACACACCCGTGACAACACTCTCGTTTGGACACGTGTGTACCGCAGTCATCTTACCCATTTATTCATTATTGATTATAGATCTTTACGCCTGACAGGGATATGGATCAGTGGTTCCATGGAGAACAAGTGTAATTGCTAGAGAGAGAGTATACAAGTTATTTGATTTCAATTAGTTGATATTGCAACAAATCAATTCATTCTCAGTGTTTGTCCAAACATGGGATCGATGTAATGGACTCCAAGCTGGAAATCAATGGAAGGAAATGGATCATTAAACACCTGCCTCAAAAACACACTGTAGCAAGATGGGCAGTGTACATAAACTCTTTGATCCCATGAGGGATGATGCTAGAAGGTTAATGGTACTGAGCATCTTAACAGCGACCAGTAAAGGGCAAAAAAAGTTGCCAACATTTCTGCCAACACTGAAAAAACATAATAAAACTGCTATTAAAGTTGGGTAGCAAGGATTCGATGAAGTGTCAGATAACACTCCCTCTAGGTGGTAAAAGTCCCTCTAGGTGTTGCAGAACCGTGTTACATTGCATTTCATTTACATTAAGCACATTTAGCAGACACTCTTATCCAAAGTGACTTGCAGTAAGTACATTTGTTAGAAGAAAGATGTTTACGCAAGGAGGAAAATGAATTACTAGCTAGGAGTAATGCCATTGGGTAAATTGAATCAATTGAATAAACACCACGTTATTAGATTGTCTTTAGATTGAGTAGAGCTTTCATTCACATGGTTTCCTAAGTCCTACCACAATACAATTATACAATTTGTTGAAGGTATGCAATAAAACAATGCATCAAATAAGACATTAACATATTTTAAAAACTGTAATTACTAACCTATTTAGGTTGAAAGGACGCTGCATTGCTTCTGCACATTGAAAAGTTAGATTTATCCATAAAAAAGTAAAGCTTCATTAATAACCTTGCAAATTGCAGGTTCCCATTGGGGTAAAGGTGTGTTATGTTTTGTATTTTCTCATTATGGAAAAGTGTTTTTTCCACAGATAACTGCGAGCAAAATGCGAGAGAAGCAAGGGATGCATTTTATAATAAGCCTGGAGAACATATTCACAATCAGTTATAATGAATTCAGACATTCACACACACAATTGTGACTGATTGGTTCACTGTTTTGAACTTCCACTGGCCATCTTGGGGGAATTCTCCGGCAAGGCTGACAAAATGTCCCGCAGAGAGGCACAAATCAGCCATTTCATGAAGCGGAAAGGGGAAAGAATGAAAGGATGAGCATGAGAAACGAAAAAGGGCAGGACCAAATCAGGTTTGAAAAAAGAGATGACGACCGTTGAACAAGCTCACCTGATAAGAAGCTTTGACAGTGCAGCCGGGCTGTGACGCAAGTATTCTGCCATCAGAGCCGCTTGTCATTGTGTAGCTGAGGCTTATGCATGTGTCTACGTGTACAAGCCAGAAGCCAGAAGACAAAACTGGAGGCTTGTTGTCTTTTGAATTACTATTCAGTGTACATGAAATGTCTAAATGGAACCAGCAATACGCTCAATGTTCGGTGAATATTTCAAATGTAAGGATTAAAAAAGGAATTCACAAATGTTTCCCTGAGCCACTATATGAATGGCTAAAGTGAAGCCCAGGTGAATGCCAATGTAAATGCAATAAATGCGACTTAAAAGGTCTTTGGAATGTCTTGTATTACTTGTTTACCCATTGCTAACTGGGGTTTGCTTGGTTCTCTCCTCTCCCAGTGAGCAACAACTGGCCAAGCCCTGTTGACTGGCCCAAGAAACTAAATGTCACGTGTTGTTTTCTGTTTTCAAAAACTAAATGGACAATGCTCGATATATTCTCTAAGGAAAATGCAATGCACAATTTAGGATTAGCATTAAAGGGCCCTTGGCGCTGTGTAGTCACCTGGGCTGTTCTTTTGCAGGTCCAGTGTGTAAAATGGAGGTGGCCACTTGCAATGACATTACAGATAGCAACCTACTGAATCCCCCCCCTCCCCCCACCCCTCCTTTTCCACCGACTACCGTGGCCCGTACTGGCCTGTATGGTGTAAGGTGACAGTAGGTACTTCCAAATTGATGTAATCATTTTATGACAGCATCGAGTAGCCAAGTGTCAAGTGATGAGGTTCTTTGATAGATTCATGAATTGTACTTAGTTATTTAGGGCCCTTTTAGACGGTTTAAAACGCAAGTGTGAAGCGCAAAACAGAAGTAGTTTTGTGGGCTGTTCTATGGCGATGTTGCTATTATGACGGCGGATAAATCACTCTTGCACCTAACGCAAATCTAAGATGGGTTGGTCTGAAACCCGTAGGTGTGTTTTGGGCGTTACGTGCAATAAACCAATGAGAGTTTCGACAGCGTGTTTGCAGTCTCCGCTGAGACAAATGCATGACCACATGAATTTCAAACTTCAAATAGCTCAGTTTATGGCCGAATAATAGGCCTAATTCACACGTTTTCTTCTACAACTTCAGAAACACTGAGTCGTCATGTAAATTGCGGCAAAGACAACCTACATGTTGCGGATGCGGTCCTGTGGCCGCAACTGTGGGTTAATGATATGCGGCAGTACATTAGCAAACATTGTTTGTTACCAGTATTGTATACATTATTGTTATCGACTTGTGTACATAATATGTGTTCCCTCATTTATATAGGCTACATCGCCATGGACTGTATTATGCGTTAGGTGTTTAGTTTGCGTGTGTTTAAACAGATGGGTACACACACACATACGCACCAAGCATCACCTGCATTCATTTATTCTTTTAAACACTCACAATCAAATACTCATCAATCCTAAAAGTGATGGATTTGTATGCTGTATGTATTATATTGTCTGTGTCAAGAAAATATGGGTTTGCTGTGCGGTGTTTGCAGATGCATTGATTTAGAAGTACAACTTACTGCTGTATTGGCTGTTCTTTCCCAAATCATTTAACCAACCATTAACCGTACACCAAGATTTTGTTTCGGAAGGCTTGAATATACTTTGCTCGAGTTTATTTATGTTATTATTATTATTTTAATGCATGGCATAGCCTAATATACTGTGTTCATTCATGCAGCCATTATGGAAAAAAATATATTCCACAATCCACATGCTATTTCTATGCAGTTTCACACATAAGAACAAACTTTGCCATCATAATATTGAAATCAGGCAAATCGTTGTTTGTGCTGTCTATAGCCTACGCGTGTGTAAGCTTATGTTGCAGTTCTGACCTGATCACGTCAAAATAGCAACACCATCTGCGCTACCCGCTATAGACCAGGTTTTTTTCGGTGAGTCCCGCAATTGCAGTGGCGCAATTTTTAGATCACTAAAATAGCACCAAGCATCATTTGCGCCGGAACATGCCTGTGCTTTTCGCCGACACGCCTCTCCCGGCGCAAGTGTAGTGGTGCCTGTTTGCTGTGGGAGAAAAAAATCAGCTTTGCGCCGGGTGCAAACTAGCAACCATACATGCGTTGGTGTAGAAAGTAAATTGCGCTGGGTGCAAGATAGGTCCCTTAGTCTGTAAAACTGCAAACTCTAGGCCAACATGACGGTGTGCAGTTGTATCGCTACATTACTACATTACTTCTACTTTCTCTGATGATCCCTTCCAAGAGAGGGTTGAGCTTCTAGGACACTTATAGTATGACACCACGGTGCGTGTGTGTGAAGATGTGTGGAGCTCACGGCCAGCGGTTGATGTTGATGTCTGCGTCCTAGAGAGGGTTACAGACGTCCTATTTATTTAGGTCACATCCTGTCGTTTAGGTTTAGGGGACCAGACTGCAGATGGGGATGACGGTGAAGTCAATGGGGTCAGTGGCTTTAAAGTTCGCAATTCCCTGTGAACCGTTCCCCATGCAGCCCTCTCTGCATACCCTGCCTCCCTGTCATTAAATATATAGATCAATGAAATATGCATACGCTATAATCACAAACTAAAATACTAAAAATAAAGAAATGAGATAATTGAGTGAGACTTGTAATGGAAGCGTGGAACATATTGTTTGTATTGTATTGTATTGTTTGTAGAGGGAGCTGTTCACTGTACACGGTCAAGTGCACCGTTTTGTTATCTATAATGGGTTCAAGCCATGACTGTGATATGGGTCAGCTGTTGGCTGTTCAATTACCTAAAAGGCCTTAGTCTGGCCACTCAAGACACCTCAGCTAATCACACCGTTCCCACATCCGACTTGGTAATGACAGGATCTGAGGCCACCAAGGCTCCTGACAGTTCCCATATCCCACAGAGAAGTGATTTACATCTGCAGTGGGAGCAGGCCCGGGGACGCCGGACTGAAACTTTTTCAATTGTTTTGCTTTGTTAGCAAAAAGTGACGCTCTCGTCCAATTAAGAGCCCTTAGATAGTCTTTTAATTTGCCTAATAAATTAATTTTAAGCTGGGCTGCACAACCAATTGAGTGTGTCAAATATGTCGCTGTGCTGGATAAAAGCACAGCGTGCACCCATGATGAATACGAAGCATGTGCTACTGCCAACCTCTGTCCATTGCACGCACGCACGCACGCACGCTCACTCACACGCACACACACATACACACACACACACACACACACACACACACACACACACCAATACCATGACACTTTACAGCTTGATGACACACAGGAACGTACAGGCCTGAGGCAATGTTAATCCAGGAATTGACCAGCAATAAAGACGAAGCCAATCAATGGGCTGCCTGCCCCTTTAGGGACCAATAAACAGAGTGGAAAATGTAGCCGGTGCGGCAACTTAATACACGTGCTTAATGCGATATACCTGTGGTGTTGGAGACGACGTAACAAAACCCAAAGAAAAACCAGCACCATCCATCCATCATTGAAGCCTGGCCTGAAAAACAATCACAGTTTGAACTTGCCTTAATGGCAGCACCGGGGTGAGAAAGAGGAATGGCTCGTACCTGCAGGGGGCTGAGTTACACCAGCCACGTCAAGAACAGCTAACAGCACTGCGGTATAGCAGTCGATGAAAGCCATCCATCATTTCCGTCATTAAAGTACATATCAATAGGGAACCATGGGCAGGTTGTCTCTCTCGCTACACATACACCTTAAGTTTGGCTGGTTAACGTCGGTCGGATTCAGGAAAAAGACATTGATGAAGATAGCACAAGCTGTAGCAGAATCCACCCTCGCCCAGTGTACGGAAATTGTCAAACATGGTTTCTCTTCACATGAAGGACTACAACACATAGCACGGCACAAGGGTATATCTAATATATTATTCAACACATGGAAAGTCAACTTAATATTCCTCTTCAGTTGAATCCATATTCTAAAATTAGATAAGGCATGAGAGAAATATGCGGCCTGATTAAAGCTCATGTGCCAAGAGTACACTTGTATTTGATTTAAATAACGTCTGTTAAAATGGTGAGTATGTTGTTCCACAACAATGTCAGCCCTCATCTTTTCTCAACCCAGCTTCCCTTTAATCAAATGAAGGCAATTCAAGATAATAAAGTAAAGTAAGCCATTGGGATGGTTAGGCTTAGATTGTATTTTTAGATAACTTGAGCATCAAGTGTGACGAAGAATGCTTAGAGAATAGAAAAAAAAAAAAAAGAAAGGAACAAAATGAAATGAAATAAAAATACAATAAAAGGAGATGACAGCTTGTCCGAAATGGCTCTGCAATGTCCATGTTCACTTCGATAGGCGTACTCTAATTGTGGATATTCTTTGCCTTTTCTTTCTTTTCTTTTCTTTTCTTTCTTTGCACTACTACGTGTAGGGTGAAGATGTTGGAACAGAAGCATGGGGATTAGTAAAGCGATGGTGGCATAGTATTTTCCCTGATCTCTCTGTGTAATCCAGGTAGTATTCCCCTGTCGTACCTGATAAGAGTCCTGTGGCTTGATATGCAGTTATGCCGCTGGCTTTCACCTGGGGGAGGCCCTGTCAAGGAGGATGCAGATATGTGCCAAAAAACAACACGGAAAATAGGAGTGCCTTTATTCTGTCCACCAAAGACAGGGCCAGTGGAAGCATGAGTCTGCTTGGGACCACAAAAGAAGAATCCCTCATCATATATGCACCCTGAAGCTAATTTATAAGTGTATTTTTGTATTAGTTACACTTACTCATTATAACATATAATTGAACGCTTGGGTTTGGAAATAAAAAACGAAACAAGAAATTATTCATAATTCATGAAAGGGTTGTGCAGAGTTATTATGATTGTCTCCTGTCTGTCTATCGATTTCTCTCCCGCTTCCTTATCAGAATGTGTAACAACCGACACAATGACATAAAACGTGGATCCACATATCACACCGTTAGAAAATGCCGGTTTAATTGTATTCTTTAGCACATTATTACAATAAATAGCCAGCGATAAGATTAATATGCTGTTTAATGAAGTATGGCTCCGCAAAGGTCTACATATTTCATGGCAGTATTCAAATCGCTGGGCCGTCACATATATAATACCCTGTCTTTTCCAACTCTCATATGTAATGCTGTAATAACTTGACATTCATAATCATTTTCTCTTTCAGGAAATGGTGTGATATATGGCTGCATTAGTGTATTGTCATTAGAAAGCGGGCGGTGGTTAAAGCACTGTATGTATGCACGTATTGGAGTCAGTGATAGTACTGGCAGAAGGAAACACTGGTAAATGGAAGAAGCTGCTGCTAGATGTACAAAAACACAGGAACATGGAAAGAGCAGCAAAGTAGTGGAACTGCGATCACATCAAATTAATAATATCCAGCCTATTCCAAACTATTTGAATGACAAAAGGCATGGCAATTAAATGACAACAAAGTGTTACAAAAATAGAACTAGCAAATAGTCAAAAGGAACTTTTTCTATGACTATTCAATGCAATACCCAGACATTTCTTAGTAGTTCCGTACCACCGTCACTGAATGTTTAATTGATAAGCTAGCAGAAAATAATGCCAGTTTCCTTTACCAACAGAAAAGTGTATTTATTTATCTCTGAATATCAACATAATTTTGATGAGCAAGGGTTAGCAAATATAATTATCTGTATGACTCTATAAAGAAAACATGTTGGGATATAAACTTTAAGAACTTCAACATCTAAATATAAAATCCAACTAAATTATGCTGCATTGTGGAATAATCAATTGTATGTGTAAAATGACAAGAATAACAAGAATATTAAACAATAATAAACACTTGGTTTGCATCATTCTGGTCTTGCCAGCGAGCATGTAAAAAAAAAAAAAGGTTTTCATGTTTGTTGCACTACCTTGCAACACTTTAGAAACATTAAACCATAGACTCTCAAGACATTACATAGACTCTCAAGACATTACATTCACAGCTCAGAATAGGCATTACAATATGAGAAGAAAAGGACAATCAGCAATATAAAGGCTACCTTCATGAAAATATAGAAAACGGAGATCAGTGTAGGGTTGCACTGTACAAAATGTCATGATATGTCATACCATATGAATGGTGTCATATTTATGAATACATAAACCTCTGACATATAGATCTCATAACAAATTCCTCATAACTGGACTTCAGTGATCTCAGTTGGCATGCCCTTGCTTCTCATAGGCTTTTGTTTGAAGTGTTGGACATTAGCTGGAGGGCAGCACCTCATAGATGCAGGGTGAGAGGGTTACCATGGTGCCGGGGAGAGGGGGGGGGGGGGGGGG
>JAOPUD010000055.1:13804889-13814960 GCA_027122715.1 Trisopterus minutus
GTGTGTGTGTGTGTGTGTGTGTGTGTGTGTGTGTGTGTGTGTGTGTGTGTGTGTGTGTGTGTGTGTGTGTGTGGCTTTGGATAATATCCTATGATGTATTTATATGTTGTGTAGTGTAACCGGATCAACTATAATGGCATTTCCACTATACATAATATGTCCTGTAAAACCTACTTACCCATTAAATAACAAAACGATAAATATATATATATATATATAATTTTTTTTATATTCTTGCTTGTCTGGGGAGGTAAGTATCCTCCAAGAGTCCTTTGAATAGGGACCTATAAAGCTTTTTGGAAGTCAGTGCAAGGACAATAAGCAAAACTACACCCAACATGCTCCATGCAATTAAAGAGATCCAGGGGGGGGTAACATTGTACTGTGCCGCACACAGGGCCTCAGTACCCCAGTGGAAATCCTTCAAGGAGAAGCCTCACTAAAAATATATACTTCTATAATAACTGCAAATCCGTCGTTCCAACGATTTTCCATCTGCTCTCGGCCGTGTTAACCGGTGGCTGAGTGCGTTACACTTTGGCCTTCAAAGAGCCGCTCTGACATGTGGATGGGGAGGGAGTGAAGCAGGAAGTACAGTAGATGCGAGTGCAGGGGGCTTTAGGGAAATCAGGTGACCAGCGTGGGTGGGGGGGGGGGGCGGGGGAACCTACAGGAGAGCTGCTCCAGGAGGCGTCCGTGCTGTAGTCTCCCCTGGAGGAGGAGCTGAGCTCTGGGTCGAAAGTGCCACCGTCCTCCACATCGCCGCCTGCAAGCGCCTCCTGAGGAATCACATGACAGTGCCAGCTCTGTCACCAATTATAAATAACCCGATTAGAACTGAGGGAGTTCGTAATCGTTCAACAAACAATTAAGTGTGTTAATGACAAAATGACCACCTAATTGGATGCACTTGTAATACTCTATTATATCCACTATTAATCCTTATAGATAAACATTCCTCCTTTTTTTCTGTTGAGACTTCAGAGCAGAGGCAAAAGATAGATGAGCAAGCAAGAAACAAACAAGAGTGTTATAATATGGTGTCAGTCACACAGACACAAAGGAGTATTTTCCCCAACTAATCCTGGGATGGGATTAGGATTAATGAACGTCTGGAACAACTCCTGAATGCACCATGGCTGAATGTAACAAAACTGTACAAGAGCTGAAAGAGCGCCATTTAAAAAAACAACATTTACTCCCGTGTGGATTGTGGACAATCTGTCGTGTTGGGATTACCTGTGCTGCCCCGTTGGCCTTGAGGTACTGGCCCTGCAGATGAGGAATGTGTTTCTTAGCTTCCTGGATGTCTTTCAGTAGTTTGGGGGAGGGGTTCCTGCTGTACTCCTCCTTCATGGCCTGTGGGGCAGAGGGGGTGGAGGGCCGGGTTGTTAGCAAGTGTTGGCAATGGCAATGCTTGAAGACGGCCTATTGACCTACACATTCTAAGAGCCACAACAACACACCGTATGAAGTCTACAATCAACATCACGTGGCATTTCTTCACTTGCTTTTTTTTATCTTTAAATATTTCATTTAGAATTTTTATGCATTATTCAATAAAGATACAGTGAGAGTTAAACAGAGAGGTAAGGGAGAGCGAGAGGATATGCAAATGACCGAGAGCTGGAATCTAACCTGGGTCACTGCCGTAAGGACGAAGCCTTCATGCTACGAGTATGTGTGGGTGTGTGTATGTATGTGAGCTACCGGGCGCCCCTGTAGGGTTTGAATTACATTTAATATATTTGTTCTTAATTCATAACTATACCACCATAGTGGTAACCTACATAAGTCATGTCTTTGTGCAGCTCATAGTCTCTGAAGTGAAAGCAAGCAAATACCTTGAGAAAGCGATTGTAAATATAAATTGTCAGGGCTGTGCGCACATCCATAATGCGAATACCACAGTAAAAGACTACCATCTGATCAATAGCCTGCCCACCTGCAACTCCTGCTGCTCCTTTGAGATCATCCGCTGCAAGGCTTTCTGGGTGTAGACACCGCTAGTATCGTCCTGAGGAATAAGGTAATAGGACCTATGGTCATCACACTACTGATTGTGGTCACCGCTAGTATGACGTAACAAAGTGCAAAGACAGCAGAGGAAGACAGACATAGTGTCTGTGCAGATGTATTTATCATTATCTATTTCTTTTATGAGAAGATGAACACAAGAAGGAGTGCCGGTACCCATGGCGACGGGGGCATGTTGGAGGAGAGCCGGTCCAGGGGACTGTAGGGGCGCTCTGTGGCGGGGGAGTTGGGGGAGGAGACGCTCAGGCCCAGCATCTCCGACTCCGCCTCGGAGAGGGGGATCTGGGCGAGCCCCGGGGGCCGCCCCAGAACCGTGAGGGCCACATAGGAGCCCGCTGGAGGCAGGAGACACAAGAGTCATGTCGGTGTTGAAGGAAACAGGCATTCCGCTCACGCGGAAACTACAGCCTTCAATGGCACAAGGCGGTACGAGGACTCACATTTGATGAGCTTCACCACTTCAACGTGATTCGAATGTGTCACCAGGGTCCCGTTCACCTGAATAAAACATTAACGATGGGCGTTATGTGGAGTGAAGAAAGGAGAATATTGAATGCATTGAAACACAGCCAACGTATAGATTCCTGGCCCCACCAGAGGGTGGCAGCAGCGAGCCAAAGTGCTCCTGCTTTAACCACACAAAAAAAGAAAAAAAAGGAAAACACATGTGACGTTGGCAGTTTTTGGAGCACACAGTCAGACAAACACAATACCTTGATGATCCGGTCCCCTGTCTGAACACCTGCCCGCATGGCAGCCCCATCTGGCCACACAGAAAAGTAGTAAGTCAAACAGAGCGGAAGAAAAGCTGCAATCCCACTTAAAACAATAAAGACATATAGAAGGCAGACTCCAAAGTGTACGCCCGTTCTTACAGGTCATATGTGTACACTGTAACACCCGACACCCAAGATGTGGCAGAGTGACTATTTATGAGCAATTTTTTTAAAAGACCATAACAGTGGTTATAGGACAAGAAGGACCTGTTTCTCAACTCCACCCCAAATAAGGGATTTAGGCCCAGACTGGTTATTATAAGATCTACTACTAAGTCTGTGGAGGAACGGTAGCGCCAGCTACTATATAGCTGTCATCCCAACAACCCAAGACACTCGTATTCCTAAACCCTTTGTGTGATAAATGCAGCACTTCATCTTTCTGTTTAAATAATATATATATATTTAACCATGTGTCACAACTTAAGCATCGTTGTGGTGGCTTATTGTTTTGAATCCATCCTTTGTGGACAACACTAAATCATCCTTGAATTGAAAGGCCCTGACGTTTGTATTCTAGCCTATCCATCACACACTGTAACCCTTGAATAGGGTCCCATGACAGTTGCTTGATGTGTTGTCTCTGGCCAGAACACAATGGCTCTTAACGACCATACATTATAGCACGTCACAATTATGAATTTGTATGAAAGTTAAGACCATAATCTCCCCCCCACCCCATAAAGAAAAAATGCTCTGACAAAAGGTTGTCTAAGCCGAAAACACATTGACAATGTCAAGTATTTTGCCCAAATTATTTATTTGCGACCTTTGCCAGCCTATGAATGAGTTTCAAGCAATCACATTAGGAAGACAGGGCTCTAAACAAGGCCTATATCATGCCATTGTCTTAGCGAGGACAAAACCAACCCAGTAGCTTGCCCCTCCCTCGTTGTCTCTCCCTCTGTGCCTACTGATATTCAGTTTAATGGGTTCTGTTTTTCTGCATTGTATTGAAATCTCCCATGAGCCTCTAGCGCCAGGCAGAGATGACACAGAAGGACATGGCGGTAGCCTGGCGAGAGGCCTTATAAAAAGACTGATGACAAAAGGCCAGGGCCAAAGCAAAGGAAGAACGCAGGTGAAACCACGGTTGATCAAGCCTCGAAACGCCCTTCAGAATAAGTGGTGGTGCTTTTCACGTGTCAGGGCGTGCAAGGGACGTCTACAGCTGACCGCCTATCCCGGCTAGACCCATGATGGGGATAACATCACACTCTTCCCTCTACCTTTTTTTTTTTCCCGGTGTTGATTCCACCGTGAGACGTTTAACTATTTTTTACCTTCTTTGACGAGCTGCACAAACACCGGGTTGTCACCGCTGACAGTGAGCCCAAAGCCATTTTCATCTTTCTGGATGATTACACATCGTTGAACCAGACCTGCGGGGGAGACACAGAAGGACATAACAATGCAGTCAACAGGACCAGGGAGCCCACGCTGGAAAGGTTCCCAGGTTACCAATCTGCGGACAACTTTGTATTTATTATTACAAGGACGTTTGCGTCAGATGGTGCAGCTGCAGACCCTGTATGCGGGCAGTGGACTGCATTGCATGGTTTATAAAAAATAAAGAGCCTTGATTGAGCTGTGAGCATTCATGTGTAGTAAAAAGCCACACGGTCAGCAATGTTAATAGCCATGTTCTCAATGGCATTTGTTTCACATTGGTTAAAAAAAAATGGATCAACACCGAGTCTCACGCCCTGCGGTGTGGAGCCACTGGTTGTTGAGTAACAAAGCCATCGCAGTTAGTTGCATTAAGCGTTTACACATGAACCCGAGTCTTGCTGCATGTTCCATACAGAAGATTGTTTTCTGAGAGCAATAATGAATCATGGCTCAGACGATGAGTGGCTGTTATGAGCCATCATGGTAGGCTAGAGCTCTGTAATAGGTGTTGTGATCTCCATACAGAGACTCACACACAAACCACACACCAATGCAACCAAGAACATACAGAGAATTCTCATCAGAAACAGCGTTCAAACTTTGTAAACCATCTTCATTTGACATGCCTATCATTTATGTCTGCCTAAAATGCAGGTATATATAGAAACGACAAACAGAATAAAAAAGGAAATATAATCAGATTTTCAAAATAAATTTCACTTCCCCCGTTTTTTTTTTCAGATTGGTCCCGGTTCAGGGCAAAGAACGCCACTTTTCTGGTTGTTCGTGTAGTATTGCCCCAGCATGACGACGCAAAGATAATATCACGTCAGACACCGGCTTATCTACCGTCTTGTCTACTGTCTGGAACTAAACATGGCACACCACGAGCTGTGCACGACAATACGAGCACAGACGCATGGTTTGCCTCCGACATCGTCGCTATAAGACTGAGCGACGTGATGCGGGTGGACCGTTTAAACTTATTACACTATTTTCTTTCCATCTCCCTTTAGTTCGGCCACAGTGCAGTGTCAACGAGAGAGGTGTGTCAATAAGCAGCCTGTGGCCCTGGAGTAGAGGGGTCGGAGGCGCCAGGGGGAGAAGGATCATACACAGGGCTTTGAGGTTAGAGAGGAAAGCCCAGGGCAGGGGGCGGGGGATTTATGAAGGAAAAGGTGGAGAGAAAAAGGGGGGGGGGGTAGGAGAGAGAGAGAGAGAGAGAGAGAGAGAGAGAGAGAGAGCAGAAGGGGTCAAGGAAGCAGTATGGCTTAGGAACGTGGAGTGAAGTTGCCTCTAGATGTTGATCGTCTGTCTCGTTCCCATGCTAAACAGGTTGCTACTGATGTGTGGTTGGAAGTGTCAACAGTAAGGTCGAGGGAGTCTATATGAATAAGAGAGCGGAAATGACCAGTGATCAGGCTTCCTCGTCTTCGCTGATGCATTATTTAAAAGGTTCTTGATCTGAACTGATCCGGAAGACGGAGGGAAAATGTCCCCAGAGGTTAACATGACTGGTATGAAGCAAACGTCTAATGTTGTGATACATCCAATGGTGGTTAAATGTACAAAATATCTATATATTTGGGCATGTTCATCTGGGTATGTTTATCTGAGTTGAGAACATTGTAAAGCTGGTTTTTATTTTGCTTTAAATTAGCAATTGATGGCAACTTAACACTATTGGGGATGGCTCTCACAAAGATTCTGTGATTTGAAACACACAACCCATGCATAATTTCCACTACGACAGCCGGCTTTAACATCTGAAACAATCCGCTCCGGTTAGAATGGTGTATATGAGTTTCATGACAGAATGATGCTCTAGTAATATCCTGGTGGGGCAGTTTAGGCCTTATTGCTCCACTTGGAGTAAGAAAACACCTAGAGGCAACTTCACCCTGGAGTGAGTGAGTCAGAAGTGTGAATAGAGGCAGCCAACGTCACACCACCACCCCTCCTGGCAGGAGCGTCTTACCACAGGACTCAGCCTTCCCCTCCGCCAGCACACTGCCACTCCTCTGCTCCACCACAGCCTCTGCCCACAGCCCCAGCACAATGCCCAGCACAGAGCAGAGACAGCAAGGGCAACACGCACACGCACACACACACACACACACGCACGCACGCACACGCACACACACACACACACACAAATGAACGAACAGACAAACCAACATCACGTTCGCACACGTACACATACACGCACAAAACAACAGAGTAAAAGGAAACACAGGAAAAGAGATAAATCATGAAGTAGAAAATGATGGAAAGAGAAAGAAATTATACAAATGATATTCATAACATCATAAAACACAATGTCGAAGACAGCGGTATGACTTAAGAGCACACAGTGCGGAGGCAACTGGACGAACTGACAAGAGTGTCACTACAGAACTAGATGGCTTTGTTTACGGCAATTTGCAGTGATGTAATGACTAGTTAGTGCCTGCAGCTTTAACATGCCAAAAATGTGTCAGAATTGTCTGTGTTCCAAAAATGACATTGTTAATAATTTCATGGGAATTTTAAATGCATTTCATTGATGTTCTACAAAATCAAACACTCTATTTGGAAGCCATGAAAGTCTTTTGAAGAGGTCATGCAATTTGTAGACAACAGGAGAGTGGTATAGATTAGGTAGGTAGATAGGAATCGTCAAAACGTGGACATGCAACACAGAACAACAGGACACAAACAGATATTGTCAAAATGTCTAGTTGTGGAAATAAAGATAAAGTAAGGAACTAGAGAAGAGGATTAGGTTATAAACCAAATCAAAACAGAAAATGTTCTCTGTACTTTGCTGACTCTGTGAGTTTGAACGCAGACAACCAATTAAATTCTGTCAGACAAATTGACGGCAGGGCCGATAACAGACGAGACGAAAAACAGTGAACAATGTCTTGTGTAACAGTCCCAGGGGACACATCTAGTCCATATTTTGTTGCATCACAGGAAGATAAGCCAGCAGGAATGGGAAGGGATTTTCCGACTCCTATTTTCAAAACAGAGGCTTTGGACAAACCTCAAATCATACTATCGTCCTTGCTGACCAAAGTCAACACCAGGAGAGTCAGAATCCCACACCAAACCTTGAGTGTTTATGCACCATCGCTATCCAAGTGTCATTGAAAAAAACATACCAGGACTAGTCCAAGATTTAAAGCATGAAAATAAATGACAGTGGCATACGGCACGATGACCCACAGCAGGAGGATGTGTGTGGAATGAAAAGAGCCATATGGACATTGAACGCATGGCCGCACAGCCCACGCTGACAGGGCCAGCTTATGTTGTCTATCCAACCAAAGGTTGTATAAAATATATAGACAGTCGTAGAACTGTCTGGCTCACACATCGACATCTTTTTTTTTTTCTACGTTAGCCATTAGAGGAGATGCACAAATAAGTATGAAACCCGTTAGCCCTAATGATATATCCAGGGCTTACGAGCAACCTCGGATGCAACAAGATTAAAATCATCGTGTGCTCAAATGAGTTTTATAGGAGAAATGAGAAAAGTGCACGCTCCCCATTATGAATCCCATCATGCTTTGTACACACCACCATCACACCATTCATGAGATAACAGAGAGAGAGGGAGAGGGCGAGAGAAAGATGGAGAGAACTTACCTGTAGGGTCAAACTCATTCGAGGGAAGTGGGGATTTATCACTTTTGGGTTTCTTGTCTGGTGGGTGATCTTTGCTGAGAATGCTGCTAGTTCTGGACACAGACAGAAATGTGTTACACAGTAAAAACCCAACAACAATAACATACATTGTGCTCTAATCCGAGGCGACTTCTTGAAGCACAACCATTCTAGACAGGATGCGCCCTGCTAAAGCCCAATGTGCACCGCTCTAGCACACGCCCTTTAACCGAGCATAGCATCACTTTTGTGCGGCCTCTAAGACGGTCAAGAAGACACTGATAATGAACTGCACGTTTCCAGCAGTTCCCGGTATAATCTACCCCACAAGCTACTCCAGTCTAGTGTCCGGCTAATGCTCGACGTGGACAGAGGGCAGCCAACAGACAGGGCTTTCAGTTGTTTTACGCGCCCCGGTGGAGGAGTGTCGGACCAGAGTGTATGAATCCTACTGAGTGTGTCTACTGTCTGCTGTGTAAAGTGGCTGCAGAGAGGATGTGGAGCTGCCCTGCCGTGTGCCCCGGGAGCACGCCCGGAGAAAGGCTGCCCCTCAGAGGGGGTGCCACGGGGGCCAGACCCCCGGCTCAGACCTCCACGGGGGCCGTGCATGGCCGCCTCTGCCTTCGCCGGCCCCGACTGTGAAAGGCCTCTGTTCTGTTCATAGTGGAAGGCAGAGATGGGCCGCGCATAGAAAAAGGGACCCCTTTGTCCCCCCCCCCCCCGTGTGCATGTGTGTGTATGTTTGTCTGTGGATGTGCATGAGAAAGAGAGGGAGAGAGAGCGAGAGAGGGCACTTGCCTCTGACGACCACTGTTGCCGCCCCTGCTAAAACCCCAGCTCAGCTCCTACAACCGGTGTGCTGTTTGTAATCTCATTCAAAACATGCATGGTATATACTGCGTCTATGTTAAAGAGAATAAGACAATTGATTCTTACCTGATCGCTTTCTTAGGAAACCTGCAAGGAAGAACAGAGGGGAGCTCGTCATTATCCGACACAACCAACATCATAGGATATACTTCATGTCACGGGCGTCATTAAAACGATTAAAGCCCTTGCTCCACTGCCCATGTCTGAGGTACAAAAGAAGGGCAAAACAAGACTCCTATCCTAGAGAATCTCACAGGCGTATAAGACAGTAAACACACTAATCCTGATCAAACATCTGTCTCCGTCAGCAGCAGATTAAAGTCTTTACCAGGTCAAATGCCCCCCTGCATCTCATATCTCAGCCCAGCGTGTGTGCGTGCGTGCGTGTGTGCGTGCGTTGCCTTGTCCCTAGTTTAGATCACAGCTTTGTCATAATTATATCTTGATTCTTAACCATGTCCATGGCAAATATCTTGACACAGACTGCCTGAGACTGATTAGAGCCAAAGATGGTTTGAAGATGAGAATAAATTAATTCACTGGAGAGGATGTCAACACATTTCAGGGGAAGATGGGTTTCGATACGCTTTTCGATAGACAACACATTGAAATGCCGTGATGGAGCGTATTAGAACAGACAGTTGTGTCTAAGCGTCCCTCAATGGGCGTTTCATTACAGTAAATTGGCTTAAACCTCGGCCAGAGCACAGAGTGCAGAAACACATTAAGACCGACGGCTGCAATTACAGTTGAACTTCAAGCATCGCATGTCACAATCAAGGAATATAAATACAAACTAGGAACAAAGTAGGTTTCAATTACATATTCACGACAAGTCCCCGGGGTGGATGAATAGCGAGGCCATTGAAATGCTAAACACAAACACCAGACCACATCAACATGCACCAGCGGTGAGCATGAGCACAGGCTTCAGCAGATCCCTGGTCCCGTGTAATGGGAAGGTCCTACGGCTAACCAGCCCACATTAACTCTCCTGGCGACACTGTGTCCCATTCAGGGCTGTGTGAGAGAGCGGCTGAATGGCCCGTTCATAGCAGTGCACCCCGACTGTAATAAGTTCCAGAGAGCCCTACGCCGAACACGGCTAGTTTCTACCTAGTAGCACACTCCCCTCTAAACCTCCAAGATGGAGGGGTGGAAAAGTCGCCGCATGTATTGCACACACTGGATGGGACCATGTGCACAAACATGCCAGTGGGAGGGGGGAGAGGGGAGGGCGGGGGGATAGGGTGAGGCAAATGTGAGGAGGCAAACGTTCTTGGTTAATCATAAAGGGACGAATAAAGGCACGGCAAGCCAAGCGAGGAGTCTCGAGACGCTG
>JAOPUD010000055.1:13846138-13857883 GCA_027122715.1 Trisopterus minutus
GTGTGTGTGTGTGTGTGTGTGTGTGTGTGTGTGTGTGTGTGTGTGTGTGTGTGTGTGTGCGTGTGTGTGCATGCGTGGGCCGGGGCTTGAGAGGCTGAATGTGCCTGTGCGCGAAACAACCACACACCCTTCTCAGTAAAAAAAAAAGAAAAAGAAGAAAAAGAAAAGGTGTAATGCGCCAAACGACTTGAGGAGATCTGTTATCTCAATTGGCTGTCAGGCTGCTTCCTGGGTGGGCCCCGGGGGCCCGGGTGTCGGTAAGCCCGGACCCCGACCGCACTGGAGCAGCAGCAGCAGCACCACCACCACCACCACCACCACCACCACCACCACCACCACCACCAGCACGCCGATACCGGGCTGGTCGGGCTGCCGCTCCACTGGAGGGGAAAGCAAACACAGAGCCTATAAAAGCAAGAGCAAATACTGTCAGCTGCGGCCCAACAAACTGTGGCGCCCCAGGAACCTGGTAGATTAAGGGGAGCGGGGAAAAGGTCAGGCAAACACGTCTCCTTTGTGATCACGGTGCCTTCTTCTCCCCCTTGGAAACGCTCCCCGGGGCCGGTCGTACGTCTCACTCGGGCCCCCAGGGCCTGGCTGGGCCATGGAGGGATGTTGGCTGGCTGTTTTTTGGCGGATGGATCTCCACGCTGGGGCGGGAAGGTGGGGGCGGGGGTGGTTGCAGTCGGTTTCTGGGTAAACATGACGCGTCGCACTGGAGATTGGTGTTTACGTGATTTGGTCATGCCGTGATATAACACAAATGCCTCTGTCTCCCAGTCGATGTGCTGCATTCAGAAGGAACCACGTTTGCATTCCCTTTTTTTTAACTTAAAATATTACATTTTTCTTTGGTAATTACTTCGTCCTGTGTTTCGTCAAGCTCTTTGTTTGCCTCTAACTGTTTGTTTCCATTTGCTCCGCTCGACAAATGTTTTAATAAGGGCCCCCAGACCAAGCAGCAGTCCAAAGTGCAGGTTGGACGGCTCGCTGCGGTCACCTGAGGATGTTTGCCTGAGCTTGGCCCTGAGAGCAGCAGAGTGCTGTAGCTAAGCCCCAAGCTGCAGTGTACAGAGGAGTGTTCATGATTAACCTGCAATTTAGTCCCCCTCATCCAGTAATTATACGCGAAAAGACTATTGTGTTGCTGTGGAGAGGGGATGAGTCGGACAATAGAGATTTCGATTGCTGGTCTTTTATAGAGCAGAGGATCAGAAAAGCAAATGCATTGGATGCATTTACACAAAGATAAGATAAGATTGGTGTCTTTAAAGCAGGTCTGAGTTGAAACGGGAAAAAAATCCCTCGCATCCAAGTTTCTTCTTCTTCTCCTGCATCCCGACAGTGACTATGTAAGCCTTTCTTTCAAGTAGGACAATTATCTAGCCGCTTGCACCGGATGTGCCACTTATTAGTTGTGGTCATTCCAGAGGCTAACAGGGACCCTACAGTCTAGTCAGGCCGGTTCCTTGTTGACTCACAGAATATTTGCTTTTGCACCAGTCAGCTGCAGAGATTCCTTTATTTAAACATCGTTCAAAACCCGTTCTTTCAATGACTATTCATATTCAACAGGAGAAATCAAAATACTAAATATTGACTTCATGTCAGTCCAAGGGCAGGGTTTGGGCCTCAGATCTTAATCTTTAAAACACTGGAAAAGTAGGAAAATAAGTAAAAAAGCACATCTAATCTGTTTCTGTACAGCCCTGTACCACGAATCCAAACAGCAGTTATAATGATATCAAAGTAATAATGGCTTAGTTTTAATTGTAGTTATTGAATACTCAAACAAAAGTGACAATATTTTCACTGTCACCTGATCACCACCAAATGCCGCCAGCACCCCCTCATAACCCCACACATTCTTCCTTGTATGTCCCCCTCCATACTGAGCTTCATCCGTAATCACTTTTTAAGCCTCATCAAGAAACAGGCCAAGTACACTCAAGTATCTCTGTGCATTCGCAACAAGAAAAACATTCAGGGAAAAGAAGCTTGGGAGACAGGAGTGTTACAGAGCTCTATGACCAAACTCTCCTCCAGACTCATATGAAAAGTGTGTGTGTGTGTGTGTATGTGTGTGTGTGTGTGTGTGTGTGTGTGTTTGGCTTCCCTTGCGTATTTGCACAAGTAGTCTGGGAGATGTAATCAAGCTGCTCTGGGGTCTACTGATGATATTTTCATATCTTCTGACTACTTTTACACACACACAAACACACACACACACATACACACACACACACACACACACACTGTGTATGTGTGTAAATGTGTGTGTGTGTGTGTGTTGTGTGTGTGTGTGTGTGTGTGTGTGTGTGTGTGTCTGTGTGTGTGTGTGTGTGTTTGTGTGTGTGAAAGTGTGAATGTGTGCGTGTGCGCGTGCGTGTGTGTGCGTGTGCGTGCCTGCCTGCTTGTATGTGAGTGTGTGTGTGTGTGAAGGGGTTATGTTGGGGGGGCAGCAGGCAGTCACATATAGAGTGAGCTCCCACCGTCTGCTGGCTGCGGTGGGGGGGGGGGGTATCCACTTACACATGTGGGGCTCCGAGGCCGTGGAGAGGAACCCGCTTGGAGCGCAGGCCCAGACGGAGGAGCAGGCTGGAGGGGGAGAGAGGAGGGGAGTGGAGGGAGGAGGGGGAGGAGGAGTAGCAGAGATCAGACTGGGGGGGAGAGAAGAGGGGAGAGAAGGGGAAAAGAGGGAGAGGGGGGAGGAGTAGAGAGCATACTGGAGGGGGAGAGAAGGGGGAGCGAGAGAGGGAGAGGGGGAGGAGGAGTAGTGGAGAGTAGGCTGGAGGGAGAGAGAAGAGGGGAGAGAGAGAGGGAGTACAGAGTAAAGGAGAGAAGGGTAGAGGAGAGAAGAGGAGGAATAGATAGAAGACTGGAAGAGAAGGGGAATAGAAAAGAGGAGACAGAAAGAAGAGAGTTGGGCGGGGGAGAGAATTCGAGGAGGAGAAGATAAAAAACTCAAGCTAATTGGCCACCACCGACTGGTTTGCGTTCTCAGAGCATGAAAAGAATTGTATGACTTACGCCGTTAACAGAAACATCCTGTTTCCTCAGACATGCGCCACCACCACACGTGGAGAGTGGCGTCCAGATGTCAGTGTTTCATCGGCTAGGCAGTGCAACGGAAAAGCAGAGTAAATAAATGGGTTAACCCTCGCCTCGCCTCCCCGACACCCCCATCCTCCATCTGTGCGTCTCCCTGTCCCAATGGCCATAAATCAATAGGCAAAACGCTAGGCAAACGCTCGGAAATTCCCACTCGAGGCAACGGGGAGACACAGACAGACAGGTAGAGGGAGAAGAAGAAGGAGAGGGGAGAAGAAAGAAAACTATCAAAAGGAACCATTTGAATGGTTGAAAATAAACAAACATGTTGGAGCGTTGAGTAAGGAGCCTTAAATCACTCAGGAATCAGTAGGAATCTTTCCTGGCAAAGCACCAGTTTTCTTTTCTTTTTTTCTCAGATGAAAGGCAATCAGACCTTAAACACAGGCGCAGGAACTTATCATTTATCTCCCTCGGTCGGTCAGGGTCAAAGCTGTTAGCATCTAATAGCTAAGGTGGAGCTTCCTCTTTCCCCTCTCAGTGGAGATAAACATATACAAAGAGTTTTGCCTTGGAAGACTATTGGGTTTCACATGGGGTGTAGCATGAGTTGTCCCGTTGGATAGGCTCATGTGCATCTATTCATGCAACAGTCTGGGAACAAGCACATACACATATGGAGAAGACATATGGGGGGGGGGGGGGGGGGAGGACTGTTGACTGGAAATATCTCCCATGGTAGTAGGAGACTACTGCCAAGACCTGAGACAGGTACGTATGAGTAAAGACATTGGAGTAATGGAAATATGTTAATCTGGTTAATCTGTGCTGGAGAAACTGCCCCCAATTCAATGGAAGTAGTGCAACGTGGAGGCGGAGTAGTGAAAATATAATCACTGTTTAGGAATTCAGACCAATGTTGAAAGTGCAGGATATTTGGCGACACATTCTTAGTGTGTGAAAAATTCAATGATTGAGTGTATCTGAGTAAACAATATGATTCGTTATTTGTTTGGATTAACTTTACCTACAGTTCGCACACATTGATGAGAAAGGTATGGGGTCCTACAACAAGCAAGACTGCACTTTCATTTGTGCTGCTGCAGTTACAACATGAATGCACTTAAAGCTTTTGTTATCAAAGCAGTCGGTTCCAATTCCTTTGCTGTTATTTCTCGGTCCTTCGCTGACACTGTCCCTCTTTGTTGACTGGCACCTTCCAGTGTGTTAGAGTTTGTGTGCATCTTCCAGTTCTGACGGTTATCCGACAGTTGTTTGGACAGCGAGACACACAGACCGTCCCATGGCATAATCATTACCTTCACGGGAAAGCCTTTCCTTTTTCAGGGATCGGATAGCCATTCCCCAATTGTGGGAAATAAAAATACCCACATTTTCATAATATTCGCGATAGCCCATGATCAATCATCAGACTTCCTTTAAAGAAAAAGCATATTCTCTGGAGCAACTTAATGTTTATAACACTTTAATGGTTCTCAAGAATCTTGAACTGTCCTGAGACGGCTGAATATGTAAACAACTACTCAACATTCTGCCTCCACTTGATCACAGAGGAAATCACCGTCCCTGTTGACATTATTACTGCTGTTGTTTCCATGCGAGCACAGCCACACATGTCTCCTTTGGCTCGGTTCTTGTCTCTCGCCGGCTGGGCCGCGAGCTCGCAGATAAGAGTCAGGCTTGTAATTGCCACGCGGCAACCGAGCGTGGCTGAGCAGGACGCTGATGTACTGCCAACACACAATCAAGATGCCTGATCCAGATTAGCTCACAGTAAACAAACTCCTACTCCTCGGCCTCTCCATGTCTCGGTAGACCCCTTGGCCTTTCTTCATGGAGCTGTTTATCCCATCTCTCCCATAGCATACCCTGGACCCCTCCTTCAACACCGTGGATGAGTCAATTCCCCCCCGGCCAATAGAGAGTCGGTGTGATATATTTGCATTCATGTGCACGTTTTTGGGAGTTTTGGGTGGTTGACAGTTTATGCGATTAAGAGCAAGAAGAGGCTATCCGTTTAGCTGTTTTGTATCTAGATTCAGAGGAGGTGAATTTGTTGTTCTTTTTTTATTTATTGACATGAGTCACTGTTTCTTATGGGGTTACTCTGTTTAATCGATTGGCCAGGAAAGTACCCCCCCATTCCTAAAAAACTGGAGTAATAAAAAGCTATTTTAATACATATTTGAATGCTAAATGAGTGGAAACAGTGATCCAGTGGTGACATTTGGTTTAATGAAAGTGCAGTGAAACAACATTTTTGACAAAATTAACAAAGCCACATGACAACTGTACAGCTACAATGCAAATGGGGTTGTAAAAATCCTGTGCTTTTACAGTACATGATAAAAGGGAGAGAAAAAGCAATGTGTCAAAGCATTACCGTTTCCATCTGGCTACATATGGGATACAAAGCGTTCTATGTCCCTTCTGTGTTCTTTCCATGCCTTGAGTTAGTTGTGCCTGATTCCAATCAGCATGCTCCCCTGACTTCATCTTTGTCCTCTTAAACAATACAACACCATAAAAAAAGACTCCATCCACCGCATTATTTTCACTGCCAAAGCAACCTCTGTTACAAACTAAAACGGAATGCTCGAGAACCGATGAGAAAATTAGATGACAAAAGATCTGGATAGAGGACCTTTTTGCGGTCATATATTACAGTGGTGGAGAACTTCTACATAGTCAAGACCAAAATGGAAGAAAGTCCAGAAGAGGAACATCAACAGCCCCTCACTAGGACCCCAGGATCCCCTGGGTGTGTTATGGATAGGCTAGAATAACAGGCTATGATAACACCCGTCCCTCTCTCACAATGTGTGTCACCAGAATATAGTGTTCCCTCATGCTGGGGGTTAGCCGGCATGAGGGAAGTGCTAACACCATGGTTACCATAGTAGGCCAGGCTGGCGTGTTGACAAAGGCTTCTTTAAGGGGAGTCACCTCTATGTGGACGGTGTTTTGGACATTGAGTTACATTGACTTTGTGATGCTCCTTTAAACCAGTGTTGAGAGCTGAACCCCCTGTGAACCAAACTGCAGACGCTCCTGGTCTGTATGTACAATGAACCCTGACATGGAAAATAGAAGTCGACTTTAATAATTCTGGATTCACAAAGGATTCATGATTCATGAATGATAATGTTTGCTGATAGGGATTGAGTCCAGCACATATTGTGATCTGTTAGCCTTTTAGTTGTTGCTCATCCCCACATCCAAATATGTCAGCTTGTTAAAGTAAATCTGTAAAACCCTGGCTATCAGAACCATTCTTCCATCGAAGAACTGGCACCAAGGAGCAGGCTTTTCATGATGATTTAACGTTTTCTCATAAATAAGTCTTTCTGTGTGGGTTTCCCCTGTCACATAAAACAAGTGAAAGGCCTTTTTTCAAAGTTTCCCAATCTGTAAATCTAGTCTGACATTTCTGTCTAATTTGCTGTCTGACCCAAAGTAAAGCCAGAGTTTATATTAACGGAGCACTAATATTGTAACAGTTATCACAAACAACCTGACATATTTATGTGTTGGACACTACTAAGTACATACACACATAAATATTCTAATTACAGCTGGCTGCGCTGGATGAATGACTGTAGCAAATAAGAACGACATATTCTTGCCATTAGGGGTGCAGCTGTAGGAGTGTTGTAGATGACCCATTTGTATATTAAAGGTATCTGTTCATGATGTGACCTGGCTTTTATGAAAAAATAAGAGAGGCCAATGATCAAAATGTACTGAAAAAACACACACGTACACGTTTGTACAATCCGACAAATGCCTGCACTTGTGCGCGCACACACACACACACACATACACACACACACATACAGACACACACACACCTTAACCCTTTGATTTGTGCAGATAAAGAGTGAGATCCAGAAAGAAAGGGAAGAGTGCATGGGAGGAGGAGGAGGAGTAGAACAAACAGAAAAAGAGGTGCTTGTGTTGTCTCCGCCCTCGGGAGCAACAGAGCTGCCAGGCCCCACCACAAGTGGAAGATTGTCAGTGTGGAGAATATTCCAGAACACCTTTAACAACTTAATGTGTAAGCTTTTGTGTTTTATACTTTGGGGTTATACGCAAACTTAGACACATCTAACTCGTTTTCCCTAGCCCTTGGATAAAACACACCAGGCTGTGAGTCATTCAGTCATCTCACACACACACATACACACACACATACACACACACACTCACACACACACACACACACACACAAACACACACACACCAGTCCATCAAGCACACCCCACTTGTAGACACAACATACCATAAATACAGTGTTGAGTGTTGAGCTGATACGTAGTGGGTATCAGTGTAAAATGCATGCTGTTATCGTTCTTTTTTTTTTTGATTAACATTCCTCCTGCACTCTATCTCCTTCTGGGCCCCCACCTGATAAGCTGTAACACAACATGGGCCCACAGTAGAACAGCTTGAGTTGTCTCAGGTTACCTCCGCTGGGGCGTTCACCCCACCAACAATAAGCACAGTGGATTGCGACTCGTCTGAAGCCTAAAGAGCAGTTATGTTAAATGGATGCATCGTACACCCCAGCATTAACCCCCCAACTCCTTTCACATGTCTTTTGTAAGTCGGTACAATTACAGGCGCATCACCTAGAACGGTACTACTGGGTATCTGTTTAAACAGATGCCCAGTAAAAAAAGGTCTTTCACTGCAAATCCCCATGAAACAAGTTTGTCTTTTTGATGTTCAAACCAAAGTATTACAGTGGATATATGCACTGTGATAGCTCCCCCCCATCCCCCAAGATGACAACAATAACAACATAAAAGGAGACAGGTTTATTTGTTGTTGTTAAGTAAAGTCAGGTTATAAAAAACTGCTTCTGATGGATAGCAAAACAAGTGAAAAGACCTCAATAGGACAACGTTGTTCCGTGGAAATGGATCATGTTTTGTGCAGAAAACAGAAGTGGTTAACCAAAAGGGGTAAATACTTGAACAACTATCATATAAGAAGTATCATTAAAAGGGATTAGAATTGAATAAATCAAATACAATACATGTTTGTAGTCCCTGAACTTGCATGACAGGCATGCACACACACACACACACACACACACACACACACACACACAACACACACAAAAACGCACACGCACACACACAAAGAAGGTACATGGAATGAAAGCACAGGGTGATCACACATACCCTATACATACTAAGTGCGTAGAACAAGATACATTTTGCTTTCCTCGAAACTGTGTGCTGGCAATGCAAATATGTGGCATTGGATAACTCGTTTTTGAGTTGGTGGGATGTTTTATTTGCAGCATATTTTTCAGGATAAAGAGAGTGAGGAGTAATGGGATGCAAAATGCAAGTGATACAGATAAAAAAAAAAAAATCATACCCAATCATTTGTGAACAATACCAATCAAGTAAATTGTGATTGCAATGACTGCCACCATTTCTCAAATATAGGAGCATGGGAATGTTGTTGGTAGTAATAGTGTTTCGTTCATTGTTTAGTAATTAATTGTGAAATGATTTGTCATTATGGGGAGATATTGTTTTGTTTGAAACTGCCACAGCATTACTCATGCAAGATGGGGCAAAACCAAGTTTTCATTAGCCAAGGTTACGATACTTTTATAATTATTTAGGATTTAACAATACTTAAACTCTTAAACCAACTTAAACCAAAAAAAGATCCCATGATGCAATGCACAAGCCCTTTTCCCTAATATGCTGTAAAGATAATAATAAAGCTACTATATATGCATTGTCTTTGGACACCCATGGTGGTATTTATTGCTGAAATTATCTCACAAGAGTTGTGTTGGTGGTAAAAAATACATTTTAATTATGAGTATGTGGTAAAAAAAGAAAGAAAGAAAGCAGCAGGTGAAAGAATTATTACTACAGTGACTGGAGAACTGGCAGCAATAAAGCAACCAATAAAATCAAAGTTTCTTCACCTGCAGGGGAAACCACCAACCTACACCATGTGCTCAGAGACACCCTTTAGAGAGGAAAAGAGAAGCAGTTAGGTTGGGCTGAGGTAAATGATAGTTGTACCTCGGTAACACACAACTAAGGGTAGAAATAAAATAAAAACATGCTTCAACATGTATTGCCGGTGTGTAAAATGGTGTGCTACAATGATCTTTATGAAGCAACTATGCAAAGGAATTCATTCCTAAACATCAGTTATAACAAATATGCACAATACAGAGTATACACAATATAGAGTACATTCAATTATAAAACAGATGCAGTAGGGAGGTAGTGAGACTCAGGTAGCATTGGTATGCGTATTGTTCTTTTTCACGGTAAGAATGGTTGTTTTGAAATAAAAAACCAAAGCAACAAAATAGGCAGACCTCAAGTGTTTTAGCGCTACAAAAACAGTGGTAAATAAATAATGATTTGAATTGGTCTGTGAAGACACGTTTTAGGGATTAATTCAGTTTAATAAAAGCATGTCGACCCAATGTTACGTCATTGTTTTTTGAATTTCAAGCAGTAAACAGACCTAAGGAGTCAAATTTTCTGATTTAATTTTCATTCATGATAGTCTTGCAATGTCGGTTTAACATGGAGAAGCCTTTCCCCACACAAATAAAACCCAACTAAACAGCTAACAAACAAAATTCCTATCTTTGATTATGGTAAAGCTAACTAGTTAAAATGGTGTAGTTTTAAAGCAAAGGCACTTATTTTTTGTATGTTTATAAAGGACCTCAAAGTATAGCAGATACCTTAGAGTATGACCAAATGAACTTTATGTATAATGATTGATTGGACACGATGTTAAAGCTTGCTTGCTGTATATTTCAATACTTACAACACATCAGACATTAACATTGAATGTAACAAAACCTGGCGTAATCAAGTGTGAAATGGCTTGTATGTGCCGGAATTTGTACCCACATAAACTCATAAACAACTCTTATTGCTGCCGTCTGGAACCATTTCATCAAATTTGGTCGATTCAATTGTGCCAGAGAAAAATAAAGGCTGTTCACCAAGACATTGTGAACAGCTCTATATGTTATTATTTATCCTGCAACAAATACATAACTTGAATAAGTCCTCAACCGATGCTAATGTTCCTCTTCCCAGCAGGTGACTCTAATCGTTCAACAGGAATGTAATTCTATGGAAATAAAACAAGTACACACACATGTGTACCCACAATGTATTTAAAGAGGGGTCAGCAGGTTTCGCTCATGGCTACCACCAGTGCAAAAAGTAAAAGTCAAAGGTCAAGACAGGTCTTCTTGGTTTAGAGGTGCAGCCGAGCCGTCTGTCTTTCCCCCTCCTCCTCCTCCTCCTCCCCCGGCCTCCATGTGTCGGCCCTGCGGTGCACTACGAGCTCCTCAGACCTATTTGGTTTTGAATCGGATCACAGGGGAAGATCCCTGAGAACAACAAGTGACACCCTCCATTAGGCAGACTAGGACAAAATGGCTGCCATGATGGCATCGCAATTAGCTTCGGATGAAACGTTTGAAAAATAAAAGAACTCACTCAATTCACGAGACGGAATTGAGTGTACCACACTGTACTGCAATAATCAAAGCATGCTTGACTTTCAAAATGTAAATGTGAATTTATTCCACCACAGTACGAATTTGAAAATGGGACGCAGACCGATCGTGGTGTTTGAGGCCTGAGCATGTCTCAGTTTTTACGTCTTCCACCCCTGAACTTTTACTGGAGCAATATCAAAACAAATTAACCAAGTGCCAAGAACTGGAATTTTACCTCATGAAAAACATTACATGCTCAATTGCAGTCAAATAACATGAGCAGAACGAAAAAAAAAACTAATCTTGTGAAATAACCCAAGAATTAGTTAAGATAAAAATCCAGTAGAAATGTGCAGCTTTAACACCACTTTGTATTCGCCGAGGCAACGCCACAGTGCTGAGAACTATAAACGTATGTCTTTGGATCAATTTGCGTGCATTAAAGATTCTCTCCTTTGATATACTGTACAATTATATATAATATATAACTGGTACATCGTTACGTTAAGTGCAGAGACAAAGTGATGAAAGTGCTGTTCATTCCTAGCGGTCTGGGAAGTTTGGAGCTAGGAGCTGACTAGAGGGGAGAGAGAGCTTCTCTGGAGACTCTATGGAGAGGGAGAGAGAGCGAGAGAGAGAGGGAGAGGAGTGAACCGGGACTAGCTCTAATGCACAGGAGCGGGGGTGGAGATCATTTTTTCCATTTTTTCTTTGTTTTACTTACACAGTTACCACTGCACTCACTCAGAGCAGAGCTTACTTCTTCTTGCCGCCTAATGACATATTTTCAGTTTTTTTCTTCTGCGCCTCATTGAACAAAAGACAAACCTTTATGTTAGCAAGGGGTTGTAGGAGTGTGTACGGATGTGTTTTTCTCTTTGCTTGTATGTGCCTGCGTGTGTTTCTGTCTTTGTGTGTGTTGCCGATTGTGTGTGTGTGTGTGTGTGTGTGTGTGTGTATGTGTGTGTTTTAATGTCACCCCCCCTATCTAACAAAAGCAGCATGGTTGATTATTTGTACAGCATGCCCGTGCCTGGCTGTTGGTTAAAACATGAGCGCTAAACTCCACGGATGGACGGCCAGAGACAGACAGACCCCGAGACCAAGGCTCCATGTCCATGACAAGCTCTGACAGAGTCCAGCGTCCGCGGTGGCGG
>JAOPUD010000055.1:13892949-13907115 GCA_027122715.1 Trisopterus minutus
GGGAGGGAAGGAGTGAGAGGGAGGGAGGTAGCGAGTTGGGAGGGAGGGAGGGGGAGGGAGGGGGGGAGGAATAGGAAGGAGTGCGAGAGAGAGAGATGGAGGGAAAGAGAATCGCTACAAACATGACACCATGTGTTCAAACCTTTTAGTCACAATTTTGTTCCAATAGCAGCATTCACAAACAATTTCTGAACAGAGCTTGAATAAAACATCGGAAACTTAGTTGGACATTTTTACATAAATCACATAACGATGATGATTTTGACTTGCCAGTGTGAACAGGCAAGGCATAAATTGAGGGGAAATTACCATGATTTCATCATTAAAAATTACAATTTACACGTGTAAACTCACAAAAACAAAAAAACTAAACCAGTCAAAAGCAGCAACCTACATGTTCGTATTTTGCAGAGGAAAAAAATAATGACTCTGAAAAAAACAAAATGCCATGGACACATGGTGGCACAGGAAAGCAGGTGTACGTGGCTCGCAGTGCCTATCACCCCGACGTGTCATCATTTGATTAGAGAGGCAGAGTGTGCTAACTGCACTCTCCGTTCCTCTAATCCCAGCTGGTCCAGACGCCCACACTCCACTCTCCTCTTCCCTCTCCTCGCCTCTCTCTACTTCCCTCTTTCCTCGCCACGGAGACAAGACATGGCGAAAACATATCCATTTGTCTGAGTGATTTCCCTGACATTTACTCTCTCACCTCTCGCCAGTGTTAGCCACCGCTACAACACAATGTTTTGCTGTCTCAGAGGAGGGCTCAGGTCGTGTGTTGCACCTGTTGAATCTATCATGCTGTTTAACGAATTGATCCGTTCCTGGGACTGTCTTCTCCCTGTTGTAACTGTCTTGTGATGGGTGACATTGTAGAGGGGTTTTTTTCATCATGCTGAGATGAACAAAGTAGTGAGAGATGAGATGCAGTAGTGAATGTTTGAGGGTTTCTGTCAACAAATGGATGCCGAATTGTGTGCTCCTCAAAAAGTAAGCAAGAGAGTAGGTAATGAAAATGCCTAAAATAACAAGTGGACATGACGTCAAAGATACTAGAGCAAGGGTAAATTGAATTTATTTAAATGTAATGGGTGCTACCAGTCAGCAACAATCAATGACATGTATGGCATGTAGCCCATACATAACCAGGTTTTTTTTTACAGCATACAGTCATTTGGACACCACTGTTAAAAGCCACATCTCTGATGCAGATGCTGCCTAGCAACTATCAGGCCCACCATCTCCCATTAAGTTCCTGACGACATCGAGAGAGTGTGGGATGGTGAGGAGTTTCCATGGTAACATTCTTAGTACTCTTTTCACAACACTCTCTCTCTCTCTCTCTCTCTCTCTGTTTGGGGCCAAGTAGTCAGTCCAGACAAATCAACAGCCCTAACTATGTCAGCAGCAGAATACATTAATGCCTTATTCACCTGACAAATTGTTCAATCAGTCCTTTATTGTGATGAATTACTGGTGAAAGTTATGCTCTAAGGAGAGGGAAGTGCCTTTGAGAATATGGAATTTTGCACCAGCAAGGCAATTGTTGACAATCATGCAGCAACTGTTAAACCCGTTGAGTTTGCAAACAACAAGCAGACGCAGATGCAGACACAGACACACAGACACACAGACACACAGACACACAGACACAGACACACAGACAGACTGACACACACACACACACAAACTCACTCAGAAACATAACATAATAACACAAGTACAAACATATATTGTGTGTACAGGCAGATGCACACACACATCCGCACACATACACACACAAACGGAACATTAAACTACTTATATTGAGGCTGTTGTGAGGCTGACTCTGTTGGATGACATTCAGCGTTAGGGAAATGTAGGCCTTTATGTCATCGAGGAAATGCTATGCTATTTATGGCTTGTTTTCAATCACCAGCCCCTGGAGAGGTCGGTGGAGAGAAAGTAGAGATATACTGTTGACCAGACTCGTCCTTGGCGGGGTCATGAATGTAGGCTAACAGAGAAAGGCATGCGAGCAGACCGAATCTCACCCAGAGACACGGCATGGCTCGGAAAACTCTAGTTAACGTATGCGCACATATTTGAGTTTTTGTGAATTTGCCATGAGAACGTTGCGCTAGCCGTTTTCCTATCTGCTCAGATAGGAGTTATTGTACTTTACTTTGTCGTCAGTCTATAATGTGAAACTGTGTCCAAATCAGTAAACATCAGTAAGTAAAATATTGCTCTGTTTAGGCAAAAAAAAACACTTTATCATCGTCTACAGAAAGAGAGAAATCATCTGAAAAATGCCATATTGTATTGAGCCATAAAGAAGTGAGGTTACCTTGTCCTCATCCTTGGTCTCTGGCTCCACGACGTCATTTTCAGTCTCTGGCGGCCTTTGTTCCCCGTGGTTGATGTCATCAGGTGTCCGACCTGCACTGAGGTGGTAGCTTTCTATGGACCCCTCCCCCACAGCATTGCTCCTTCCTTGCCCTTGGTCATCAATCACTACCTCTTCAGCCCGGTCTTCTGCCCCACTGGTCTGCGGCATCACCACTGCGTCCTCTATCTCCTCCATAGTGTCCTCAGGCTGTGGCTCTGCAGGTGCCAGAGCTATTTCCTTCATCTCTACTGGATTCTCCTCTACTGTCATCACCTCAGCCTCTTCTTCCGGTTCTTTTTCCGGTTTGGATTCATTCGATCTTATTCCAGCATTACCGTCATCGAATTCAGAAGGAAGTCCCTCTTCCATCTCGCTGGACAGTCCTTGTGTGTGTGTCTTTTCATCATCAATGGTGTCTTCTGGTTGATCGTCTGTCTCATTGTGTGTGTTCAGTCTTTCAGAATCCTTATTGCCCCGGTTTTCAACTTCACTTGCATCCTCATTGTCTGTTTCATGATCGTTATCAAAATCTGTTTTTAGCTCAAGATTTGTCAACTCTGCACTGGGCTTGCTTGATAATATTGTTTCATTCAAACCTCCTTCGTAACCATTATTTCCCAAGGCTAGGTCCCTCGTGTCCATCTCCATGCTGATGTCTGCAGCATCATGGTCGTCTATTTCCTCCCTTTCGGCCTTCTCTTCCTTCTCTTGTCCGTCTGTTTCAGAGGTAGGTTCATCAATATTTTGTACACCATCTTCCCCATGACCAGACCGAGCCCCAATAATGTCCTCATGCAACTGGCTCTGTGGTCGCTGCTCACTTTGTTCCACGACTGAACCTTCGTCTCCTAGCTGTTGATCTTCAGTCTCAACTGTGGTGTGAACTTCGGGGACATCGTCAAAGTTAATCTCAACCAAGGCCTCCTCCTGAGGAGCAGCATCAGTGTCTAAGATATTCTCCATTTCCTGTGTATGATGAACAGCATCTTCTGTGGAAAGTACAAGTTCATGTGTGTCTAGATGAGTCTCAATTAGTTCTTGGTTCTCCAGTGTGTTCATCTCCTGAGGTTCCATATCTTGAAGGGAAGCTGTTTGTGTTCTGTTTTGGGACAGCGAGAAGCCTCCAGGAAGGTCTTCCTCTTTGGTGGTACGTGCATTAAGGTCATCATCAACCACATTTGATTTGTCTGTCTGCTGAAGTTCCTCAGCACACACATCCACATCTGCTAGCCCAGAATATGGAAACTCTTGTCTTACCTTTTCAGTGTCAGCACGTTGGTTGATGTCCGATGTGTCTCTAATCTCGTCACCTGCTAAAGGGTTCTCTTGTTCTTGTATGGGTGGATTTTTGCCGTGTTCAATCGTTTTTAACTCATCAGCGCACACATCTCTCATGGAATCGGTCTGGGATAATAACAAGCTAGTGTTATCCAATTCGGACTGACTGATGTCTTTGTCTGTCGAAAACTGGATGTCACTTTCAATCAATTCCTGATCGACTTTATCAGATGTAGTGAAAAGCGTTTGGTCTTCATCCTCTTCTTCTCTGCCACAATCTTCACTGCTAACACCTGCAACTGGGAGTATGTCCTCGGACTCTTCTGGTGAGATCTTCTCTTCAGTGTTGACCTTCTCTACTGTTCCTCGATCCTTACTCTCTTCTTGTACATCTCCAGTGACGCCATCAGGCTGCCTGGTGAGGGGTGAGGATTCTTGATCACTTGCTTCATTTTCAGTTTTGAACTTTTCTCTGAAAATAAATATCAGACCAAAATATGAGGCAAGATAAGTAAAGAGTTTGAATGTGTGCAAAATGGGTACTACCAAGATGAAATCATTGTAGATTAAATTGCAAGCTTGTAGACGGTAACGTTCTTAAAATTACACAATTTAAGTAAAGGCTTTCTGTATTGATCTAGATACTCCTCTGCAACTGACTTTACAATCCTTTCCTTTGCTTCTTTTCAGTGACACTAGAAAATGTTCTGTACCTTAAACTGCAAGCAGGGTTTTTAGATTGTACTTTGGTGTACCAATGAATACATTTTCTCCTGCTCCATTTTACATTTAGATATAGCATATAAGTCAATATTTGATTACTAACAATAAGTGATAATAAGAAATAAACAACAAAAATTGGGTTAAATTAGTCTATCTTTAAAATGAATGTATATTCATCAATAATAATAAACAGGAAATCTCAACAGCTATTTTATTTTCTTCATTTTTTCTATCTGCTCTTCTCAGAGCCGGCCCAAGCCTTTTGGGTTCCCCCCCCTCCGACCACCGCGGAGTCACCTGTGCTTGATGATTATTGGCACACCATGTCACATTATAAATTGCATTAATAAAGGAATATATTGTGTAGTACTGTTCCCCTGGGCAAAGATGCATTATGACCCCCCCACCTCCTCCAATTTGTTCAAAGGTTGGTGGAAATGGGGGAGTGGGGTGGGTCCAGGGGTACTCTCCCAGAACATTTTGTGTATACTGGTGCATCTTGGGGATGGTCAGCTGGAGATGAGCATTACCTTAATTAATTTTGATTCATAGCCTATAGCTTGACTTACAGGGCCTGCACAAGCTAACAGATATAACACTGGGTTTTGCTGCCCCCAAACCATATGCATACTTCAAAGGCCTAGCCTCTATTTTGGATTCAAAGTTAAGTCCATAATTGTTTACAAACATTTGGGGTTCCATACAGATATTGTGGCATAAGCAGAATTTCATGATTTAGATGGAGGGCTTTCAAATATATCACATCACATATCCTGTGATATTTACCTGAGGGGCCCCATTGAGATATCAACCCATAACCAATTTTGTATGATTAAGGAGTCCTATTAAAACATATCACATTCTGTATTTGATCTGGGGCCCCAATGAGAGGGTAATCCACCCCTGTATTAATCAAAGTTGTTATTTACCCCAAACCAGTGTCTTTTTAATATTAGATGGTAGATGGTAGATGAGATCACAAATCTATTTTAAACTCTCATATTGAAGTGAAACACTGTGCGGTTTATTAAAATAAATAAATAAAAGAATCGACACACGTTTGGGGGCCCCCTGGCCGGGCCACTAGCAGCCGCTTAGATTGCTTATGTCTCGGCCCGGGCCTGGCTCTCCTTCCACGTCCTGCTTCCCTTGTCCTCGAATTGATGGGGTACAGAGTACAGACTGTACGAGATACAACTCACTCAGTGTAGGAGGTGACATCTGTTGCAGGTGGAACAGCCTAGAAAGGTACAAACATATTACTTAACATTAAAATCGAGCGAACTTGTTCGTAAAGCTACCTAAGGATTGATATGCAGAGAAGAGTGTGGCGTTAATCAGCATCAGGGTCAGAACATGATATAACTTTCAGGGGCATTTTGCCAATAAAATTATGATTAGGATGGCAGGGGAAAAATGTGAATGAATGTCCGACCCATCAGGATAAAGACCAACATTTACTCCGGGTTTAAAATTGAAGCAGTAATTAAAAATGTAACTGGGTTATAGGCCTTGTTTCAGGGTAAACTACAAAAACACTTTGGCTTCCTGTTAATAAGCTTATGTTATCACCATGTTAGAGTATATTGTTGAAATTAAATCAAACCTTAAATGAATGGTTGTTGTAGAATCTGTCCTCGAGTTTTGCCGCCCACTCAGCAGGGTCCATGCCACTCTCTTAAAGCAATAATGAAAATGAAAAATAAGTGTAGGCCTATACGCTTATTATCTGTGTATAGCTCTCGACTATATTGGGTATGCAGTGGCATTGATTTCAGGGGCAAACACGTCCTTAATCAGAACATTAAAATGTAACGTTAGGTCAATTACCTTCTCTTTCTTTAAGAAGGCCGTCAAAGTAAAGCGATGCATAAGAAGGGATGTCTTCAGGCTGGTGTCTCAACACTTCCCTCGCCAGCCCCTCAAGGATGGAGCCAAACCCACGAGGAACTCGTAGGTGTGTGTTGGAGAAAGGTACAGCCATCCTCAGACCACGTAGGGCTTCAGCAAGAATCAGTCATACAAATGTTTTGATGTCGTTATTTAACGTCTGGTAAATTCAAGTTAAATATGTATTTCTTTGTAAACAACAACAGAACTGCAATGAGAATTTAAGTACACTGTTTGTTGTTTCACCAATTACAAATATACTTAATCTTAACGTACCATTTAAATCAACTTGAACAACTGAGTAGTAGTGAGACACCAGAGCGCACGTCAACATTAGTTTTGTTTATGATTGTTGCTATGCAACGAAATGTACGGAGCCCCAAGAGGTCCTCCTGCTCAACGGAGAAACGCAAGACACAGTTGTTTGGAACAATTTAATTCACACGATTAAAACCAAGCTGTAATACATGTACATAATTCAAATCTAGCACTTAATTTCAGGCATGGAATGTTACATTTGTCCCAGTAGGCCAACTAAATTACGAATACGTAATAATTGCATACTCCGAGTTGGTGCTCAGTTTACGCGAGATCTCTCTCGGGATCACGTTGAGTCGGTCGGCAGAGCGCGAGATCTGCGGCAGGTGAGACGAAGGGAACGGGCTCAGGTACGTCTCATCTCTCCAGCGCTGGACGGGGGAACACAGTGGATAGGAAAGTTACCGTAGCGGCCGTCGTGTCTAGCACACCACGAATAAATAATGTATAAATAATGTCAATAATGTATGATATCAAGGCAAGCCCTCTTATAGGTCTCGAATGACCTTTTTTCCCCCCACATTTTTCATGAAATGAAAAGCCAGATACCGTTCAATTCGATGGGATAAACACATACATATATACATATACTTTGTGACGACTAAACAAATGGTTTATTCTACCTCTCTTTGGTCTTCGTGACTCCCGTAACATATTTGTGCGAGCTCTGGCGAGCTGGCCCCTCGGACAGTGATCACGATGTCAGCGTAAGCCACCTCGCTGTCACACTGGTCATCTGGGTGAAAGGACAACAAGAGGCTTCTGAATGAGTCGACTGTGTTACATTTCCCCGCGTATCGTGAATGGTGACAGAGTTGACACACCACGCGCCGCAACACTGTTGGAGGCCGTTGCTTTCTCACAGTGTTGACTACTGTGACCCTGCACACTATCATAGCAGAGAGCATCCGCCCATGAATATAGTGGTTGGGATTCTTGGGAATGTACAATTGTTAATTTCACGGAAAATGTCTTACCTCCAGCAGGTGAGCGGTTGGCATGGGAACCTTGTGATGTAGGTCGACTGGGAAAATAGTAATTTAATTATTTGATTTTAGTAGCCATAATTTCAGTAGTTCAGAGTAGTTTCAAGTAGTGGATAATTTTTTTCACTTACTCCTTTACTGATTCAACAGGGCCGTCTGAAAAAAAAACAGTGATTTTGTTTTCAGAAACATTACAGATTAGTGGCTATATTACAGTGTATTAGTAGTATTAATGTTATCACCTTACCCTTCGTTTTATGCTTCATTTTATGCTTTACTGCGAGGAAAACCCCTAACCCCACAAGGGCAATGCCTACAATCACAAGGGTTCTTTGCAGAGTATTCATTCTCGTCACCTCACCTGCTATAAATATAACAACACAATACACAGTTACAGCCAAATATTTATATCCTTAATTTACATCAAAACCATATCATCTCACCTGAATCCTTTGGTTGAGTGGGGATTGAGGCTAAGAAAAGCAGAACACAAAATGTGAGCATTTTGACAAATTGTGCTAAAAATATGACCGTCATCAAACTCAAAACTCACCTGTTATCATTTCAGTCCATTTGATTTCATAGCTTACAGAACCTGTTGTCCGAATGTCTCTATGACCTGGAATTTGTCAGTATTATCAGTGCATATAAACCTTAACTCTGACCGGAAATATACATTTTAATTCCCCTTTCTACAATGGTTTAAAATATACATATCATAATTTGGGATGGGGTTAGGGTTTGAAACATACCATGAATCTGCAGCACCACCCTACGCTCTGTTTGTCGCTTCAGATCTGGGTGATCTGTGTCCTCTGAGTAGCATACGTAGATGGAGCCGACGTATTCAGTGGAAATCTTTGCAAGCAGTAAAGAGACGGTGCAGACCCCATTTTGGGTGTTCACCTTCTCACCCATACAGCCCGCAGTGCCAGAGCTTTCTTCAGGGCTCCAACAGCCACGCACAAACCCAGGGGAACAGTTGTATGTGCAGTTCAACGTCAACGGTTCTCCTACTGCAAAGCTTATGGTGTCAAGGGGCACCCCTGTATTCTCACATTTAGTTGAGTCTGCAATGAGATTAATAAAGAGTATATAGACATGATTATTATTGGTATACATGCAAAAGTGTTATAGCATTATTGGACCATGAAAGTTGACTAGTTTCAACAACACCATTGGTGCTGAATCGAATGTCTTTTACCCACACAATTTTAAATCAAAGCAATATTTGGATAACATATTTATTTGTGGAATATAAGCAAATACTTTACCTTGGCTCAACCAAAGAAGAAGCATTTTCATGTAAATTGACAACCTCATTTCTTTTGTGTACAAACTTCTCCAGTTGAACTCTTTTTAGACAATATCTTGGTGTGGTGTCTTGAACTGACAATGTCAGTTGTAATGCCACTACCAGACACAGCACAGGGCTTTCGGTTTAGCTTCCTCCTTTGTAACAAAGGAAGTGGTAAACAACAGGATACATAGTATGGGGGTAGAAGAACTGTTCATTTTCCATAGAGGACACCTGTCTTATTTAAAAGTGAAATATGTATTGGAAAAAACCTTAGACAAAAGTAATGTTTTTAATTGTTTTTTTTACTTATTAGTTTTTACATTAATTGATGTGCTGTGTGTTTTATCAACAAAAAAAAGCAACGTGCCTTCTAGAATGTCGGAACTGCTTGCAAACGCATGCACTTGCAGCTCACTAATGCACCCCACATCCCTTCATACCTAAAGAGAATGGTGCTGCCACAGACACCACCGCCCACAGCAAGCACCCACTATCCGCAAAGGCAACTGTAAAGAAAACCCCAAAATACATTGGTTTCAAATGGTTATGTGTTCGCTGTTTAAAACCAACACAAATATTACATGGACACACATAGCCTCTGCTTATTCAAGCTGAAAGGTTGATTTTCCGCATACATATCATGTATTATGAATAGCAAGATAGAGTTCCAAAGAAAACCGGTGCATACCATTACAGGGCCGCTAGATAACACACTGGGGCCTCAGATGTCAGGCTCACGTTTCACTTTCATTGACTGAGGGCCTCTCACTTTCAAACATCTCCCCGCACAGACCTGATGGAGCTGATCGCACTGGTCCAAACTGGACCCAGAGGAATGTAAGGAGCTAGTAAAGAGGAAAGAAAACTAAAAAAAAAGAAAAGGGTGCACGGGTAGTGCAGAGTATATTATCAATGCTTTTGATAATGTGGACATGGAAAGTAAAGCAACAGTTTGGTTTTAAAGCTGTGTGGGTCTTTTTGCTGCTGGCAGAGTCGGCTGCTCTCATCTCAGGTAAGACGATGGTTGAATCCAATCGGTCAGAGAATGGGTTTGCAATAGGATTAATCAAATAGATATCGTCCCAATTCAAATTATTGCATTGAACAATGATTTAGAAAAGAAAATGCATCGCCCACTTTATTCATCGTGTTTCAACCTGTATGTTTCTATTGAACACTTTGTGTAAGACCCCTTCGAAGGGAGCGCCGACCTGTCCATGCAGTGGGAGACGGACCTGGGCTGGTGCTCAGAGGGGACGTACGCCTCCTACCATGGCTGTTTGGAATGCACCACGGGCCACTTGTAAGTCCACACAATCCAACACGTTTGACCCACCCCCCTCACTTACCTGAGTTATATAGTGACCATATGTCTGCGGCAGTGCATAAAAATCACTTCATAATTAATACATGATCTTTAATTATCCAGTTGTCCTGGCAACGTGTCAGCACCTCACAAATGCCCGCTGGGAACGTTCAACTTCTACACAGGGAGGAGCAGCGTCAGTGACTGCAAGGTGGACCTACTTAAAATATTATAATATTTCATTATTATTTTTTTTTAACATATACAACATATAACATTTTTCCAATTGCTGGTTACCAACTCTGTCGGGTACACTCTAAAACACAACACCATATTAATTTCTTTATTATTTAAAACAACGATCACACCGACAAATACACGCACAAATACACAATACAATTTCTTCATTGACTGATTGGTACGCCTCATTAAGTTGATCTGAAATCTGACAGAAAACAAACTTCATTTTCATTGCCGATTATGAGATCTGTTGAATTCATGGTTATTACATTAAAGTCCATGTGCACCTGCTGTGTGCCGTAGCCGTGTTCTCCTGGCCTGATCAGCTCCGAGGACCGAGCGGACTGCAGGCCGTGTCCTGCTGGCTTCTCTTGTCACCCAGCCGACGGTACCCTGTCTGCCTGCCCCAAAGGACACTATTCCCCAGAAGGGATCGTTCTTTGTTTGGCCTGCCCCATAGGCTCTGTGTGCCCATCTGGACACCCTCAGAAGGTGACTGGACGGCACTCCGCACACCGATTTGACTTCCCTGTGGGATACTGGTGTTCGGTAATGACCGTGTTCCCTGTGTGTCCTGTAAAGTGTGACCCGGGTGGGGAGCCCGACTCGGAGCAGACTGGTTGCGTTGACTGTCCCCCTGGCTTCTACTCCACCCCCTGCACTGTCCGTTGTGTCAAGTGTCCCTCCGGTACCCCCATCACGTCCAAAGATCACCGGTCAACACATTCATTCAAGACCAACACAAAATCCTTTCTTGCAATCAAATTATCAAATACATGACTAATGGATAGATTAATATCCCATCACCGCTGCCATCATCAAAAATATCTGAGATGGTCTACCATACTGCTCCTATAGGAACTCACTGCCCAGAGAATGGGACGTCGCAGCCTCTCCCGTGCCCTCTGGGCCAGACCTCCTCCCCTGGACAGGCCCTCTGCCACCGGTGTAATGACTCCTCCCCACAGTGCGGGCGCGCTGCCGCGGCCCCGTCTCCCTGGAGCAACAAAGCCCAGCGGTCAGGCCAGGCCCTCGTCTGCCGCCCCGGAACGTACAAAGACCCGAGAGGAGGGCCGGCGTGTTTGGTGTGCCCTTTAGGTGAGGATGGTTGTGTTGCACAAAATCAAAGAAACGGAAAGTGTTCTGGCGCAAACTTCCTGCCCTGCATCGCGCTACACATTGCTAGTGGATGTGGAGACCTAACCCCCACCCCCCCCCCCCCCCCCCCACCACACACACATACATACACTCAGTAAGCAAAGCACTTTGGGTGTCTTGAAATGTGCTATTTAAATGCATTGATTTATTATATATTCTCCCCCCACCCCCACCCCAAGGCCATTACTGTGCTGTAGGAGAAGCGGCACCATGTCCAGGGGGGACTTACGGCCCTAAAGAGGGGATGACGAGGCTGACAGACTGCCCAGCCTGCCCTGCAGGTATACAGAGAATGAGTCACCATCGTTGCTTGAATAGAAGTTTATACCGTTTCCATTGTTACCTTTTGCAATATATCAACATGGGGGTGGTCGGTCAATTGCATACATTGTTCTTGTGTGTTGTGATTGTGCATGCTTTTCTTTGTGCGATTCTGCTGTGGGCTTCCTCTGCAAAACCACTTCTGTGAAGAAAAAATAAACGTAACCGAGAAATCAATGTGTGAACTAGGCTATTTATGAGCGCTACGAGATAAGTCCTAAAAATACAGCGCAACACAGAGTATCGTATTACAATGTATTATGTGTGTTTGTATACAACGTGTGTATCTGATGATGATTCTCTCGTCCGTGAATAACTCTTCCCAGGCTTCTACTGCATGGAGGGCAGCGCGGAGAGACCCAGCTCCCAGTTCCTGTGCCCACAGGGCTTTTACTGTGAAGAGGGCACCGCCACACCCCACGGGACCCCGTGCCCGCCTGGCACGGCCGGGCAGCAACTGGGACAGACAAGTAGGGCGGCCTGCAAGAGATGTGGAGAAGGACGCTTCTGTCCCGCAGGTGAGGCAGGACAGCATGAGGTGCACGTTGACCACTGCAAGTGATGTCATGGAAGCCGTGCCGGAGCCAAAGTCGTTTTCCTATAAAAAGAGGCTCACCGCCAGTCGTGCTACTGTGGTGTGTGACGCATTTCATAGCATACAGGATGCCACTAAACGTAGGAGGGACCGGGGGAGGCATGTGTATTGATCTTTATAGGAGGAGGATTTGCGATGGTGGGAGCAATGGCCACAGTGGCCCAGCCGGTGTGAATTTATGTTATTTGCGGTAAGAACATCATTACGCCCAGGCAGACATCTGTGTCCTATTGCAAAAAAGGGAATTTTAGGAAATAACCTGAGCAAAGAAAAAAAAAAACTGTTTCCTGTTCAAGGATGTCTTTAGAATAAATTCATATCATATAATACACCTGAACATGGTTATTTAGGGAAATGCTCTACCCCTCCAAGCTTCCTTTTCTCTACAAATGCCACATGCATTAATGTGTGTGTGTGTGTGTGTGTGTGTTTGTGTGTGTGTGTGTGTGTGTGTGTGTGTGTGTGTGTGTCTGTGTGCGTGCGTGCGTGCGTGCGTGCGTGTGTGTGTGTGTGTGACAGGATCAGTTATCCCTGGTCTGGCCTGTGCTAGGGGAAGATACTGCCCTGCCGGTACCATAGAGGAGATGGTCTGTCCGCAGGGCACCTTCACGCCACACCAAGGGGCAATAAGTATACATACCCTCTGATCTGTAATTTTGTGTTCATATTATCACCTCATATCATACAGAAAAACTACAAAACAACCTTGAAGCTGGTACTGCTAAAGGCTCAATCAAGTAATACCAAAAGAAGGCTACATTACAACCTCATCATTAGATTGAACACCAGAATAATCCATGTAATGGCGCTCAAATTAATACACAATGAATGGATAAACAAACAGGAGCTAATCTTCTACCCTGATGCCTCCAGGTGTAAAGGATTGTTTGAGATGCCCAGGAGGTTTCTACTGCCCAGAGGGGACCAGAGACCCCCTGCCGTGCCCCCCAGGGAGCTTCAACCCCCTGCAGGGCCAGGATGAGCTGACGGATTGCAGGCCCTGCTACCCAGGCAATGCCTGCACACAGGTAGCCCTCAAGGCCCCGGACGTGGCCTGCATGCAAGGGTAAACACCGCCTACGGACGCCAGACTCAACACCTCCTTCAGCAGTGGATATATTTATTGATTTACTCTGCAGAATCCCTCTTTCACAGCTTGAGCTAGCTTTGGTAGTTTGCATTGGCTTGCCTCAGTATACCTTCCACTCTCTCACAGAGTTGGTCTGTATAAAGGGTTTCTTTGCTCACCTGAATGCCGACAGGTTTGTGTGTCCTCCCGGTTCTTCCAAACCAAACGCGCTGACCAATGCCTGCCCTCCGGGAACTCTGAGCAACCGCACGGACCTCACCGACCGCTCGCAGTGTCAGCCGTGCCCGGCCAGATACGCCTGTCCAAGAGGTGCCCTTCATCCCACTGGGGCAGATCTCACACCAATGACTTTGACTGCTTTTGTTGGATTTCCGCAATGTTACTTGTTCCTCCTTTTACCTCTGGTGATGCAAACATATTATGGTGCACTATAAGATTACATCAAGATTGGTGTACTTTATTAATTCAAATTTGTGTATCAAGGCAGAAATAATAGAACAGAATTAAATAAGTGATCCGTCCCTTTGAACATTTGTAAAAAGAAAAAAATATACATATATATTTAATTTGTTTTTATTTATGAAAGT
>JAOPUD010000055.1:14005094-14017210 GCA_027122715.1 Trisopterus minutus
GGGCTAGGGGGAGGGGGGTTGGGGGCCGCTGTCATCTTGAAATGGAGACAGAGGGGCCGGCCGGAGAGGACGGACTGTCAGCACGGCTTAAATAACCGTTCTTACAACCCTGCCAAAGTATAACAGCAGTGGAAATCAGGGGCGGCGGGGAGGGGGGGGGGGGTAATTTAATGTAGCAGCTAGGGTGTCGGACCCCCGGCCGAATAGGTAATGGGATTGTTCCGTCCTGTCCTCCGTCTCCCGTATGCGTCCCGGGGCACCGCGCCCGCCCCCTCCCCGCCGGAGACATTCCTCTGGATCCAGCGTGCTGGTCCTGTGATTCATCCTAATAACCACCCGGCCGGTGGGAGGGGGAGGACTCAGTCCTCTCCCCTGGGGTCTCCCCAGCGCTGACCTTTGCACCGGGATGGATCACGGCTGCGTACAGAACGGGGGACCTGCTGACAGAACTCCACTGTCCGGCGCCTCGACCAGCGCGCTCCACCGCTGAGGAGCGCCTCACCGCTGGGAGGATCTCTGAGGGACGGGGGCGGAGTCAGCCGCGTACCATCGCCCGATGGGAGGAAGGGGGGAAGGAGAGGCTCTGCTGACTGGGTCTGTTTTAAACCCGCGACTATTCGGTACACATTGGAAATCTTTGGGAAGAAAATAAAGTGAACTCCCTTAGCATGAACTGAAGCACGGCTACGCTAGCCCTGAAGTCGCTAACGGAAGCCGGACAACTACCATTTTTTCACACGCACACTTGTGAAATTGGAATTCAAGTCACTTGATTCCGGGTAAAACAAGCAAACGATAATTTACAAATTTTGATGTATCCTTTCATGATGACTATAGTCAAATAGTAGTCGAGATGGACTGCTTTACGTCGACTAAAGAAAGCCTTCTAATTCTGTTGACAGCAGTCAGGGACAGCCCTTTTCAGCCTCTTTTCCGTGTGGATAAAGAGGCTTTATCCACACGGAAAAGAAGCCTGTGCATTATTGAACCATTACCGCTGTGACTATTCTAAAACCTATTTGTGTGGCTCCTTCCTATACTATTTCAGCTGTGTGCTTGCAAATTGTGTTACCTCGAATCCCTTACATGCTCATTTCAGAATCTGTTAAAGGAACAAAATGGAGCCAGTTTGTTGAGCTATATTGGCAACAACAGCCGGATGATTCTGGGTGACTAAGAGATCATATTTTCTAAATCTGTCACAAAGAAAGAATAGTGTAGCATTCCTTCTTTTCTCCTCTGTTCTGGCGTTCCTTCCTTTTGGTTTTGCCAGTACTGATGCGACCACATTTCAAACAGGCAGCCGCCAACTGGGAGTCTGCTGTCCTTCCTCCTGCTCCTCGCTGAAATGAAAGTGTTTTCCAGGGCTGGTGCAGAATAAGCCCTCAGGCCCGATGCAGTCCACAGACCCAGCCTTCACCTGCCGCCACGTCCCACTCCGATTATTATACTGATTTTTTAAATCTTTTGGATTTCATTGTCATTACTTCAGGGCTTGAACTGCAACTGAGTCGTGATCTATCTTGAGGATTTCTTTGAAACTGCTGATATTTATTATTTTGTGGACCTCATATTTTGGCCAAATTGTGATATCTAACCGAGTCTACTCTCCTGATGCTGCTGATTCACTGATTCATTGGCTATATCCTCAGCCAATCAGAGTTTACCTTCCATCATCAGCCTAAGTCATCTCAATGACTCTGGGCATTTTTGACGCTTAATACAAGATGAACCTTAAAATATGACTCAAGCAATTATGGTATGAGGCTAACGATTTGTATTTCAGTCACATGACAACAGCGCCCTTAGTGGCCCATTCAGGTATGACACGGTGCGGGCCCCTCTGTCTCTGAAGCAGCCTTGGCCTGTCATGGCCTGGAAATATTACACTTCCCTTTTTAAACATTCTTGTCCCTACATGTCCCCCGATTTCAGATGCGCTTTTAATATTAATGAGACTTTGTGAGTGCAGGGCTGTCGAAAAAGTTCCAAGAGCCTTGAACCTGCACTGTCATCCATCATTTACACCCTCCAGGCCCCGGGTGAAAAGATAAACTTACCGACAAAAACACACACAGAGGAAGTGGGTGACAACCTGAACGCCGCTCAGAACCCTGAGTCGTTGCGAGGAGACGTGAACACCTTGACACATTCATCCAGAGAACGGTGACTATGAAGGATGTACGGAAAGATGGAGAAGAGAAGGGCATCATAATAGTATGAATAGTATCAATGAAACAGAAAACTATTATTGTACATTCAGTAAGACCTTGATGATGCAAAGTAATCAAAACATCTCTGGTATAGTGCTGGCTGCGTACCGCATACTAGACACTATATACTATACTATAAAAGAAGATAAAAACAACCAAGGTGATTTGATGATATTCTAGAGAGGATGTTGTTTTCATTGTTCCTTTCAGAATAAACCCAACAATAAATTGAATAGACCGTAGGTTGAAGGGAAGGCGGTATGTCTGGGTATTAAATGAGGCGGGGGAAGCACTCATTTACCTTTAGTGAAGTACTGAACTCGTGTACACTATTGAGCTGCTTGTATTATTCTCTTACAGGGGGGTTAATATATTAATAACTACATAATCATCTGCATCCAAATGAATATGCATGATGTTTACTGCATTCAACAAAAATAGGCGGCATATACTCCTTTGGGCAACAATGGAAGACGTCTCTAAAAGTAAGCTTGTTTTTTCAATATTGAAGACAGGTTGCTTTCTTTTGTTTGGGGTTGTATGCAAGCGTCTACAATGAAATTTATCTGAACACTGCCAGGCCTGTATAGTAATATTTCTTACAATCCAACTGCGATTATTTTTCCGGCTAAATCGTCTTATTTTGAGCGTTCCTCACTTGTGTTGACAAAATCCCACTGTTTCTCTATGAATAGCTTTGCCTCTTCTATGTGTCACACAAGTACTTTGGTCATCTTATCTCTTATCGTTCACATTTGTCTGCTTGGAAAGTGTTTCCGCCGCCCTTGACCCTGAAGCCTTCAGCAGACGTGTCTCTGTAGGACTCTTATCGCCTCTCCATCGCATCAACACCCACAGGCCTACACCCATTATTGGTCGCTTTGTTAAAGTAATCCATACAGAGATCAATTCTCTGAAATCGATCAGAGTCATTATGTTTAGTTGTCTGGTAAATGAAGAAAATGCAGATGACCTTATTTGCAACAATGGAGTCATGTATCACTGACTGGATGAATTTATGAATGAATTAACCCAAAGAAACATATACACAAACACAAATATATTAAAAAAGCACATGAAAGCATATTTTTTTCCCTCATGTGCTTTCTCTTCATGCAACCTAAACGTACCCCCCCCCCGTATCTGTACCCCCCAGCCCACCTCCGGCTGGCTGATAAACATGGAAATGACATTTGTGATTGCTTCATGGTGACATTTTACATGGGAAATTAGTTCTCCACCAGCAAACTGGTTTCCATTTTGTCCCCCACCACCAAAGGGAAAATAAATAGGAGATGGAAAAGCGTTTTACTGGAAATGGAGGAGGAGTTCAGACATGTATGGCGATACGGTATTCCGGTTAACCGCAGTGTTTGTAGACATACTACAAAAACAAGAATTACTACTATTTGCTGTATTGAAGAAAAACAATAATTCAGTGTTTAGGGAAATTGAATTCATAAAAATAAAAAGGCGCCCAAACATGGCTTAAAATGCGGCGTTAATTGTGAGTAATCGGCAGGTAATTGATGAAGCCGCTCACCTCCAGGAAGCTCCGGGTCCCTAATGGACGCTTCAGCCTCATGGTCAGAAGTTTACCCAGCGTCCTCGCCACCGCCGCCCCCCGCCACGGGGCACTGTGTGTCGAGGTTGTTGTTTGGCAACGCGGTCCACTCACACCGGGGCTCTGGGAACAGAGCTAATAAGCGCTAACGATGTACACAAGTACAACGTACGACTGGTGTACAGATAATAGCAGGTCCTCCTCTTTTAAAGATGTATTTCGAGTCATAATGAGTCATAATAATAAACATTGTAATTGTCATTTTTGCGGCAAGAAAGATTACATTACAGCAAATGCTATTGTATGTATATATTATGCTGGTCTTATGATGCGACCATTACTGTGGTATTACTGCTTGTGTAAATCCCTATAGCTTCATAATTAATCCAATTATTTAGTGTGTAAATATACATGTATTAAATCACTAATTGTGTGTATCACTTAACTGCTATAGGGATTCACACAAGCACAGCATTGGCAGCATACGTATGACAACATTAAAAGGCTTGATAGAGCCGCAAAACACACTGGAGATAAATGAACACCACACGTTCCTGAAGCCCTCATCCTCTGTGTGTGCGCGCATGCATGTGTGTGCAATTGTGTGTGTGTGTGTGTGTGTGTGTGTGTGTGTGTGTGTGTGTGTGTGTGTGTGTGTGTGCATGTGTGCGTGTGTGCGTGTGTGTGTGCGTGTACGTGTCTGTACCTGTCTACCTGCGTGTTTACCGTGACCTCACAGGAGATGTGCATGGTTGTTAGGTCAGGGCTTCCCGGAGCTTTAATGAGGCCGCTTGTGGCTTGTTACTTCACTTCCTCTTCTTCTGCTGCCAATGGGCACGTGGGTACCCCTCCCGCTCCCCCGGCAGCCCCACCCCCTTACTGATGTCTAATGGAGTCAATTGCTACAACGTGGATTATTTTTATGCAGAGCCATCCCGCATTACCTATAATAAGTGCTGGGGAAGGATTTTATAGGCTTTTGAGGAAGTCCTGATCAATCTAGATTCTTCTTCCTCAAACCTCTCTCTCTCTCGTGTATTTCTTGAAGGGCTCCTACTGGGTTTACCTTTTCTTGTCAGCCAAAGGGAACCATCCCTTTGTAGTGAATGTTACAAAATAAAAACCTACATCATCCACACAGATTTTTCATTGATTTGTTTGTTAAAAGTGAAACTCTCGACAATTCTCTATGATGTGCTTGAAATGAAAATCCTGGAGTTGGACGTAATGAGTATACTTTAATATTTTAAGATGTTGTTCTACTTTTCACACAGAGGTTTGTCCTCTGCTTCGTTAACACAATGTTTTTCATCATTGTGGTCCTTCAACAGCCTTTGACTCAGTGCTTCTGTATTCTTTAAACCAGAGCATTTCGGTTCCCATACCTTCACAGCAAACAATGCTTAAATGAAGACAGAGAAGCCGTGCACGCCGTTTTCACCATTAGAAGCCATTATAAAATCATTAACCATTCCCTGAATTCCCCGTTCACCACCTTATCTAATGATAGATATAAACCTGAAGAGAGGGAGTCACAGCAGTTTCAATATATACATTATAATGAGACGTGGAAACGTAATGAGTAAAATCAAACGAAGACGAGCGTAATTGCGCTGCCAAGATAAAGGAGTGGTAATTGCCACGCGAGGTCAGGCTGATTATTTTAAGGGTCTGAAATTGAGGCAACCTGCAAGAGCCGAAGCTAATGGTGTGTTCCAGATGCCTCGGACACCAGTCTTCCGAGTTGCAAGTGGGGAAATCTCCAAGCTTTCCTCCGGCATTTCTCGGAGGCAACCCACTTTTGGTCGGCCCCCTCGGAGAGTAGACTGAGCTCAGTGATGATGCTCTGAACAAAAATGGCTGTGCTGGTGAATAGATTTATTTTCTTTGTATTTGAACCACGTTGGTCATTTTTGGTCATGTTGATTTTAAATGCTCTTACAAACTTGATTACATTGCTACTTTATTCCGGTTACCAATTTATGCATTGCACGGTCTTGCTGTGTGTGCAACACAACGTAAAGTTGTGGTGTTCGTTTCCAAGCTGGTTTGCTAAAGAGGCTAATGCAGCCAACAATAACAATGACTAGCCGATGGCATGGCCCATCATATAAGTGCTATGAGACAGGAAATGACGTCACAAGTCGGCAACTCGGAAGGCTGTTGTCCGAGGCATCTGGAACACACCATAACCATTGGTTGTTGAATTGCATGCAGCCGTCCCATTCGCCAGATTGGCATTGACCCCTCATCTAAGAGGCCTGTGGCAGAGGGAAAACCAATTAGAACGTAATTATAATCGTGTCCAATCGAACTGTATTGACAAGAGCTGCATCTGCAAGACGTTTGCCTGTTTCCCCACTTTTGATAGATAGTCAGCGAGAGGCGAGAGACTCTGGTGGTGAGGAACGCTAAACAGGCCACACAATCTTCCAAGGGTCGAGGCTACAACCCAGACCCAATGTGCTAAATCACTCGCCGTCGCCTCCTTCGATGGAATCCCAACAAAAGTAATCAGCCTTGTGTTTAGATGACGTGCCAAGCGTCACCAGGGGAGTCTGATGGGTTTGTGTGTGCATATGTGTGTGTGCATATGTGTGTGTGTGTGTGTGTGTGTGTGTGTGTGTGTGTGTGTGTGTGTGTGTGTGTGTGTGCCTGTGTATGTGTGTGTACATGCATTTCGGAGAAACGGCGGTGGCAAATTGAATAGAATACAATCATATTTACAATCAGGAAATACAACGAAAAAGGAGGAGCTGTTATCAGCTGTTCTGTTTCATAACAAAACCACCCAGGTTATAATGGGAACACAACCCGCACAAACAAGTAGGTGGGAACCGAGCATTGTGGGAGTAATTCACGTGTAATCAAAATCATGTTTCTTTAATAAGACATGCTGCAGTACAGAACATTTGTTTTTGCATGGTTTCATAATTGTCATGTAGTGCATGCTTGTGGTTCTGAAATGTTTTTTTTGTATTGGGCTCCTCTCCCAATAGCCAAGTAATTAGCTTTTCCTCAGTTGGATGAAAAAAATCTGCATCACACATGCCAACCACGCTTTGAGGCTCCGTAAAATGGTGGATAAGCCAACCCCATTTTGCAATGTAAATACAAGCCAGAACAATCCCATGCTCTCCTGAACATGGGCAACTGTCTTCGACAGGACGCCGGCATTCGGACTAACCCTGAACTAACCCCAATCCCATATGTTATTACCTTTGCACAATCTAAAATGAAAAAACATGTAAAGAAAGCTTGGCGGACTTGCACTTTGCCACTCCAAGAATGAGCAGTCTCTGTGCTGGCCGTTCCTCTCTCTCTCTGCTCCGCTAAAGACGGAGCGCTTCCCGTTGGCCAGCTCAAGGCCGTAACACAGAGCCCTCCACGTTGCTACGGAAAGAGAAGAGCCTGCAGAGGATCACAAGGCCTTTTATTTATTTTTCTTAGAGATCAGCACTCGGGTCAACTGACAAAGGACAGTTGTTTAATGTTTAGGGAGGAGGGAAAGAGATGGGAGAGTGGGCGGAGGTCAGATGGTTTTAAAGCTTCCATCCATAAAAGATCAACCACGGAGAGATGAAAGGTCATCGGGTTGGCTGGAGAGCCATTTAAACCAATGAACGCCCCTGATCTGGGCCAGAAGTTATGCAATTGCTGCTGCCACGCTGCTGATCTGGAGATAATAAGTAAAAGGGACTGTGTGTAGATGGTATATGGACAGCATTTATACAGCGTTTTAGCTTAGGGCAACTCAAGGTCAAAGCACCAGTGCTCCAGCTGTAAGACGACCTGCTGTACCTGTATGTGTCTGTGCGTGTGTGTGTGTGTGTGTGTGTGTGTGTGTGTGTGTGTGTGTGTGTGTGTGTGTCTGTATAGGTTTATGTAAGAATGTACCTAATTTCTCCTGACAACTGTGGAGTGAAATATAATACATATATATATATCATGAGTGCCTGCATGGCATCCATGAAAAGACCCTCAGCTAAATTATGTGCTAAAATCATTTAATGACCAGAATGCCTCTGAATCTATATTCAAAGCAATAACTATTGATTACTGAGTATCCATATTTACAATCAATTTCAGAAGACAGGAACACGGAGAACTGAACCATAATGTTGACCAATGTGATAGAAAAAACTGATTGAATTGGGTGTCCACCAAGAGCAACACAAGTTATGCCTAATAATGTTGGTTCTCTGGCTGATCGAGAAAATGTATTTGAAAAAAATAAAAACTACAGTGTGCAAGACAAATGAGAAATTCATTAAAAGTCAGAAAGTGTGTAAATTAAAGTGCAAATGATCCAAAACATGGCCACACCTCTGCATTGTCTCGCCGTCTGGAAAAATAAACCACAATAACAAGTCACAGCGGATGCTGTTATTGTCTCAGGCAATTGCATTAAGAGAGCGACCCTAACCCGGTTGAAAGCAGTCCTTTTCTATGGATTTCATGAACAGAAAAACATTCTGCTTATGGTAATTAATATTGGCAGGTCTCTGAAAGATACGTTTTTAATCTCTGTTTTGATTCTAGCATCTTCACACTGCATATAATTTCTCATATTACTTATTAACTATAAATAATTCCATTTTGTAGTTTGTCTGTCTGCTTGTATTCTATTTTAATTTGTCTCCTCATCTTGTTTGTTCAATAATGCATCTTGCAAATTATACTCATTGTCATTATTAGCATGTTTTATTCATAAAGCAATAACAATCTATGGAAAATCACAAACAAATGCGTAATTTCACCTTTGGCCCCATGAGGAGAGATAGTTTTACGACCAAAGCATGCGTATCCACAAGGTGAACTGGAAACCAAAAGCAACCGCGAGATCATTCATAGAGAAGAGAAGCAAGGGAAGGAAGTAGACTCATTAACGTGTAAGGTGTTCACGTTCATCACATGCTAATCAGGACTGATGAGCAGCCATCTCTCCAATTCCATCTAGGAAGATGGAGCTCACTTAGCATCTTCAGTGTATCTATTGGGACAAGCAGACAAACAGTTAACAAAGGGAGATAGGCCTACAATGCAATCTTCATCACATGGTATGGTAGGTGTTCAAAGTACTTTGCGAGGATCTGGGATGATGAGACTATTAGGACGGACTAGTTGGATGTCCCGTTGATAGCTTTCCCTCTGAAGTACACATATATATACCACGGTTGTTTATGATGGTTATGGTATCAGATGGTATCTGTATGTGGATATCCTGCGGTTTAATATTTTGTGTGTCATGATTTGTAATGCCTATGCATGTGCTGAAATATTCTAGGAAATGTTACTTTGTTTGGGGCCAGATAGAGTTGTTAGCCTCATGAGTCCGTCCTGACCTCGCAAGTTCACATTCTGTGTCTCTCTGCATATCGTGCTGGCCTGAGCCCGCTGGAAGCCCCTCCAGAAAACAAAGTAAACGCTAGTATCAATCAGGGCTGAAGGGAGGGAGTGCTCATATGACGAACAAGGGGTGCCAGAGTGTGCAGAAGAGTCTTCAAAGAAATTGTGGCGCCTGAAGGAAGTGTAGTAATCGGCAGAGCGATTTAAGTCGTTTTATATGAAAATGATTGAGTAACGATGTTGAAAGATTAAGAGAAATGTGCATGGAAAGCATTTCTTGGTCGAGAACATGTTTTTTTTCCAATACTGAATAGCAATCGTTGAATTATGTTTTTAGTATAGATACTAAGCTTTAGAAGAAGGAAGAAGGAAGGCAATTTAATTATGAGGGTGTAATCAAATGTATATTGAGACCGCAGGCTATTTAAACTGAATGCGGTTATCATTCTTATTACAAATTACATAAATAAATAAATAAATAAATACATGTTGTGCATATATCTAAATATGCTTATACCCATGTGGCAATCTATGTGGCAATATTCTACGAAATCCTTATTATCGGTTGATCAATGTTACATTTTTCCTCAAATATGCCTAATCATTAAAAAAAATTGCAAACGTATCCTCCGCATATTTAAATTACGGTGGTAGGGAATGCAGGAGATTTCAGCTCTGCAGCACTCAAACGCCCTCACACTAACTTACTACAACCACCATATCTGGGAGATAGAACCAGCACTTCCTCCATTCGGCTACAGTGGCCTGGTATCCCTGACAGTCAGAAATAACCCTCATCCTACATCCAGGTTCAGCAATCACTCAGCTGCTGCATGCTGCTGTCAGCGCTTGAAACCCTGCGAAAAAAGGGACCCCATGTATTTAACTGACTTTACTCACCGGATATATTTTTTTTGTATTTGAGTGACTGCTGCTGCTGCTGCACTCTTACACCACCTCCAGCTCCTCCAGCTGTGCAAGATCCTTTTATAGATAAAGTGGCTCTATACAGGTGCCATGATGGAGTAGGAGTATGTATCTTTAGCTTGTGCAATGTCCTCACGTTAAGATGTACATCAAATATGATTGATTACTGCTGGTAAAATAAAGACAGATTAGAGCATAACGATTTCTAAAGCTTTGGCTGAGAATAACTGAGAGTCCTGACTGACACTTAATCGTTTACCAGCCATAGTTGCATAGTCCTGTAGTCCGGCATAGGCAATGTTCCGGTTCAGGTGATGGTGGACACCGGATGAGTCGTACAAATGGCATCGACAACGATCAGTTTGTGGGCACAGGACGAGGCCTGAGGTTCAATCGCAGTGTTCAATAAGTGAAGGGCAATAGCCCCCAACCGCTGGACGGTGGGGAAACAAAGAAGGTAAGAGCTAGAGCACGTACTCGCACAGGGCTCTTGTTGTGTTTGGCAGCGGATGGAGTGCCGTTGTGGTGTGTCGAGGCTTTTCTTCGGCCAGCGCGTTCATGGGAGCAATGTGGGAGGAAGAAGAAATGAAATTGAGTTTCTCCTTGAATACGGAAAGGAGGAAAAAAGGAAAGGCGACAGGGAGTCTGCAGGGTAGCAGTGCCTGAGGGCACTGCCTTCATCCAAACAGGAAGATTGTCTCACAGACTTCCTGCAGTTTCTTCTTCTCCTTCTCCCCGCCTCCCTTCATCTATTTTGCTATTACTCTCATGTCCTCTGGCCACCTCTCTTATCTGTTCGGTTGACTACTGAGTCCATAACAACGTCTTGATGTTCTGTTTGTGTACTGCCTGGGCCGGGGCTGTGCTGCTCTTCCTGCTCGCTTCTCTCACACACATAAAAAACACACACATGCACCCACACAAACACACACACACACACACACACACACACACACACACACACACACACACACACACACACGCGCACATCTAGACGCACATATAATCACACACACAAACGCACACATTAACACACACACACAAACAGACCCACACACGTAACATAAGCACAATACACAGACACAAAAACACACGCGAACAGATGCAGGCATACTCCCACACACACAGACAAACAAACATCTCTGAGCGCCACTCAACCAACGTCTTTCTCCATTACTATGCCCCCTATCCCCCCCGCCCCCCCAACACCAGATTATTTGGCAGTTCACGTTACCATAAACACATAAATAAAGCGCCAGACTTTAATGTGAGTTTCTTTCTCCCTTTTCCTTGTCTCCACCGCCAGGGCCCGTCTCTGGCCTCTCTGTCACTCACAGCTAATGGATGTCCTTACCCAGTATGCCTTCAACGACAGCGATCTGGACAACCAGACATGGGGCTTCAACGGCACGGAGCGCGGCCAGAAGCAGCCGTACAACTACTACGCCATGCTGCTCATGCTGCTCATCTTCGTCATCGTGTTCGGCAATGTGCTGGTGTGCATCGCCGTGTCGCGGGAGAAGGCCCTGCAGACCACCACCAACTACCTGATCGTCAGTCTGGCCGTGGCTGACCTGCTGGTAGCCACGCTGGTCATGCCCTGGGTCGTCTACCTGGAGGTGAGGCCGCTGGGGCGCTGGGGCGCTGGGGGCGGCGTTGTGTTGCACGCACGCACGCACACGCGCACGCACGCACACTCACACAAACATATACAGACACACACACGCATGTATAGGTACAGGCGTTATTGCACACACACACACACACACACATACACACCCGCGCAATCATTATTACACACAGACACTCAAGCACACACACTCAAGCAGACACACACGCACACACACACACACACACACACACACACACACACACAGATACAGATATACGCTCTCTCTCTCTCACAATCTATCACACAAACACGCCAAACACATGCACACACACACACACACACACACACACACACACACACAGAAAGACATAGGCTTATGGAGTTAGAATCATGCCAAAACCTCACACACACACAAAACATGTTTTACTCACGCCCAACGATTCACAAACAA
>JAOPUD010000055.1:14033216-14063719 GCA_027122715.1 Trisopterus minutus
GTGTGTGTGTGTGTGTGTGTGTGTGTGTGTGTGTGTGTGTGTGTGTGTGTGTGTGTGTGTGTGTGTGTGTTTGAATACACAGAGAAACAATTAATGCATCCGTTGCCAATAGTTCTGTCACAAATCAATGCCATTTTTAAAGAATATCAACCCCACAGCGATGAAATAACAATCGTTCTGTCAATATGAGGCTTGTGTGTGTCTCATTCTAATGTATGGATCTGTATGAATCTAGAGGTTATAGATAGATCGTGTGGCATTGCCTTCAATTCCTAGTAAAGATAAGGCTGACAACACATGTTGTCCGGTGGGGCTCTGAAGCTGTAGGAAACTCTATGGCTGGTCCGGTCTGATCCGCAACATTACGGGATGTTCTTGTTTCAGGATAAGTGCACTCATCCAGAGGATGTGACGCTTTGCACCATGATTGTCAAAGCCAACGGGGGTTTTTCTGTCAACAGGAAAAAAGTGGTGTGTTGCCATTATTTATTCATTTCGTGTGTTGTCAGTTCAGTTGTGTCTTAAATGGGTGCCATGGAGTGCAGAGACGTTAAGAACGTGCTCTTTTTTTATGTCTTTCTTTCATGTGTTTTAGTGTTTTCATATATTTTTTTCGTTTTTAATACAATTGAATTCAACATTGTTCTTTTTTGGGGGATTTTGACTTGATTCTTCAAAAAGGCATCTGAACAAACATTAGCCAGTCGTCCTGGACATCGTGATCCATTATAACTCAAGCCTGGTGTATCCTCCATCTCCTCCGCTTTCCTAGATATTCATCAAAGAGGTGGCCATCGAGGGTGAAGACCTGGAGCTGGACGAGCTCCACAACAGCGGCAGCAGCCAGAAGCAGCAGCCGCACAAGCAGCAGCAGGGGGCCCTGGGAGAAGCTCCAGCCACCAGCCACCAGCACCTGATGCCCGCCAAGTCCAACGCCAGCCCGTCTTCCGCGCCCCCTACCCCGCCCGAGGACGGCCTGAAGCCGCTAAAGAACGGAGACACCGCCAAGGTGGTGCTGGTGGATCCAGCGCCCCTGGGGGCCAAAGCCTTCCAGACGCACGCCATGCCCAACGGCAAGACCCAGACGTCAGTGAAAACCATGAGCAAGCGGAAGATCTCCCAGCAGAAGGAGAAGAAAGCCACTCAGATGCTAGCCATTGTCCTTGGTCAGTGGATTTATATACTATATATTTTACCCTATTTGTTGTCCACTTTTGCATGTTCACTATCGTGATCAGAAAACAGTCCAAGCTCATGACTTATGACCCATCTAACCACATTGCAAATGTGTAAATTATGTAGACGTGCCATTTTGTATTTTACTATCCCACATTAACAGACGGATGGTCGAATTTGAATATTTTACGCTAAAAACAAACCTCAACAATCTTCAAATTTTGCAGGATTCGATCTCAACTTTCTGATTTACGACTGGCTTTGCCCGAGCTGTTGCATTTTGTATCAAATATGATAAATAGCCTGGAGATTATCCGTCAGACATATAAGAGGATGCAACAAAAATAACTGGCTGTGGTTATTGTTCAGTAGACAGACACCAATTAAAGTCCACCAATTAGATACAATAAATCCACTTCTATGCATGTGCTTTCAGAGTGATTTAAACTGTTTACATGGATGTTTCCTCTTCCTCTCACTATCTTACAATATATCCCCCCCCCGCCCCTTCTCATCTAATGCCTTCCTCTCCTTAATGCCTCCAGGTGTATTCATCATCTGCTGGCTGCCATTCTTCATCACCCATATCCTAAACACTCATTGCACTAAATGCAAGGTACCTGCTGAGATGTACAATGCCTTCACTTGGCTGGGCTACGTGAACAGTGCTGTGAATCCCATCATATACACCACTTTCAACGTGGAGTTCAGGAAGGCCTTCATCAAGATCTTGCACTGCTAGGACCAGGGGAGATGACCTCTTTGGGATGTGACAGAGGAAAGCTCAAGCCACGCATCTCCTCCAGCTGACGTCTCGCCGTGCGAGTGGAGAAACGTGGTTCAGAGCGAGGAACCTGCTTCACAGCGGCAAAGACTTGCATATTGACAGTGTACGACTAACGAACATATTGACTCGTCGCAGATTCTCTATGGACTCATGTTCTCCTGAATTATTGAATGTACACATTATGAAATAATGTCTGTATGGATCATCTGTTTGGCGAAGTGGAAAGCGTAAAATTGTTCTCTTGAAATCATTGTTATTGTCCCATCGGGAGCCATCTGTGGATACGACACACACCGCCAGTTGTGTTTGATACAACTCTGACATGCTATTTACGATAAGGTTATATTATGTGGTTTTGGTGATGAGAATTTTCTGCAGTTCATCTTGACATCAATGAAGCAAGTGTGCATTGCAGTATTAAAAATGACTCAAAGCGCTTTATCTGAAACGTTCCACTCTTTGGAACGGGTATTACATTAAGAATATAAACAGAGTATTTAATTACCGTGTCATGTGGCTTTGCCAACAGACATAAAATACAGTTTAATAAATTGAATATATTTAAAAATATATTAAAAAAGATATATATATAGTAGAAGTATTATTATTATTATTATTATTATTATTATTATTATATGTACATGTTTTTTTTTAACACATTTACTGTGATTATATGCCTGCAATTAAAATGTGATGCATGCTAACTGCTCCTCTACTTGACTTCTAATGAAATGTATTGTTAACAAGAATTCCAACAAATCCATTTAAGTAACATGCAAGGGTATATGCCACAAAGATGTTGCTATTCATCGGGCTTAAAGACAACCTACCGACACCTACCGGACAGATGTACTTTGCTGTAAACGAAAGGAGTCTTAATACAGGACACAACATTCTGTGAGAAGCAATGGTTTGAAGAACCTCAAAGTCAGACATTGGAGAAGAAATGTTTTGGGAAAAAAGGATCTCTCATGCCTTTTTTGTAAATACGAATGTGTTCTCATTAAAGATGAGTCGGTAATGAGTGTCACAAAATAAAGGCATTGCTGTGCCTACATTTTGTTTTTAGATAAAATTTGGGTTTGAGGGTAGATTGAAGTTATGTGTCATTTCAAACACACACTGCATAAAATACATATTTACACATCGCCAACATCTGAAATGTTTTAGCATTTTTACTGTAATTGCTTTCTTGGCAACCGATTGCATGAGTTGAAAACAAAGGTATTTCAGCATTTCACATCGTATTCTGAGTTCTAATCATGGCACTACAACGATAAAATGGGAGCCTGAGGCAGTGGATGATGTGATGGATTTGGTCACACATTACAACTGACTTTCAGCACCTTCTAGGACAGTTGCAACTCAATTACACACACACACACACACACACACACACACACACACACGCGCGCACACACACACACACACACACACACACGCACACACACAAGCACATGCACACACAAAGACACATTTTTCGGATACAGTTCATGCAGTCTAGTGCAATGACAAGTCCTCTAACTGGTGTGCTCGCTGTCTTCCTCTCTCTCTCTGTCTCTATCTCTCTCTCCCTCTCTCACTCTCACACATGTGCGCGTGCCAAGTAGTGTGAAGAAGATCTGCTGCTTGAATGGCAGACAGAGGACCCAAAACATACTTACATTTTCAACCAACAATATCATGTTATTTTGGTCACATGCATCATCAGAATGCAGATGAGTAAATTCTATTTTTCTATTGTTTATATCTCTATTCATAAAACCATAGATTTCTGAAAGCAACTGAGCCGATTGAGTGGTATCTATAATTGTGGCTAACGCTATATAACTGCTTGTCCGTCTTTCGTTTTCATGAGGCCAAAAACTCCTATTCTGAAATATTCATGTGTAAAATGCCATACTATATTCATTCATATGTAATCGTATTACTACCTGGTGAATTCCTTTGCCTTACTGGCAGCGAGTGCCATAAAAATTCATGTATTCTCTAGACTAAAGACGGATCTCCTATAGCTCTTCCCTAACGTGTCCTTATTTAAATCCCCAGAGAGATGTCCCCCTGCACACTAACGACTGGATTCACACCAATCATATCTGGTGGCTCTGTTGGCGCCACTGCATCGATATTGCATAAAGTCATATACCACTCATCATTAACCAGCATCTCCTCCCGAACTGGTGACCTTTAATTCCTCACTTTAGCTTAACAAGCCTATAAGTCTCCAGTTTAGTGCTATTTTCGATTAATTCCGATTATTAAACGTTGAATCATAGTAGAGCACAGATATTACTATGTGGCAATTTGTTAAACTCAGTAGAAGGAAATTATTCTTTTTTCTCTCATGTAACCCCTCATGTAACCCCCAGATTGAAATATTTAACCCACCTGATCTACGTCCTTAAAATAATCTTGCGCTGCGCCTTTTTATGAGGTTGCTCTCCTGGGCCCTAATTCATCCGATTCCATCTACCCACTGACCTATTTCCTCCCCATTTCCCTCTGAGGGGGCGCCCCCAGGTTGCATGGGAGGGACAGCACCACGACACACCCTCCCTAGTCACTGTCCATCATCGTAGCACGGAAGCTCGGAAATCCCACAATCACAGAGCAGCGCTCGGCCTCTCCACCGGGGATGTACTGTGCCTTCTCCTGTGAGCTCCAAAATACAATCTGAATATCGAAAGGCATTTTTAGTGACAAACTCAGATAACCACGGAGGCAATCAGTGCCAAAGTGGGATTAAGATGCCTGTTTACACAAGGCCTGTTTTGTCTGGCTGTATCTTCGGTTTCCCTTCCTTCAATTTCCACTGGGAGATTGACATTGTGAGGGCTGCGCCGGATTTGGTGATTGGCATCTCTAAATATAGTGGCTGTGAAAGACAGAGTGCACACGAATAGGGACTCTTCTTTTAATAAGATAATGATGGATCGGCATCCTAATAATCAGTGAGCTGAAACCTTGGCCGCGTCTAGTTTGAAGTCAGTGTGCGCGTAGGTGTCAAGATACAAAGGCTTCAAGGTAACACTTGCGACGCACAAAGGCATTGCGCGCTTATGGCGGAAAGCCACTCGTCTCTAGAATATTGATTTCATTCCTTTTTCAAACACATTGCCTGAAAAGGAACAAGTCATTTCCTGTTCTCTGCGATGATGGATTACAGAGACGTAAGGATAACAGTCAGCAGCCTACTAGTCTTACAAAAACAATACCTTTTGGAATTGTCAAATAACTTAAAATAGCCATCACCAGCACACTTGATAGACGAGAAAAGTAAGTGCCATGTTCTGAAGTAGTTTAGGTCATAACAATTTTTCATAACAATCATAACAAGTTATACTGAGTAACTTTGACAAAGTGGAAAGGATAACAAAATATAAACCTGGCAGGGTATATGGCTTTCCAGAGAAAAGAAGGAAGAGTTAACACTTCATTTAAATGCCTTTCTAATATAACATTGTGCAATCTATTTTTTTTGCTGCTATGTTTGGCTGCACAACACGAGTTAAATAAACATATAAGAACCTTTTATAGATGTTCTTTGGATTGCTTGGATTGCTTGATACCATGTAAACTATAAAGATATTGTGTCATATCTGAGTACTTATTAAAGCTTAATTGACATATATTTCCTAATCAAGTGCAATGAGTAAAATCAGAAAGTAGTTAGTGTTCGTGAGCTACTATTTAAAAGCAAATAGAGATGTGCTAGACAGGTTACAACAAACAACGTAAATACAGGTGTAATGCCTTTGATTTAGTGTTAATTTAATGTGCATTCATAATATATAACATACATATATTTAGTTGAAGACCATTTAGACAGCACTCAGTGTCAACAGTACAGGATTGCTACATTTTATTCCTCTTAGTTATAGTAGATAAAAACAAGAGTAGACACCGATAAATGCATATGTATATTCAAGTGACACAGATAAACATTACCATATGGATGACATTATGACTAATTATTATTAGCCATTATGACTATGGTGTTTAAAATAAACTTATCTCGTATCTTCCAATAAATTCTTTGTGAATTCAGACTGCCTTCACTTTCCTTTTCAAAAGCCCTAAAAGAGCAGCAATACTTTATACTCCAATCCATCATGTGACATATTCAAAAGAGAACCACGGTCACGGTAATGTAATTTACTGCTGTACTCCTGTCCTTCTATGATCCCTCCTATGGCTTCACAACATGGATCATGCTCAATGTGTCACTAGGCCTCGGCGGAAACGCTTTGTCATGCAAGGAAAAGAGAGCACATTGGTTTCGATTTATTTCTCAAGAGGAACACTTTTTTTATTTTTATTTCTGCCAACACAAGTTAAAAAACTTGGTTGGTTGATATGCATGGCAACAGAGTGAGTTCGAGCATAGTGCTGACTGTAGCTGAATAACAGCTTGTGTACTACAGAAACTACTACTCTTCCAAATGTATCCGCCTGCTGTTTTTCATCTCCTTCCAGAAGATATCAGTGGAGACAGGATCTAGTCATTTGTCATTATTAATCCATTCGAGTTCGAGAATCAATCTAAACATCATCACAATCACATTATATGCCAGGAGTTGTGAAGGAGTATCAGAGTACAATGTCAGTTGCGCTGGGATTTAAAGACCCATTTACAAACACCCTTCTGTTCCCTGATTTACATTCCAAATTGGTCCTACTCCATACACATTGTTAATCATTTTTTCCCCTTGTGCCCTTGTTCGCCCAACCTCTTCTAATGCTCTGAGTGGGACAATGACGATCACTGAAAGACTTGAGGTGACATCAAATGGTCTTAATATTAACATCACTGATATGGGTAGTCAGTTTTGGGAGTAGCGCCCTAAAAAAGCAATTGGCTCATTGTGATGTATAATAAAATAATATGTATATATAGATTATATATATAAATTTTATGAATGATATTAAACATTATATATTTTGTTATACTCAGTGATACAAAAACATTTTTTTATTATATATTGTCAAGTAATGCGTTACCATCCAATGTCAAGTTCTCTTATCGTAGATATAATAGCAAGTGCTCCAAGCCTCCACCAGACAAAAAAGAAGAGTTGTTGCTGTTTTCAGCTCAACAATGCCAAACTAATTTACCCTGATATTCATTTTAAGTAAATAGCCCTGACAAAAGTAGGCCTAATTAGACCTCAAATATAAATAGTTTCACCGTATTAGATTTAGCTCTTGTAGGTGAATCCAAATGATAACACAATAAACACAATAAAATTAGCTAATAGCAATGTTGTTATTTGGTTTTGTAAAATGGAGAATGTTTTGCTTCAAGTGGCTATATTTGTCATCAGAATCAGAAAATAAAAACTTCAGTGCCGATTTTGCATCATAAATCAGATAATATGTTGCGCTCATGTGTCAGGGACTCCTACATATATCCTGCTGTTTAAGGGGATACTTTATTGGTGCAATACTGTCATAAAAACGCTCTTCCAATAAGAGTCAGAGGTGGACTCCTACCTATGTCTATGTCTCCTCCTATTTTTAAGCATAGGGATCTTAATCGTAAAGATCGTGAATATAAATGTTTTAGAATTTCGCATTTTGAGATGGTAATGAATCAGTCCCGTCTTGAGACACAGGGGAGTTGACAAGCAAGCTACTCACCACATTTAAAGTTAGGAGAACATTTTTGACAACAGTTGCCACTGTGTGTGCGTGCGTGCATGTGTCCCCTTCCCATTCTACAACAACATGTAGAGGACATCTTGGGACCTGAAAAACCTTTTGCTGCCACTGAAATTGGAAATGCTTCCACATATAGAGTGGATGAGTAATTTACCTTCAGCAGTGCAATACATATTAAAATACCTGACATGTTAGACATGTTGGTTGGATATTGTGTAGTGTAAGCAGCAAGCTCAGTGTTACAACATAACATTTTGATGGTAATATTCAAAATGTCAGGATACAAGGGCGTGACTGGAGAAATATTGTGTGTTAGCTCTCTAGCTCACGAGCACACAATATTACCATACTCTCATGTCAAATATAGTTTACGTCTTTTACAAGTGTCCACATTTTGCCTGCTTTATTCATGAATGTTATTAATTTCATCAGTTTCAGGGAACACATATCAAAGTTGTGTGCTCTTGTCTTGATGATATGTTACATATTGATGGAATATAGCACCAGCATATATAATATATAGCATCAGCGCCTGTGTCTGTTGCTCCTAATGGAAATGGGAATTAGGTGGTCAGAGTGAACCAAGGATTCCACTGATAGATCAGACAATTTGACATACAAGTTTGAGAGCTTTGTTATTTGTTCTTTCGGATGCAGTGTATATGTGTCTCTTTCCTTTCTAGGTACCAATTGGGTCCAGTCAGTGTGGATACTATAGTAGGGAGTCTGGCTAGAGGAAAATTCCATTGACATATTTGAAGTGTTCTTATATCATTTAGATATAAAATATGGATTCCAATTCCAAGAATTATGCATTCCGATTTCAATCCAAATTTACTTTCTGTCATTTGGGTCCATGGGAATTGCTGAGGCCTACTTTTTTATGACTGTGTAAATTTCCTAAAAATAATTGCATCTTTAATGATCCCTGCAATATTAATTGAGAAAAAACACTATTAAGACCAACAGGGATTTGTGTTATTCATAAATAATACTTAAAAGTCCCTCGTAATAACTTCTAAAAACGTTTCCCTATATTGTAGGAGAATTAATCATTTTTAGATATTGCCCCGTTGAGTTTCATGTCATCTTTTAGTGTAGAATGTAGAGATTTTTGGGTAGAACCAAATACATTTAAACAAATAAAAATACTTTACTTCAATTAACTAATACACATGCATCGCCGTTTGATTGGAGCGCAGAAAACTCGCAAACAGATAAGATTGCTACACATTTTTAAATGTGTTAGGCTCCTTATTTGTATTCCAACCCCACTTTACTATCCCACAGTTACTGTACCCTCAACATATGTCTCTTAACGGTATATCGCATCGGTGTGCATGATAGAGTGATGTTTCATGGCCTCTCCTTAAACATCCCAAGTGCCTGATTTCTTTTTTGAATGAGTATCAAATGGAGAGGAGGCCTGTGTGAAAAATGAAGCAATTCAGTTCCTCTTCTGGACACAAAGTGAGAACTGCATGGATCACTTAAATCCATCCAGTCTGTGAACAGTGTACCACTGTGTTTCAGAGACAGTGTTAGACAAGTGAGTGGATTGGAGGAAGCGGGTGAGTGTAGAGACAGTCCTGCTGCACAACTACCCAGCTGTGATTGTCGAGTGAGTTCAAGGATGACTGACTGACAAAAGCAGCGGGGGGGGGGGGGGGGGGGGGGGGGGGGGTGAGGGAATCAAGCTGTCCCACGGAATTAGAGGGTCTGAGAGAGCATTGCTGGTGGACGGCAAGTGGAGACCACCCCTCCTTGTCAATCATACGGTCCACTCCTTCTCAACAACGGATTTCTTGAAGACCCAATGGCAGAGGAGGGAGGGGGGTTACCCCTGCTGTATTCCCAGCACTCCAGAGCCACATCGTCCTCCTATGGCGGCAGCTGCCTCATTTCTTACTTTGGCCATCCTGACATTCTGCAATCTACCATGAGCGGCTGAATGCCCATTCAGGGCCAACTGTACAGAATTGGGCAGCCAGTGAGTGATTTGGTGCGGAGCGGGCTCTGCATCAGTGGTGTCAGCAGTTTGATCAGACCGTGCAGCCGCATCAATTGCTTGGCCGGATCTGAAAAACTCTGGTTGGCATCCAATATGCCCAAAATCAAGGGGATTGGAGGCAGGCCTAGTGGGCATTGTTTTCATGCACTGACTCAGATGCCCTTTCTGGCCCAATTCAACACATGGGAGAACACCGCCCTGTCCCTACGTAGTCCAGTCCCGGATCAATGCTCCAGTCCCATGGGCGCAGAGAGACAGAGCTGCCTACTAACAAGACCTGAACTAAAGGGGAGGAGGTTCTATCCACTGGTGCATCTCAGAGGGATGAAGAGATACAACCATTTATCCACTATATGCACTGTCATCCTATAAAGAATAGTACCTTCCTAACTTCTAATTATGAGAATGGATCAAACGGGGTCTTGTGAAAAAAATATAATCGGTCCAAAGGGGTAGGAGCCTCACCTTAATCAAAGCCATAAGTCATTTGTATTAAATCCTGCGTACTAAAGTTAATATATTTCAAGCACAGACCGTTATTACAAATGCAATATTAAAAAAGTTCACATTTTCAAGCTTGCTGCAATAAACGGTTGTCATTGTAATTGAAGAAGATTTAGTCCAAGGCTAAGAGAGCAAAGGATCTGACGATACATTCAGTATGTGGCTGTGAATTAAGTAGACAGTAAGTAAAGATTTACACCTCTGGAAGTAGGGGAGAGAGCGACAAAGTGACATCCCCGAGCGGCGTCTCTGAGTCGGCGAGAGCGATAGGTGTGAATCCGCTGGTACAGTATAAGTTGAAGGTTTAGAGTGTGATGTTTGGCTGGGAAGTCCACAAGCTGTGTGGAAAACAATCCTCATTTGTCCACAGAGACAAGTGATATTATCTCCACTGAAGCCTGGAGGACTGAGTGGGCCAGTGTGTAGAAGGTAGAAGAAAATGAAAGAGATTCATTTTGCGTCAAATTCACTCCTCAGCCTCTCGGTCTGTTTGCCAGCCAAGTACAACATTTGGCCGATTTAAAAATAGGATTATTTTTTATTTAACACTAAATCCATGTTGGCTGTCCTTGATCATAGCATGAAGAAAAATTGTTTAATTGATTCTGTTATGGCTATTTATGTGTTTCCTAAAACAAATAAAAAGCCTTTCTACAGCAACTGTTGTATTAGAAGTAGTTTGGAGTTTATAGGCTAATACAGACCAAACTACTCCCAACTCCCAACTTTTTCAGCATCAAATGCTATAGGCAAAAACACAGAAAGGATGGAAATTATTTTGTCATTAGGAGGCCCCAAATGAGCTGATTATACCCAGTGATGTGAATAAGGGCATTATAAATAACGGTGTTTCTAACGGCGTTACTTTTTTCAGTAACGAGTAATGTAATTGATTACTTCTCCCATCATTATAAGGCCAATGCTTGTGAAAGCAATATTCAGAGCTCCACACACCTGGAAGTGTGAAAACGACCCAGTCCACAAAGCACTAGCTGTCTTGCTTCCAAAAAATGTGGTGCATTACTATAATTTCAGCAGTTTCATCAGACCAACTAGTTCTCTCTCTCTACTGTTCTTTCTTGGTTAGTGGGCGTGAGATAATTGCATTAATGATAACGATTGGCTATGGTAGAGCAAATTTCAAGCCAATCAGAGGTAGAGTTGGGCGGGTGTTGTTTGCACAAATCCAAAAGCATGCATAGTCGGACACACAACAACACAAGTGAGTCAACGAGAAACAGGAATGGCGAGCCGAATAATCCAAAAAAAGCCTTCTTCAAATGGAAGTATAGCCATTACTTTTCCCTCCAAGAAATGAAAAGGAACAAGTGTAATCGTGAAATGCATATTATGCCCTGGACAGAGTGCTCCTCCACGTTGGTGTCAAGTAATTTCAAACGTCTTTCAACGTTGCATGCTTCCATGCATTCCTTTCTTCAGTGAATGAACATGCACATGTCATTTGAGTTCCGTTAAAGAAGGGTGGAGGTGGGGTCCAAATTACATGCATTTAAAAATTTTACTCAACAAGGTCAACAGGTCAACAAGGTCTGCAACTGGCGATATATTTACAGTGAATAAAAACTGAGGCAAACATCACTTTTTATTAGCATGCTAATAAGGAGAGGAGGACTTTTTGGCAGCTCACCATCATAGAGGAACCAAGGAGGGCTGGAAAGGGCTTTGGGTAATCCTCTACATGTTAACTGGGATGAGGATAACCACCCCTAGATCAATGGTAAGATGGCAGCCATTAGGGATGCGTTTGGGTCTGCCTTGAGAGGGGCGGGCAGCATGTCCTCTTCGTTCCCAAACTTTGATCTTGGGTAAGCGTCAGAACTACACTGCGGTCTTGGGAGGAAAGTTACTCAGGGCACTTCTCCAAAGACTAATTTCATCATGAAGCAGCACTATTATTCCTGGATGGAAGACTTGATTGCTGGCCTTTCCGCAGCCGGTGACAGGCTATGCTTTGTGATCATTTTCTATAATGAGATGTGGCCCCCAGAAAATTTAACAGCCTTCAATGTAAATGGTTTCTGAAGGAACAGTACTTCACGCAACGCAAAGGAAGACCTTGAAATATGAAATTGAAAAGAAAAACACAACAGGAGAAAACCTTTGTTTTAGGGGGCTAGGCTTGGAGTTCGCTGCAACGAGGGCAAATCATCAGTCATCATACATTATGGGATGTTGTCTTGCTATCTGAGACTCTGCAGGGATTAACAATCATGCAATGAGACCAAATCCAATGGCGAGATGTAACATGACGTGTTTGAAGCAGACAGTGCTTGTAGATTTGTCTGAGCATGTATGGCAAACACATGGATGTTGGACACAGAGATGTGTAGGGTCTTTATGAAGTGTAAATGGAGTGTGCTGTGATTTCCGCTCTGGGCTTTCGGAGATAAGGGAGAGGTCCACCATTAATCATCCCTGAGGAACACATGTGATGACATGACCAGAGCAGAGGGGAGCTAGGGGAAAGGGAGAAGAATCTGGCACTTATTCGATTGTTCTGGAGAAAACAATGCCATTCAGGACAGGGTGATGACAAAATAAAAGGATGCTGCTCCATACTGTTGTATTACTCCAGAGGACATTTGGTGCTCTATAGAATACGTAATCACTTGCCTAAGGCTGCAAGCATCAATGGCAAGATTTGTTTTTGTATTGTGTTTACTTGTGTGCACGTGCATGTTTGTGTGTGTGTGCATGTATGTTTTCAAGTGTGCTCTCTTGTGTGTTTTGCATTGTTTCATGCAGTGATACATTTCATAAATAGCATACCGTGTAAATGAACTACCATCTCGACAATCCCAAAGCTCTAGAAGCCCAAAATAGAGCCATCACTGGCAAGACACAGTACGACATCACATGAGAGAATAGGTTTGGAACAGACATTTTTTTCAAATTTATTTCCCACAATTATATTGCAAAGCAGAAGGTCTCTATGTGATGACAAGGGCGAGTGTTTTCTTCCACATAATCGCTCCAAGAAAAAAAAAGAACACATCACCTCTGAGACGTGATGGATCACTCACATACAATTAGCCCTGCAAGGGCCAGAGTGGCCTGTCTGGAAGTGAGCTTGGTCCTTCTGAGGTGACACACCTAGGTCAAAGAGACGACTGCATTAGTCATGCTTGCAGTTGCTTTACAGGGTAGGGAAGGGCTGAATAAATAGCTTAACCCTGCCAGTTAAAACAGCCTCCGCTGGGACCGAGTCAATGTACCGATCACTTCCTGCTTGAGGAAGAGCACATGAATCGTAAGCATTAAGTCTTGCTTGTTCATAATGCCGCGATTTGAAAGATTTCAGAATAAATCATTTGTCCTTGTTAATATATTGCATAATGTTGCCTATGGGTTTTTAGTTTTCCTGAGGTGCAAGGTAAGCGATGGTAATGACGTTGAGATAAAGAGTTGTTATCCAACGTCTCCCTGTTTACAGCTAAACAACTAATTAGATCTACGAATTGGGTATCCCTTTTTGGTTTGGAGACAGCTCATGTAAGCTAAACAATTACGAAGGATACAATGTGTTATCTGACCCAATGTGAGGATAACAGTGTTAAGAGAAATATATATACAGTATATGTATATATATATATATATATAGAGAGAGAGAGAGAGAGAGAGAGAGAGAGAGAGAGAGAGAGAGAGAGAGCAAGAGAGAGAGAGATAGAGAGAGAGAGACATGGATCGATTTTTTGATGGAAAATGTTCTAGCTTGCTCATAAATATTAATTTCCATTCAGTTGGTAATTAGTCTCATGTCTGTCTGAAAAGCTGCGACGCAGGGCGCTTTGTGGTCCTCTATCTAGCATAAGGAGACAACCATAAACAAGACAATATAGAACAATGCCTTATTTGTTCGTTCTATATTCTGTGTTCTAGATTCCGAAATCTGACTACAGTACTACCATGATAAAAATTAACAAAATGTATAATGTCCCTTTTTTTCATTTCAGAAATAATAGCAGATATGTAGTTGATTTAGGGACTGCGGGTTTGGCTGTCCATAAATCAACAACATATCGCACCCCAGGTTTAATTTCAGAAATCTATTATTGAGCATTCCTTTCAAAGTCATGGTTTCTGAAATGAATGTAATTTGACGTTTTAATGTTAAGTGATGTTTTAATGTCACATGATGTTTAAATGTCATGTGATGCCTGAAGATGAGTTCTACGTGTAACCCCCATTAACATTTGTTTTTCCATTAAATAATTCATTAAATACTTAGTCTCCACATGTCACCTCTTATTTGTGCAAAGTTCAAAATCATTAGGTTCAATGTCACTCTAGTCAAGGTTTGTCTTGGCAAGTCAAACAATAACAAATCTCTTGACAGCCTGAGCAAACATAGACAAGGTGAAACTCACGTACCCAGTGAGCTCACCCAGTAATGATTTAACGGGCACTGAATTCCGCTCAACTTTAAGATTGTTTCCACAGCAACTTAAATTACATCACCTTCCTCCTGCATTGTTTCCTGCATCCAAAGTGAAATTAAGTTAGGCATTTGCAAACCCAATTAAAGGGTAATAGGAGGTATCCAGCGTGCCGTGGTGGGTGGAAAAAGGTCAGGCTGCACCATTGATTTATGCACTCACCATTAGATGCTTTTGGGAGATTTGGGACCAATTCACAAGGGAACGCAGTGTGGCGTAGGTACCAAGCAGAGTTTATCACATGGGATGTTTCAATAATAACAACAATAAAAAATATAGATAATCATTCACATTACGGGTACAAAATAAATTCTGATTCCTTTCTGATTTGCATGTGATCACTGCTGTCAATCATATCTTCAGTTTGAGGAGAACACACCTGATGACCTTGTGGTTTCTGTCATACACATGCCACAGTCAGGCAGGTTGAGCATCTATGGGAAGTCGCGAGCATACCACAAATATTTGTAATTCTTTGTTATTATCAACACCACTTGACTTGCTTTCAGTTCCAAAAGGCACAGGCCTCTTTCAAATAAATATCACATCTTCTGGAACCCCAGATCTCAATCTCTGCATGTATCGTCTGCACCGGTCGCAACAGAGCATGACATTCTGTGACCTCTTGTTGCCGGGGGAGACACATACATTAAAGAACATCATTATATGCATGGTTAGCGTCAGAATCATTACCCCATAGACAATAGAACACTGGAGATGAGCAGATAAATACAGCCACAATGTGTCACAGTGGTAATGTAGTGTTGCTAAGCCGGGGCTTTCCGAGCCATTGGCCTCTCCTCCAGGCTGGTTCCCTGACTACACACACTCACACACCCAGTTCATAGTCTGAGAGGTGCCCTGTTTTATAAATTTGCTTCAATATGCTTCAATAACTCATTACAGGAGCATGGACAGCCATTCATTTAACATTTTAACTCATGCCACATGTTTATTTTGTAATGTAAAGAGAATAAATGGACCCTGGAAAACAATCGATAGCGTCTTCCTATCTCCTCTAATTCCCCACTCACCGGATCTATCTTTTGACGAGCTGACGTTGTTACCTGGAAACAGAGTCGTCTCGTCTGGCTTTACACATAAAGATTTTATCAATATAAATCAAGCATGGTGAATATGGGACTTACGGTTAAAGATAAAGAGAAAGGGTTGGCAGAGTTTCTTCTTTCATTTATCCAGGTGAAGAGGGGAGTTCTCCCTTTCAGCCAGTAGTGCTCCTTGGTTGGAATGCCTGCTTGGTGGACTTGGTGATGCAATCACTAAATCCTTTATTTTTACAAGTTGATTACATTTTTTTGTTAAAATAAAATTGTTCCTATACATACTGCGGGGACGCTTCACCTCAGTATGTTAACAACCTACAGTATTTAGGGCTGATTTGCTAGCACTGTACTTTGACAGTCTGGATTATTTCTTTACCAGGAGCTGTACTATTTCCTGCCGTTGACCCTTCCGGGCCAGATCCAGTGCTGTGGAACCAGACGAATCCGGCAGAGTCCTATCAGCCCCATTGAGTAGCAATGCCTTCACGATGGCAGTGCAGCTGTGATTTGCCGCCAGGTGTAGCGGTGTGTCATTGTACTTGTTTACCGCGTTTACCTCCGCCTGGTGTAAGATAAGCTCCTGCACACTGGTGAAACTGCAATTAATGCAGGCCAGATGTAACGGTGTCCAGCCCACCTTGCTCTCCACCACATTGGGCTCGGCCTTGGCAGCCAGGAGATCGGCCACCAGGTCTCCGTGGCCATGTTTGCACGCTATGTGTAGTGGCGTCCATTCGTTCTCCCCCGTGGCATTCACACTGCCGCCCAGACTCTCCAGCTCAAGCACGGTGGTCCTGTGGCCTTTGAATGCGGCCAAGTGCATGGGGGTCCAGCCTTGCTCGTTCCGTGGGTCGGGGTGGCCCCCGCTGGACAGCAGCGTCCTACAGATGCCCCTGTGGGCCTTGTTGGCTGCCACATGCAGCGGCGTGCAGCCACTGCTGTCCACACTGTCCACGAGCGCCCCGCTCTTCACCAGGTGCCTCACCACCCGGTTGAAGCCCCCCTCAGCCGCCAGGTGCAGGGCGGTGGTGCGGGAGCGGTCGACGGCGTTGGGGTCGGCTCCCTTGCAGAGCAGCAGCTTGGCGATGCCCAGGTGTCCGTAGTGGCAGGCCAGGTGAAGAGGCACTCTCCCATGTTTCAGCTCGGCGCGACTGACCGCCGCCACCGCCACCACCGCCACCACCGTCCCCTCGTCCTTCTTCACCGATGACGACAGCGGCCTCCGAGACATGAGCAGCCGCACCACCGCCTCGTGGCCATTCTGGGAGGCCAGGTGGAGGGCAGTCCAGCCCGTGTTGTCCGCAGCATCCACCGCCGCTCCGTGGTCCAACAGCAACCGTGCGGCCCGGTCGTCCCCATTCTGACAGGCGAAGTGAAGCGCCGTCCACTGGTCCTCGTCTGGGTGGGTCGCAGACGCCCCGTGCTCCAGCAGCAGGGACGTGATCTCATGCATCCTGGGTAGGAGACATTGTTTAGTCGCACTGACAGGTCCACCCTAGGTTAGTTTAGGAGAAAAAACTATTCTATTCTATCTAACTACATTCTATTGCAAATTAACAAATTTGTGAAATGATTGGATGAGTTGATGGGTGGATGGATGTTTCAATTAATGAATGAATGACTGAATGGTGGGAATGTCAAATTACTAATTAATAGAAAAGGATCTGTTATTCTGTATTCTTTCTTAGACCTGTGTAGGACCGCGACGATGAGAGGTGTGTAACCCCTGGCGCTTTGGCAGTTGACCTCGGCGCCGAGATGGAGGATGCGCCGGACACTCTCCGTGTCCCCGGTAGCGACGGTGTGGTGAAGCAGAGAGTTGTTTTCTGAGAACACCATGGAGGTGTGCTCCTTCCGCACGGACTGGCGGAAGCTTTTAAAATCCTTCTTTCTCAGAAGCGACAGCACGGCGGTAGAACCTATGTAATAAGGAGAGCATTCATTGTTTGCAGAATGGATGACTTTGGAGGGTTTCAGTTTCTTGGTTGTAACTCAAATATAATTAATTCAAATAATTATATTTTTGTTATGTGTAGATTTGGCTTTTATGGGCTGAATTTATTCAAATGGTTGTAGCATTAGAAATCTCTTTTTTTTTTATGTCAGCCCTGCAGCCTTTGTACAACAAAGAACACAATAACATCCCACAGTAAACTCATTGTTTTACCTGGAGGAAGGTCAGGCATGTCCGGAGGAGGAATCTACATTAGAGAAAATAAAATATATTTTATCATTATAAAGAATTACTAATAGTTTTTTAACAGAAATCCAGTGTTAGTCAAATATAGTTGCTCATATGGACTTTGTCAATTGTTAATTAGTAAGATGTATAGTATGACACAGACCTTCTGCGCTGGACTAGTCAGCTGAAGGTATTTTGGTCTCTCCTTGACAGAAATGTTGATGCCTGGAATCTTTAGGACTTCGCTGAGCACCTCCGTTTTACTCACGATATCTGCAAACCAAGAAATGTTCTGTAGCAGAGCCTGTGCTAGTTTCAATGTTCCTTCCTGTTTTACAAGCTCACCATAGTCTGCTCTCCCACACAGATACATAATGTCGCTTACATTTATCTGTAATTCTGATGTAAATGACCTTTTGTGCATCAATTACAGCAGCATTTTCCAACTAATAGCTGTGAATTGGTTTTGAAGATTTAGGGTTCAGAGATGGAAGTGGGTATAAGGAACTTTTACATTTATTAGTATTCAGTAATATTCATCTTAATGGATAAATTGCTTGTTTCCTAGTTTTGCTTGTTTCTCGCTGTACAGTTTCATAACGACAAAAGGCCAAGTTAGCCTAACTGGCTTACTTTACTTAATATAAAACAGTGGTGCATATATGCATGCACATTATATCACTTTTGGCTGCATCTGAAGAGCAACTGTAGACTAACTGTATCCATGATGGTTAGCAATAGTAGTGACAGGAATACCATATTTCATCTTGGAGATTTCATCATACTTTGAGAAAGTTATACTTACACATAGATACAGACAAAGACACAGACGAAACCCACAACACTTTCTTTAGATGCTTATTTCTGCCCCAATAGTCACAATTTTAACTTAAACTTTCAATTTTGATGGATCCATTAAATCCATTACCCTGTCACTCATAGTGCCTGGCGTGTTTTGTATTGAGGAGGCGATGTAGCTGCAAGGCCTAGAGTGTACCTGCAAACTGTGGCCTTCTGTGGAGGTCCTGGTCCCAGCATTGCTCCATGATGTCAATCATCTGGCCACACTCAGGGGGCTTGTCGTCAGGCACCATGTCTACACAGGGCCTCTTACCCCCTGATACCTGCACCAGCACCGTGGTCACACTGCGCCCTGCACACACACACACACACACACACACACACACACACACACACACACGCAAGACTGTAGTAAAATGTGGTGGAACACAAAAAAAAAGGAAAACATTTGTTTGTTGATTTGTTTTTCTTTGTCTTTGTCTGATTCCCTTGGGTGGTTTGGGTAAAAGTGTTTGGTATTGGGTTCTGTTCAGGAGAGTTGTCTACCTGGGTACGGTCTTTGCTGTGTCAGAATCTCCCACGTGACAATTGCAAAACTACAGGGACAGAGCACATTCCAGTCAGTTTAAAAAAAGTTGGCCCAATTAGTAAAATTTGTCATGTTTACTTGTCACATCCTAAGTAGCAATGCTAGAAAACCTTTCACAGCAAATTCACAAAAATAAATAAATGATATTTTGTAAAGACGTAAATAAGCTCACAAAATGTATTTTTCATAGATTTATTCCAGAGATGTAACCCTGGGACTTTGCATACCAGTTTATTGTTATACACTTCCACCTTATGCAAATTTGATATTTATTTTAATGAAGTTAATACCACTTTAGGTTTTGCTACCCACACAATTCCAGTGAAGCATGTTCAATCAGAAATATATGATTGCTTCAGAGTTTAAGAAGGTTGAGAAATATTCGATATCAATATTTCACGATACATACGACATACCTATACACGTCAAAAGCAGCTTCAGGAGGTTGGGGAGACATGTTGAACATCTCAGGAGGAACATAACTTATGTTTCCTCTGGCCGTCAGGTATTCCAGGAATGTCCCCTTATCCAAGCCCTCATCCCACTTGATTAAACCAGAATCTGAAATCTTTTGATTATAAAAAAGATAGAAAGAAAAAAAAGAGAAAATAACCGCCATCAAAAATAAATCAGAGCCTATTGTCTTGGGCATCTTGCACAAACTCAAGGTGGCACCCATCCTCCCGTCAATGATTTTTTATTCTCCCCCTAATTGACGCCTTGCGAGCCCAGACAAGTATGTTTAATGAGCCAGCAAACACACCCTAGCATCTCTCGAGCATATCGCTAGGCTCATTTTATATAGATATACAGTATATATATATATATATATATATATAAAATGAGCCTAGCGACATGCTCGAGATATATATATATATATGTATATATATACACACTCTACACTCTACTGTGCCTTATTACGCTAGGCTGTTTCACTTGTTTACAGAGACGCAATTTTGGTTCTCACTTTGACGTGGAGGTGCTCATCGAGCAGGAGGTTGGATGTCTTGAGGTTGAGATGAAGCATGGGGGGAGTCATGCTGTGGAGGAAATTCATGCCCATGGTGACCTCATGAATCATCTGGAACTTCTTGGGCCACATGAAGGTGTGACTCGCAAGGAGATGGTCCAAGGAGCCATTACTCATGTACTCCATCACCACCGCAGCTGGGTCGCTGCACAGCCCATAGATGGAAACGATATATTTGATTTTCACTTTTGCTATCTCTGAGGCCTCCTCTGTCATTCTTCTGTAGGGGGTTGAGGAGGGGAGGGGGAGAGAAAAGGGGAGCGAAGATGGTTGTAGGGTCGTTAAGGCCTTCGATACACCACTTGAGGTGGATTGCTATACAGTTGTATTAGGCCGACATGTCTGATGTGATTCAGAGAAAGGTACCAGACCACTGCTATGTATTTTATATATTTTTTAAAGATCATAGGCAGTAAAATACAAAAGAATCCAAGGAGAAATCAAAGCAGAAGGAAAATGCGTCTCACCTGTAGAAATTGTTTGCCGACAGGCTTGTATCTAAGCATTTCAGTGCACATTGCTCCCGCCAGACATTCAGTCTGACTCTGTACACTTTGCTGAACCTGCAATCGGCCACTTTTATCCAGTCGGGCCCAAAGTCACTCTTCTTGAAGTTCCTCAACTTTCCAGGGGCTCCGTCGTGACATTCCATAGGGACAATCAATCCTCGCCCACACAAGCTAACACTACACAGATTTACTCGCTAATCACACACAACAAACAAGGATTAGGCTCCGGGCCTGATGGAGATTATGAGCTGCACATGAACTCGTTCTTCTGCGTCAGCCGTGTAGAAGTCACCAGGGGACAGCATGGTAACACAAAGTTTAGGAGCTCCATGCATTTCAATGTCAGCGGCTTCACAACATCACGTTAAATCAGGCAGAGTCTGCTCGGACTTGGTTTTCATATCTACTGAATTTACGGGAGGAGTGGCAACTGTGAAGTGGCTTGCCCTGTAATGTCACAGGACTGGTTTAGCAGACTGCCTCAGCATTTCTGGCATAGCTTTCTTCTTTAAAAGGGAAACTGGATCTTCCACACGCCAGCTATTGCTTCATCCTACCTTTCTCAATCAAATTCTTATTTATAACTGTCAGTAACAGATAGAGGAGTGGAAATAAACTGTGTCACTTTGGTGTCAACAGACTATCAATCACCTGAAAGAGCTTGTTCTGTAGCGTAGGCCCACAAGCAAGGATGTTGTGTCTGTTTTAATTGATGTTTCTTTAACCAGCTGACCTTTGCCCCCATTGATGATACCTGAATGGGTAGGTGTGAAAAGATTTTAAAAAACAAAGTTGTTGTCATTATAGTGTGAAGTGTATGTTTATGTGAGTGTGTTTGTGTGTAAATATGCCTGCATAACATGAAGGCTGTGTGTGTGTGTGTGTGTGTGTGTGTGTGTGTGTGTGTGTGTGTGTGTGTGTGTGTGTGTGTGTGTGTGTGTGTAAAAAACGAATGTGTATATAACCCAGCTCCGTCTTTACGACTTTTTCAATATAAATGCTGCGGCTATTTTGCAAGTCATGTTGCTTTAAAGGATTGTGGTAAGTGTATATTTTTGTCTTAAAGAGTACACAGTAAAACATGAAAAACAAAGGAGATTTGACTTACCAAGGGTATAACCTTTGCCTGTCTGGAAGATAAACTTTTTAAAAGTGGTGAAAGCTGCAGATACCTGAGCAAGATAAATGGGCTGTCCGCAAGGGTCAGAACCTGTAGAAGAAAATGTCAGAGGAGGACACTGAATGCTTGCTTTGGTTTGATCACTGTGGTACCACAGCATGATATGTATTTGTGTTTACTTATTATATTCAACCAATCTTTAACAAGGCAAGTTATAAGGGACAAATAGTTAAATTTTATACTAACTTATTATTGATAATAATAATAATTTGGAACAGTGGGATGATTAGAGGGCAACATGATGCTCTTGAACCTTGTTGGTGCAAGAGCAGGGGGAAACTTGGCTGGTACACCGGGGTTGGAGTGTTGTGGTGTATGAGCACGAGCGTTGCAAACTCCTATGACCTGGGCTCCCGTCCGGTCGTTCCCGTGCTGCTCGCCAAATTATTATTATTATTATTAATTTTTTCCCGTCAATAGTCTTCATCACAACATGACTGGGGGTTTTGGGTGGGGGGGACTTAGAGGGGGCTCAGCCCTTTTCAGGGGAAGCTTCAGCCCCACGCCACCTCTGGTTCTGGGGCATTAGGGATGTTTCATAGGCCAGGGGGAAAATAGTTCAAATATAAGGTACCATCTCAACACATCTCAACAGCAAGAACGTGTCAACCCCCAGAGGGAGATTTTAAATCACAAATGCAAAGAAATAAGAAAAAGAACCAGTGTGCTTGCTAAGATTTAAGTAAGTGAAAATGAACCTCTAAAATAGGTGTTTGGAGGACTCCTGTTTTCCAAAGGGCTGGGTGTGAAGCTTGTCCCGGAATATCAATACCCTAGAGGACACCTGCACAGAACTCAGAGGTGGTGTGCCAAAAAGGTCAGAGCACACTTTACTTTCTGAGGACACTTGGTCATTTATCGACACAATCAGTCTCTAGGTCTGCAACACTTGATGCTACAGAAGTTGAACAAGTTGGTGGTGGCTAGCGCCACCTTCTAGGCCTTTATGTGCGGGGAGACCAATGATGAGGACAATAGATGCAAACTGGGTGTATAAGATGCTCAGGAAGGCTGTGGGGGCAATACTGGGAGTTAGACTTGATTCTCTTGCAGCAGAGTTGGAGAGGAACAAACTGTTCCGAATCACGGACAACATCTACCCGATCCTTCACAAAGTTCTGCCGCAGCATAGGAGCACTATTTGTTATCCTCACCTCAGCAAGGTACCTTCAAACTTCTCGACATCTCCTCTGCAATAGTAATTATATCTATCCATCCAGAATGTGACACTTTTGATTCATACACACACACACACACACACACACACACACATACTCACATGCGCACACAGACACAGACAAGTACATGTACTGCATTTAGTATTACACACGCACACACCTGTGAAACAGCATTGATTACTCCTAACATCTTAGCGTCTGATGTGTCGTAATGAAGACGGTCTGATGATCAGAGTGCACATGTTTTAACCCAAGCTTCAGTAAAGGAGAATCTAGGTGATACTGCTTGTCTCCATTCCCTCCACACGTGTACAGGGTGGTGCTGATTGGAATGCCAGAGGTGTGAGTGAGTGGTACTCAGTGACGGTGAATCGATGCAGCCAGTAGATGAAAAACACCTTGGTTGGACAGCAAAACACGATTTGTTCACAACCACAAATACAATTTAGGGGGATATAATTTTCTTTTTATGGGTTTGTTTTTAAAACCTTAGGCCTCACCCACACTTATATGGGAATTTCCATTAAAGTGGTATATTCTCCATGTCTCGGTCGCACCGAAATGGTTTCTCAAGGTCACTAAAAACGAAGCTTCTTCAGACTTGTTTTCTGTGTTTTTGAACGACTTATATGGGTGTTACTATAAAAGTGGTATATTCCCTGGATTTCGGCCTCTTGCCTGCACCAAAATGGTGTTCAAGGTCACTCAAAACTAAGCTTTTTCAAAACCTTCAATACTTTTTTTAATTCTCTGTGTATTTAAATGGACTGCGGGAACATAGGCTTGGCCAGACGACGACATCATGACCTTGATTTACACGTGGCAATTTGTTTCACACATGGGAGCATGTGCCAGCGACCTACAACAATGGCAGACCACCAGTCTGTTTACATGTGACTTGAACTGTATTTAATTTGATGTATTTACAAGTCAACGTAATGTTACTTGGTGGTGTATTGACCACACGGTGATCAATACACCACCGTGTGGACGCGTATAAATACACTGCAGCGAGTACTTCTCATTCACACCGAAGTACACCAACACCAACAGTTCTGGATCAGACCAGGTCGATCTAGCAGCTGGTGGTACAAATGTGAGAGCGGTTGTTGTTGTATTGCACACTGAAGAAGAAGCCCATCAATGTGCATGCTCCTAATGTTGGACAGGGATATTTTTTATTTTTTTATAGTGCCGCAGGTGTGGACAGGAATTGATTTGAAGAAGAGGGGGATGTATGTTTTCATATAAATATGGATGATGCTTTTGTAGTAATGTCACACACGCATGCTCACACTGCTTAAATTGGTCCTGAGGGCTTACACCACTAGCTTTGGTGGTTTTATGAAGATTTGCTGCAAACAATGCCACAACCAACCTACGTATCGATCCCTGTTTTATCTATGCTGCAGTGAATTATTTAATTTGAGACTTTTTCTTAAGGGTGATTCTTTTTGAGCGTTGTTGGTCCATATATCCAGAAAAACAGAACAAGCAACCATTCGAATGATTCTATTGTTCATACTTCTGGTGAGGTGTTTTTTTGACTTGAGCCACGTTCTGAAATCCTATTATATGTTGTTGTTTTTCAATGATAACTCCATCTCAGTACAATAAGTGTTTCCTTTGTGTGCGTCTCTTCTCTGTTCCCATCAGGCCCCATGACAGAGTAGACGTGCTGTCGAGTCTCAAGAATGTTCACTCATCCCAGGAGCCCCATGCCTTTTGTTTATCATTAACCAAAACCATTAACAAAAAAAATAATAATAATTGGTTCCATACATTTCCAAAATCCATTTCTATTGGTGGTGGAAACAACAGCGATCTCTCATTTAAAAAACAATAACACGGTCCCTCCATCGTCATCTACAGCACTCGCTGTTAACTGCTCGATCAACGACTTTCGTTTTTTAATCCAAATGTAATCTCCAACAATTCACTGAATAAAAAACCCAACTACTAGGTATACTGCTTTACTTTGCAGGCCTAAATTCTACAACACCTTGGAGCAATCCATACAGAACACAACCAAAATTGTGAACGCAAATGTTAGCACAAGAGCGCCTTGGCAAAAAAATCCACCCTTTTTACACCGGCGTGCCATTATTATTTATCAGAGAATCGGACAATACAATGGAGGATCTGACAAAGGTAAAATGAATCTATTCATTCCTGAGTGAACCTGCCATAGCTAACACGAAAGTATGCCAAAGGTTTGGTTGGTTTGAGTTAGTACCACAGCACTATCTGCAGTGTCACTTCAATCACTTTCTCACTTGTCCACCTTCTCCTCTCCCCCCTCTTCTCGCTACGCTTGCAAGTATGGTAATAGATGGATTGAACGTTCATTGGTCGCATTCGTTTCACGGATGACTAATTTCTTCCCTCTTGGATTGATGTTCCAGTGCATTGCGGCAAGCAAGACCCACGACCGCCTTTCTGATGGGTTACCTGAGGGGGGGATGATGACTTGCTCTGTATCGATGGTGCCCAAACCTCATGGCTCAGCCAATAAACGCAAAGGAAAAGCTGGGTAAACTGAGAAACAACAGTCGCTACTGGCATTGCTTGTGTGCGTAGGCGAGCCAACAAGCCTAACTGTGTTCTCTGTGATCCAAATGGGATGTGTGAAGGAAGTAGGCCTACTATACGTAACAAAACATGATATATATCTATACATAATGTAACAGGAAAAACGTGGGTGTGTGTGTGTGTTTTGGGAGTGGGGGGGATTAAAGTCAATAGGATTAAAGTGTAATCCTGAGAGACTGCACGGTAGAGTGACAACAAATAAGTGAGGCAAGCAGAAATTTGTGGCAAAAAAAAATCCTAATATATATATATATATATTTTTAATAACTTAAAATTAATATTTATGGAATTCATTTTCCTATGATTGTTGTCAGCCAAAAGACAAACACACATTATAATTGTTTTTTTATATATTGCTTATGTATGGCAAAAAAAAAAAATCTACATGAAATGTCCATCGTAAGACTATATGCTGGCACCCAGTTTCTGAGCGCAGTAGCCTATGAGCAGGTAGCTTGCTATGATCACCTATCTATGGATCCAAAAAAGAGAAAGATGTGATATGATATTAAGAAGCTCTGCAATGAAATTCAGAAACAAGAATCCCATTAAAGATGGGAAGGGTAGGGTGTGTTTGATTATATTACTATTGCAAGTTTTCGTCAAAAAAAACCCTGAGCTAATATAGTTTTTTACTGGGAATCAATGCAACAAGACTACTTGGCACTGGACTGGACGGTCAAAATGTAATTGTGTGAAATGTGTACCAGTGTTGTTATTTTAAAGATGATGTTTCATTTTCAAAAACAGGGTCAGACAGATATTTTTTATGATGTCACGATATTCATTTGCACAAACATGGACTGAAGCTGCAGAGCTAGGACTACTCAATTTCAACTTGGTTGTTAGTTGATTTTTCCTGCTTACCTCCCTCATGTCTTGTTAGATATAACTATATAACTAAAATGAGCTATACACTGTATATACTGTGGCAACCCGGATCCGTCCCAGTGCCCCTGGAAGCAGTCTACCCCCTGATGGCGCTGTTGAGGGCATTGGAGCTGGGGTCAATGAACGTAATGCAGAGCACCTGAGGGTCAGGTGGAGAGCAGGGCATAAACAGCCTGCTCCAAGGCTCATTCAGGGCTGTCCCAGCAATGTGGTTCACCAACGGAGAGGCCGGTCCTCATGGGTGACAGGGGAATTTCCACCCATGAGGGATAGGACCGGCGATTTCTCCAAGGTTTTTGGTTATTTTGTAAAAGTTATGTTTGTTTGAATAAAAGTGCAGTTTTGGCGTAAGTAAAGCTCCGAATCGTGTCCTGACGGAAGAGGGCGGGTCACTCAAGAAGGCGGGTTGCCACATATGGTGGAGAATGCAGGCAATTCGACCAAGCTACGGACAATCTTTGTGAGTGAATGCCGACCTCCAAAGCACCTTTAAGCCACGAGAGACGCTGCCGCCGCGGCGGGAGATGACGCTGTGAGAGACGACGACGCCGAGAGAGACGACGCAGCGAAACTAGCTACGCCGGCAGCAGGAGCAGCTCTGCTTCAGGCAGGAACGCCGCTCCAACATGAGGCCCTATAGGTTTCAGGGGGACCGCTGGCCGGGACGGGCCAACACCCTGTCCAGCAGCGACTCTTGGCGATGGTCGCTCAGAGGCCCCGAGGCTTCATCTAAGGGTGGTGTGGCAACCCGGATCCGGCCCAGTGCCCCTGGAAGCACTCTACCCCCGGATGGCGCTATTAAGTGCATTGGAGCTGGGGCCAATTAACGTCATGCAGAGGACCTAAGGGGCAGGTGGAGAGCAGGGCATAAACAGCCTGCTCCAAGGCTCATTCAGGGCTCTCCCAGCCATGTGGCTCGCCAAAGGAGAGGCCGGTCCTTGTAGCTGACGGGATTCCACCCATGAAGGATAGGACCGTCGATTCCCCTTTTGGTTATTTTGTAAAACGTTTTGTTTACGTTTGTTTGAATAAAAGTGCAGTTTTGGCGTAAGTAAAGCTCAGAATCGTGTCCTGACGGAAGAAGGCGGGTTGCCACAATATGTCTGGTGGTAATTTGTGCCGTGGCTGATTAAATGCAGCATTTAGCTCAGGTTGGCGGGCTGGGAGGTGGTAGTGTGGTAGTGTGGTAATGTAATACTGTGCATTATTCAAGAGCACGTGGTGCCTACGAGTAGGCTTTAATGTCTGTTATCAGCTGTGACGATGCAATTGGTTGAATATTCCAAGGTAATCTTGGATTTATGCTGGAATAAATTTCAAGGTAATTCATTTATTACCACTGTGACAAGGGAAGGCAGATCAACCCTTAAGATGGGCGTTGTTTCCTTCCCCATGTGTTTCACTGATTACCAGGGGAGCAGATGAGCAGTGTAGAAAACACGCAGAAAGTGGCAAACAATGTGCATTTATAATTTATGATAATATATAATATAACTACCTAAAACGGGTAATTAGCAAAAAAAAAATGATTTAATGTCTCCACACATTAATGCAGAGGATGCTAATAATTGTCTCCGATCCCTGCCAGCTGCGCATATGATAAATCAACCCTATTGGATAAAGAGCTTAATTACTTAATTAGCCGGAATTACGTTTTATTTCATCACACTTCTCATCTCATCAAACTGATTTTTGCGTTCTCTCAGAACAAAACAGTTTTTGTCCTGAGGCACCACTGAGAGGAAATAGGATGTTTTCCCTAACACTCCTGCTTTAACATAGTGAATAGTTCTCGTAAATGAATGTTTTTTATACAACAGGAAACAAACACTAGGTCCAAACGCCTTGGGCCTTCTCAAACCTAATAAAAAGCTATTGTTTGGTGCAGCCACGGTTGTATTTGCCGGGTAATGGCGGTGCCGGCGGCATGCTCACGTCACATCCAAGTGGTGTTAAATACCATTCACACCAGCAGATAGCACATTTACATTACATTACAGCTGCATTAAGGTTATAGATTTGTTGTCAGAGTTAGGGACACAAATCCTAGTGAATGTTCTATTTGCAGCAGCTATTTTGACTGTGTTTTCCTCGGCGACGATAATAGACGGCAAACGGGGCAAAGTGTGAAATCTGACTGCAGCAGCTGTGTCACATACGAGTGCAGCCGTGAATTGGATTGCTCCTCATCATCTAGTCTGCTCCCCACACCATCTGATGCGATTGGCCCGCCTGTGCTCTACGGCTAATATGATTGACTGTTCCTGTGTCTGTTGGCTAATGTAATTGGCCACCTTGATGTGTTGCTGACGCAAACAATATAATTACTGGTGGTTCCTCCTTGGTCACGGTATAGGATCAGGATGGCCCTCCGCTGTTACGACGGTTTGCAGAGCCGGGCGGAGACGCCTCTGTGGCTGGGGCCAGTGATTGCATCAGCTGGTATGCCAGCCAGCCTTGCCCGTGGAGTCACCCTGACAAACTACAAAACTACTACGCAGAAGGGGGGGGAGGTGGGGTTTGGGTGGTACACAGGGGTGTATGGAATGGAAGTTATGTGTAGTTTCCTTTTTTTTATTGTCAAACAGAAACAAAGTAGCAGAAGTGAACATGCACACGCATACCACGACGAAGATACAGAAACACTGACACTTGCACACACGCAGGCAGGCACGCACGCACACACGCACGCACACACACACACATACACACACACACACACAAAAACATGGTATTTTCATTCTTAACCGGGAACCAGCTATCTTTCTGGCAGCAGTCGTATAACCTGCTCATCCCTCATTTCCTGTCCAAGGGCGTCTCTTGTCTGGTGTCATCTTTAGTTTGAAGGCAAAGATAATAATTAACTATCTTTCCTGAGAAGGTGCAGGCAGCCCCTGCTTCTTTTGACGTGGGAGCGATGGGAGACGAGGAGATTCTGAAGATTGGCTACTGTAGCCCCCTGGACCTTCTAAACAGAAACAGAATAACACTGACGAGGGGAATATGTGTTTCACACATGAATAACTTAATGTTTTCTTGGGGAGCAGCAGCAGCGGGGTAGCGGGGGGGGGCTGTTAACAACGCACACGAATCTTTGAGCCGCTCTCTGATAAATGCCTAGGAGCTGGTTGCTGCTGAGTTCATTTCACAGAGACAAAAGGATGGCTACGGCTGCAACTATTACCAAAGAGCCTTGGAAATCTTTTTGCTTTGTTTCTAGAATCCAAGACGCTCATTAATCCTGAACAGAAAGGTGGTTTACTTGCAAAGAGACAAAATACGGTGGATCCTTCAGAACACTAGAGCCTCTTAAGTTCAAACAAAGATAATGAGTGGCCGTGTTCTACACACCTCCTTGTGGGAAAACACGTGTCCTCTCTCGGAGAAAGAAAGCAGGGAGGCCTCTGTCAAGGCGATGTGGTCCCCGCTTGCCTGCCAGGCTAATCCTGTGCTCGGATCTAAAGCTCTGACAAACGCGATGAGTCTCCAAAGTTCAAACGCAAGTTAAGCCCTAAAAACCAAACCGTCTTGAAGCGCCCTCTTTTTTTCCCATTAACCCAGGCTCCTCCCCCAACTCAACCTCCTCCTCCCCACAACACAGGCAGCCTCCTCAGCTATCAGCCCATCTCTGCCGCCAGCGCTCTCACGTGCTGTGTTGGAGCTCACGCCGAGTGTTAATGCCTTTTCTTCTCCGGAGCCTTATCTAACCTTTGCGGCGCAGCGAATGTGGCGATATCTGATGTCTATGCTCGACGCCCTTGTCTAAGCACTTGCTGCTTTTTTTCTTTCTTTCTTTACATTTGTGTCTGGTAAACAACACCTGTGAAATGTCAAGGCAGAGGTCCGCTGAGGCCTGGGTGGATCGCTGTACACCACACTCACTACCCCCCC